>PRKT01000296.1:590963-617773 GCA_003671525.1 Saccostrea glomerata | reverse complement strand
ATCATAAGACCCAAAATGCATCAACTTACAAAGTTTGATAATATTTAGCCAGTTAAGACTGAAGATATTATAATATAATTATAAAATACCATAAGTAGGTCACAGTGACCTACCTTTTGATTGAAATTTTCTGAGGACTCAAGATACAATAATTGACAAAGACTGATGATTCTAATTAAATAAGTACCTGAGATATTCAAAAGTAGGTCACCATGACCTACTTTTTGGTCAACATTCTCTGAAAACCCAAGATGCATCATCTGACAAAGTTTGACTATTCTAAGCCAATTAGTACCAGAGATAATTAAATATAGCCATCAAATGTCAAAAGTAGGTCACGGTGACCTACTTTTTGGTCGACGTTATTCAAAAACCCATAATGCCTAAACTGACAAAATTTGAGGATTCTAAGCCATTAAGTACCTGAGATATTCAAAATAAGGTCACCGTGACCTGCTTCTTGTTTGACATTCAATGAAACATTAAGATGCCTCAACTGACAAAGTTTGATAATTCCGAGCCAATAACCTACATTTTGGTCAAAGTTATCCCAAAAACCCAAGGTGCCTAAACTGACAAAGTTTGATGATTCTAAGCTAATACGTACCTGAGATATTCAAAAGTAGGTCACCGTGACCTACTTTTTGGTCCACGTTCTTTGAAAACCCAAGATGCCTCAACTGACAAAATTTGATGATTCTTAGCCAATAAGTGCCTGAGATCCTTAAATAAAGCCATAAAATGTCAAAATTAGGTCACTGTGACCTACTTTTTGGTCGTCACTCTTCGAAAACCCAAGATGCATCAACTCACAAAGTTTGATGATTCTATGCCAATAAGTACCGGAGATATTTAAATAAAGCCATAAAATGTCAAAAGTAGGTCACCTTGACCTACATTTTGGCCGACATTTTTCAAAGACCCAAGATGCATCTACTGACCAAGTTTGATGATCGTAGGTCTGAAGGTAATCAAAATATGTGTTTTAAACAATTTGAAAACAAATGTCGGCAAAATTCAAAAAGTAGGTCACAGTGACCTACTTTTTCATAAATATGTTTTAAGGTCCCAAGATGCATCAAAGTACAAGATTTGATGATTCTTAACCTCTCAGTGTCTGAAATAATTGGATTTAATGTTTTTAAAATGATATGTCATAAATTTCAAAAAGTAGGTCATGGTGACCTATTTTTAAGTTGACATTGTTCTAGGACCCAAGATGCATCAACTGACTAAGTTTGATGATCATAGGCCTTAAAGTGTCCAAAATTTGCCTTCATATCATTTTGAAATCAAATCCCCTCAAAATTTAAAAAGTAGGTCACCGTGACCTACTTTTGAGTTAATATGATGTGAAGTCATAAGATGCATCAACTTACAAGATTTGATGATCCTAGTCCTTATAGTAAGCAAAATATACACGTTTTTATTAATTGTAAATTTAGGTCAACTTTGAAGTGACCTTGAGACCACGCCCTTTGCCCCAGGGTAATTCCCCGTGCAAATTTTAATCTTCGACATATCCTGATCCTTGTATGTAAGTTTGGTGAAAATCTGCCTGGTGGTTATGGAGAAGAATATTTTTTAGCAACCAGTACTTTTGGTTTTGTTTTCCTGATTATCTCCCCTTGTTTAAGGGTCCCAACCCTTATTTTAGTATAAATGATAGCCCTTGGGCCAAGGATAACCTGTGACAAATTTGGTACTGATTGGCCAAAGGGTTCTTGAGTTATGGCCCATATTCTAAAAAGTTTACGCACACCGCACAAATGGCCATAGCATTAGCTCTTTGAGCCTTTGGCTCAGAAGAGCTAAAAATTACAGAAACACAGATAAGATATCTGACACTTCATCTTCGAAAAAGGTTCTGTTATAGTTAACAACTGCAAGAAGTTGTATTTTTTTTAAATAGAACTGATTTTTTATTTTCAGTATACAGTAAAACTTGGTTAAAATGAAGTGACCATGATCTATGGAATTACTTCCCTATAACTGTGATTGGTTATGTCTGTATAGCCAGGGATCCAAGATAACTTCGCTATATCCATGAATTCATAATATCCAAGTCTTACTGTATATGTAAATAAAAAACAACATATAAGAATTATCTTAAATAAATTTACGATTAATAGCTTTAATGCACATTTACAATCTATTCCTGGCCAGAAGAACTCTCTACACAGTGTGTTGACGGAGGGGATGTGCTGTGGTCGTACATAACAGTAGTCAATGGGAGGGGGTGGTAGAGGTTTCCAATCCTGGTTGTCTCTACAACATAAAGGCGAAGAAAATAAGATCTGACAAGGTTTAAAGTTTAAGTTTATGCACAGCGCAAACACAAATTAATTTGTAAACTTTAAGCTTAAGTTTTATTCCATGTCTGAAACCATTTTTTTTTTGCTGTTTAGAAGAGGTGAAGAGTCTTTCCTTTTTATTCAAAATATACCCAGCTCTGGCAAGTGATACAGTAAGCAGTACTACCGGTAAATATTCTTGTATCACTGATTGATGACAAATCTTCCAAAATATTTTAGCTGAATTGTGTTGATATTTTGGCTAACCTGTGTGGATATGCTTTAATTTCTTCTAATAATCTCATTTTCAATGGACGAGACTCATAATCTCTTCTTATGAATGGCTTCAGCATCCTGAAAGAGGAAAAACAATCACACTATTAGCTAATCAGAAGGGGTGAGAATATTTACATGCATTTAATTATGTATATTTATTTGGTACAAGACATTTCTAAATCGAAAATTTGAACAATCACATATAATTTACATGAATTTTACCTTACGAGTAATAATGTATGAATGTAAAAGGATATTGGCATGGCACAAAACAATAAGGTTAAAGATTTGTATATGTTCTCTAACTTGTTTTGTTTTTTATTCGGTGAAAGTGGATTCAAAGTTCACGAGTCAAATCAAAAATATTTCTAATACAGCACATTGGATAGTAAAACATAATTTATTGACTAATGATAGAATGTCATAAATTGTATAGAAATCTAAATGTGTCTTTGTGACACAAATGCCACACTGATAAGTGATTTTTTAATACCCAGTACCTGAATACCTGAAAGTACCCACGGACATCAAAATTTCTACTCTGACAAAATTTGTATGAGATCAGACCTGGAGGTATAAGGACTCCTGATGCTTATCAGCTGATCATCGTCTGTTCCAATCAGTCGATTGATGAAAGTGGGCTGCTGTAACCTCACCATGTGGGAAACTAGTGGCGCCACCTATAGAAAGGAAAAGGCAATCTTAAAATTCCCTGTTCATGTAGGCAACACTGGATAGCAATTCCAGTAAAATGTGTACCTGGAAGCGATCCAGCACTCTGGCCTCTCCTGATGACAAGTGAGATGTGGGCACACCTTTTGGGTTGTATTCTTTTTCCTGAAAAAAAAAAGAATCTTGTCAAAAATGTATTTTTTTTTTTTGTTCTTACCTTTAATCTTTAATATATACATGAATGTGCACATGTACTGTACAGCTGTATTCTGTCTCAAGTATGGTATACTGGTATATACATGTATCAAGAAACAGTTTAGAATGAATTTACAAACTAATTTCTCCTACTTCATTTTCCCAAGAATCACCCCAGAATTTTTGTGCCAGTTGATTCATCTGAGCATCTGCATCAAAGACTGGAAGCCCATTTTCTCTTTGTTGCTATAAATAAATAATGATTTCAAATGAACAAAACAGGACAAAGCTTGTTAATACTCTCTGGATCCACATCAGGACAATTTTATCCTAGGACACATTGACATTGAAACATAGTTACACATAGAAATGTTTTTACAAAAAATCTTAATTGACTAATTTTGACATTTACCTGTCTGACGATAAGTTTTCTTCTTAGTCGATGAAGTTCTGGTGGCAGAGGACCTGCATCTGCAGCCATGTTCATCTTTTTAAGCAACTGTCTTTCTTCATAAAGGCTCATTAAGTGTACCCTGTATTAAATCAACAATGACCTTGGGAAAATTAGAAAATAAAATAGCAAATATGTTTATTATAGATAACAATTTTATACAACACTAAAACTAACTTATGAGAAATATTATGTCCAGTTGAATTACATACAGCAAAAATATTAATTGATTTAAAAATACATTTTTTTCTTACTTTCACAAAAAGGATCCTCATCCTCACATGAAAAGTTAACCCTCATTAAACTTTCAACATTTCCAATAAACAAAGCTATCAGTGTATTATGTATACCTGGGAGGGGGTGGTTCTATATTTTCCTTCCTGTCCTCCTCCCCCTGCCCCACCCTCCTCCTCTTCCTCTGTACGGGCTGACTCCAGGACTGTGAGGACGTCCCTGGCCCCTCCCCCTCCTCCTCGTTACTGTCACTCTCCGACTCCGAGTCCACGACAGACTCCTCCTCATCTGGATCTCTCAGGATTTCTGGTCTCTGAACTGGATCGTCCTCTGGTTCTTTCTTAATATTGACTTGGAATATCAGTTGTTCCTCCGTGAAGGCACTGTGCTGAGGTTGGGCTGATGTTGAGGGTTTGTCCTTTTGATGTATTTGGGATCGTAAAGAAACCTCTGAGTTCTGGCTGCTTGATATACATGTATCTACAATTCAAAATTGAAGCAATGAAAAATATTTACAATATCTATTCTTACAGTACTGGGTATTTGCATCAATGATTTCAAAAAGAAAATACAACTAACATTTATTGGTTTATTTAAACCTTTAAATTGATTGTTTGGACACAAATCTAGACATGAAATACATTTTTTAGAGAGTAAAATTTATTCAATAAAAATAAAGGGACAGATTGATCCCATTTTCTCCTTTGTATAGTGGATATCAGTCAGGCCATGTAAAATTAATTCCTTGGTTCTCAGGCCTTTTTTCAAGAAATATGATGAGGGAGGGAGGCATTTTTTTTTCACTTTTTATTGCCCCCAAAACTGATGAGGCAGCTTTTTACATTGTACAAAACCTAAGAAAATGATGAGGGAGGTGATTTGTTGTTTTTATTTTATTGATTTAGCAATAAAAAGGGTCAATGAGGCACCCTTAAAAGAGATGAGGGAGGGCCTGAGAACCAAGATAATATTTTTTTATAGCCTCAGTCCTATAGTTTGTGGTTATATATGCATGGTTTTCATTCAGCTCATTGTGAATTTTCTATCTCTTGCCATGGCTCAGGGATAGAAAATACACCTCTTTGGTAAAAGTCATACCTAACCACAAACCAAACATTTATCAATAAATCAAATTCTAAACATGTACCTTCAGTAGATGACACAGTGCTAAGTATATCTTGCAAGGTAGGTGACTCTTCCCTCTGTATTGGAGATTCTGGTGGAGGAGTTATTGCCCCTGGATCAATCTCAAAATCACTCTCAGACTCCATATCCTGATCATCAGACATTAACATTGAGGGCAGACTCGCTGAAAATGATCAATCAAAGAATATAGGATACTGTCTCATACACCTGTATGTGCAAGACACTTCAAAAAATAATGGTACAAGCACATTTTCTTGACTTTCTTTATCTTCTTGAATGTAGAAGGGAAGGTATCTAAACGCATTGCATGTCTCTTGTTTAATCTATTCAGTATTCTGAAAAAATATTGTTTAAAGTAATGTTGAACATTTTAGATGAATGATTGATATTGGAAGATTGAAACAAAGACCATAAATGTATATACCATCAGGCTTAAGCTCTTGTTCTGTAAGCCATGAATCTGTCCTGGTGCTGCTAGCATAGGAAAACTGACTGTCCTCGTCTACCTCCCTAAAGGACTCCGAGAGGCTGCGGTGTGAACCAGAGGACGCGATGGACACAAAGCTCCGATTACCAGACAGGTTGTGACTGAAGCTGGTATCTAGGGAGTCCGGGGCCTCCTGTTTTATAACAATAAAGTCGGGCTCCTGTTTGTAGAAGGCTTGTCCTGTCGTAAACTGAGAACTGCTGTCTGAGGTCTCACTCTGAACTGGGGAAACCCCTGGGGTTGATGACTTGGATTTTCTCATTTCCTTTGCCTCCTTCAGTAATAAGAATAGCATCAATGTTTTTATCGACTTTTTCATTGTTAAATGCATGTTGTAGACAATATGGAGGTAAGAAATTTAGAGCAATGGACCATGCTTAATCAACATAACCTACAGTTGGATTTACTCACCAGCAGAGTTTCCCTCTTTGCCTTGAGTTCCATGGCGGACTCAATGGACGTTTTCCCCCTGCGGCTCCTCAGACCCTCGACTTTGACTGTGGTGTCCAGTACTGGTCCTCTCCGTCTGTTGGACTTTGGGGTGGACACAGAGGTGGTGCTCACTGTAAACAAAAACCAAAATGACTTCAAATTTCAAATCAGATATTTTTCACAAGTACATGTACCTTTAAAATAAACACTCCCTTAAATAATTGTGGATATACATATATCACTGTAAATCTGCCGGGTATTCCTGATTCAGAGGACATTGCATATTTGTAGAATACCATCTACTCTCAAAAATTTCTTTCTCCTACAACAATTGTACGAGTTTTTTTTTATTTTACAGAACTGAAGCAATTTTAATTGAGTCAGCATTTACCACTTTTAAAAATTGCTTGCGTGATCAATACTTCTGGGGCCCGTTTTACAAAAGAACATACGACTAAAACCAAAAACTTCAGATTGTTGTAAAATTATTTCTCTTTGAAATTGTTTGTGTAAAAATATCATACCACATTCCTTTTAAAAAGTTTAACAATAAAATAATTTTCGAAATGATGTTTTTTAAAAAGTTGTATGAAGAATTAAATTTGGTCTTAAGTCGTAAGTCATTTTGTAAAACGGGCCCCTGACCTTTCTTGACATAGGGAGGCTTCATTGTAGTTAGCCTCCACCAGCCTGTCTCCCCGAGTTCATTAGCACCGGACGTAAAGTGGTGGGGACATCCTGAGGATAATGTCCCTGCTACAGTCCCATGCCACAGGGTGGTCTTCTTCCTGGAATTTCATGTTTTTATGCAAAGATTTGAACCCTTGCTGTGGTTCCATCCTAGCTATTCAAAGGACTATACATTTTGAACAAATCTATATTTATACTACATGTATGCATGTAAGCTTTGGTGTATAACCAACAACCAGTCATGTGAGGTTTGAATTTTCGAAGAAGTTCCACTTGCAAAATAAAATTGCACATTTGTGTTTATGATGCTGAAATCCCTATAAAATATATTTATCAGCTGCCCAATTCTAATTCGATAATCTCTTGATTTGACATCTAGTACATGAAGTCATTTTGATAAATAAGAAATCTACAGTAGAAATGTCAATGTTAACAAGCAAAATTATAAAGGCAGCTGGACAGGTGAAAAAAATTTCATCAGAAAACCTCAATGATGAAAAGTTATAAATCAAATCGAAAATCTATTACTAAAATGTAATAAGTTTGTATACATGTAGAAGATCCTACCTATGTGACCCAAACAAGGCATTCCAGTGTCTGTCTATGTAGGCACAGATGTGTTCCTTCCACCTATAGTAGCCACACTTCCCAGACTGTCCCAGGGTCTGTAGATTGTATAGGGCCAGGTACACTACCTGTGTCCTACAATAAATTTCATTGTGCATTTCAGTGTTTACAGATAGTGTAGAGGCTAGGACTATTCCTACACAATACAGTAAACAGTTTTTCATACAAACCACTGCATTTTCATTCTCTTTACTTCTTCTTGGCCATCTTCTGCACAACTGGAACACGTCAGACTGAAGAAAACATCTCCAACCATAGAAGAAGGGGTACCAGACTTTAAACACTCTGTAATGTCATAAACAAACACAAGTTTAAATTTTGAAAGAAAAAAAACTTACATATTGCAAACATCACAGGCACCTAACGTTACTCATTTTTCTTTTAATAAAAAAATATTATTAGATAGGGGGCATATTTATGTCAGGTGCCTGTGTGTATAGATTATAAATTATCGCAAAAAATTACCAATGTGAAACCTCTTCTCACAAACTTGACACTTGAGATAGGGAGAATCATCTTCAATACACACAGCATTACAATAACATGTCAGCTCTGATGTCTCCAATTCAGCCATTCTCAGTCTTTATCTAACTATATTAAATGAAATTAAACTTAACCATGAAATAAACGCATGGCAACCAGGTCTAAACAGTTGAAAGTTATACATTTACAATCTTAGAATCTATAAGTAAAATATATGATTGTAAACTTCGTTCTTTCCCCAATTCTGTGATCATTTAACAGTGACTTACAGTAAAAATATTACTACGTAAAGTAAGTTCTTTAAATGCAATCTCTAATATTACCAAACATCTCTCCAAATGTCTGAAATTACAGAAATGATAATAAACTCGGAAATTCACAGCAGACATGTGCTTTAATGTTTTTGGTTGGTTTCGTATTATTGGATACCATTATCCTATCTCTGGTAAAGATCTAAAATACCCCGTATAACATTCTAATTTCATGTATTGTTTGTTTAAATTATGCATGCTTTATCTTCTAATTATTTCTTTTTTTTTAATTTAAAAATTGTTTCCGAAACTAATAGCCAGTAACTCGAATGCACATAAAAGACGTCCCCGCGAGAGCCGAGTTGGTAATCAAGAGGCCCATTGACGACAACGCTCACCTGAATGACTTTGGTTATGATTTGTTCTTTGAATTTATTTTTTTTAAAAATCCCATTGACCACAACGCTCACCTGAATAACTTTGGTCATGATTTGTTCTTTGAATTTATAAAAAAAATTCTCCAAATTTTTTTTGTTTAACACCTTTCCCTTCCTTCAAAAAACCAGGGAAAAATGCATGTGTATGTGGTACTTTCCTAGCATTAGGGGCCGATCATTGCATGAACAAACTTAACTAAATTAATTAATCTATCCAGCACATCCACACTGGCAATTCATTCCCATATGATTCATAATTTCTGCACTATACCCCAGAAGGTCTACATGTAAATATCACGAATCTTGGACTGTTGTTCCACAGAATTTTTATATCAAGTTCCAGATATAAATTTCTTGGGATTTAAAATTAAATTTGATCCTCTATCCTCCCTTCCTTTGAAACCATAATTAGAATCCAGTTTATTAGGAAACTAAGACAAGTTTAATCTTTTCTTGTCAAGTGACTTTATTAAACAACCAAGCCTATTTTTGACTTTTCTTCCTTATTTACTTCCTTGGAAGCAGGAAAAGCCCTTTGATTTTGAATCCCTTTGTTCAAAAGATCCTTTCAACAGTCAGTTTTTGGTTGAAATTGGCCTAGCATGTCTCCAAATTATATACTTTCAATATTTCTCATTATGCAAACTGTTCATTGTCACCTAATTAATCAAGAAACTGTCTACATTTCCACCTCTTTTTCAGGTAAGAATAATATTCATTTGGCTTTTTGTTCATGCTAGGAAACAAACACATTAAAGAAATAAAAGGATGGCGCTCTACTAAAATTTCATGGAGCAAGTCCTTTGATGTTAGCTATTATTTGAGACATTTTCCTGTAATTAGCCTTAGGTCATTATTTCTTCACCATCCTAACTTGCATATTTCAGGCCAATTGTCAACATCTGCTGTATATAAATCCTGTACAATTATTAGACAATCATACATAGTACATCGTAACTTAGGTTCCCAGTTTAATATTTTTTCTCATTTCTTCAGCACCCCAATGCCTTGATAAAACAAGTTCTTAAAAATATATATCACTTTTTTCTTCACATTTGTTGTAGTTGCAAGGAGCAACACTTTTAAGCAAAATAACAAACATGCTGAATTGCATAAACACCTCATTTCATTCTAATAAATACAATCTTCAAAGAAAATCCAATGTCTCTTACATCATATACTTATTTGCTTTATTCAATCCATTCACAGTACTTGTGCTTGCAATATTCAAATAGGTGTATAATACTTTTATTGCACTTTTTTTTTTAAACACACCACCAGTTTTTCTACATTTAACAATTGTATATTAATTGTAAATAAAATATTGGCATCAAAACACAGCAAAATTATTCCTGATATAACCGGTTTCATGATGACAAAGTACAATGCTGCGAGTATCTTAGATCATATACATACATTGAACATTACTCTGCAAACCAAATTTTAAAGGATGAGACATTTAATTCTCAATACATTTACACTCTTGTAAAGTTCTCAATTAAGTGAATCAATGTAACTTGAATATTATTTGCGAAGCAAAATTAAGGTTAAAAAAAAATCACGTTTTTCTGTAAGGTGGCTCGGTTGATGGATGACTACAATTTGTCATCAGTTTGAGAATTAACTTCACGCATGTCTCAAATTTATAAAAATTGGTTCACAGTAAATTATAAAACCAAAAAATTATTCATATTATGGACTAGTATTGTCCATTACAAAAAATCACATTTTTTTCCAGCTTATATTTTAGCATCGAGACAGCAATCTGATTTTTCTTACCACTGACTCAATATTATAGGAATGTACAATCTTTTTTGAGGTTTTTACTGTTCCTGTAATAAACATAAGCAAACAAAGCCAGCTATTGTTTCTAATTAGAAAACTATTTTTCTGCGATGCAAACTACCTGTCTTTTACTACACTGTAAGCCATTTACTAATAAGAGAGGTAAATTAAAGGGACAAAACTCTTTCATAAAATGAAATACACATCAAAATAGTTTTAGCTTTAATACAAATAAGTAATTAATAAAATTAAATAAAATTAGTCTTTAGCATTAAGATACAAAATAAATAATTAAGCAAGTATAAAAAATGGGTTAATTAATATCAATAATTTCATGCCATAAATAAATTAGGTTGGGATTGACAGAATGAAGGATGGAATAAATGAAAGCAAGACAAATATTCTTATGCCTTTGTGCGATTTACATTAGCAAGCATGGGGAGATCAGATGAAGAAAGATATATAATTTACGTTGAGCAATTTTTTTCCTCTGACATTTCTTTCACAACATTACCTAACAAAAGCCACCAGTTAAACTTAAGGAACTTCATGTATTAGGATATTTAGGAATAATGAATATGGGAAATGTATGTCGAATTATATGAAAGTAAATGTACATTTACATTAAATTTTGATTTTAGTGATGATAACACAGCAAACATTCTACGCAAACAAAATCAACATGAAATAAATTAACTCAAAATCACAGCAGCAGCATCTATTATTTCCAAAAAAAAAAAAACACATTTTGGACCAAAAATCTTTCACAATTTTGGACACAAATTCTTTGTGCGAAATTCGAAAAAGTTCAATTGTAAAATTTTGCAAATAAAAAGTCAAGAACACAATATAATTCCTGTGAATGTAAGACATTTAAGTGTAGATCTGCAACATATCGTTGGCTGCCACGAGATCAGGCTTGATGAAGATGATTAGGTTATCCCTGTGTACGGTGTGAAGGGCTGCCTCTGAAACTGTGCTTTTCTGCTGTATACTGGCTCAAAGAAGAATTGTGCAAGGATAGACTACATCTGCCAACCTAAAAACAATTTTGAAATTTGTTTTTAATTGATATAAATCACATATTTTCTGTAAATGGTTACCAGCAAGTTACAAAATTTCATTTTTTAAAAGCTGCTGAAACTTGTTTTTCTCTCTCTCTCTCTCTTTTTTTTTTTTAAAAACATTTTCCTTCCTTATTTTTCAATAATTTCAATTATTGTATTTCTGACACACTATAAAAACTTTTGAATACTTAAAACAAATTATCATTATAATTGCAGTAACAAATGCAATCATTATTGAACGTACAAAAGGAAATACAGAATATCTCAAGGTAATTTTCTCTTCAATCACAATACTAAATAGTAAATTGTATTATTGTTTTATTTCCTTTTCATTTCCTATGAATTATTAATTCATTTAACACATGCATCAGAAATAGTAATGAACACATGGAAAAGTTTCAAACTGATTATCAGTCATGGAAATCTTAACCTCAACCCACTTCTAATCTGACCAAAATATACAGCTATCCTTCAGAGGCTGAGAAATGTGCTATCTCATCCCACCAAAATATACAGCTATCCTTCAGAGGCTGAGAAATATGCTATCTCATCCCATAAAAACTATCACCTAAAATATGAAAATTTTCCACTTTTCTCATATATAATTAAAATTTAACAAAAATTCTAATGTACATATCATGTACATGTATTTACTGATGAAGTGTCTAATGCTTATAATCTGTTTGGTAAAAGTTCTACTAAATTCTGTAACTTATGATCAACCCTGAAGTACAACCAAATGATGACCAATTACAAGTGATCACTGTGTCCATTACTATTAATTAATCAGAACATTTTACAAAAGGAAAGAGGTTTTTTGAAATTTCATGCAAATTTTCAGTGAAAGGGAAGCATGTCATGCATGGGAGATAAAAAAAATCAACAGAGGACAACGAAACATGCTTCATAAGTTGACAAAGTTTGGAAACAGACTGCTAATATGTAACATATGTAATTGTATTGAACATAGTAGGTAACACTTTCTGAGACATACCATTTTATTTATTTGAGGGGGATGATTTTTTTTCGTCAACTACAACTGAAATTCAAACACAAAAGAAAAACTCAAATGACTAATGGACGATAACCACACATGTATGTTTATGTACTGTTAAGAAAGTTTCTGTAAATGATAACATGAAAATACACTAAAGGCTATTCACCTAAATTGAGTTTATTTATTTATTTTAATAAAATGTGTACCATCAAATTTCTAAAAATTAAAAAATCATGAATTATTTCAAGACACTTGTATTTATCAATAGAGACATTGACTATGAATAAACTGCCTTTCAAGGGAAACTTAATTTACAGTACATTAATTCAAATAAAACCAAAACACACAGACTACACTGAGATAGCTTGACAAGGTAAACTTATTTCGGGAGAACTACTAACCTGTCTGCATTTGGTTTCCAAACTGCTGTTGAATATTGCCTTGATCTTTGTTAAACACCTGGAATGGCACTGCAAAAGTAGTAAACCTCTGCCTTGGGTTAGAGTTACCTCCCTGTAAAACACCAGATGGCGCTGGATGTATGGTCACTGGTGATCCACGGAAAGTATTTATCTGTTGTGGAATTCGGGGCTTGAGTGCTGGCCCTCTCTGTGTTTCGTTAAATTTTTGTGGCGGTGAAAAATTGTTGTTCATATTGGCTACTGTAGTGTATGGTCTCTCAGGAAATCCATTTTGTACTGTGTTAAGGTTTGGCCTAGGTTGTATGTTCACATTACTGGGACTGCCTTGTGGTCTGTGGTTTACAGTGAGTATGGGAGATTGCCCATGTGGTGAGGGCATCCTTTTCTGTTGACCTTTGGGTAATGGTAGCAGAGGTCTGTTAGTGCATAAGTGGAAATTTTAGCGAGACGCAAATTAAACGATTTGTCCTTAAAAACTGGTATTTTATTTTTAGAGAGATGCAATTTTAGCGATTTTAAAATGTTCATTAAAGAACCTATTACAAATAAAACGCAATAAATTTTTAGCGATATGTAATTTTAGTGATCTCATTTCCCTCGCTTATAATGCCAAAATTAAATCCTCGCTAAAATTTCTACTTATACCGTAAGTTGACTTTTCAAATTTATGTACATTTCTACAAATCGGGCATTAATAATTGAATTCTTGCATATAAAATAAATCTTATAAAAACAAAATCCAGGAAAATAACTCATTTAAATGTTCTTCTATATATCATTTGACAATTATGGAGAATTTTCAAAAATTGATTTGAAGTCAAAATAAAAATTGACAAGATAATCCAAATTTTCAAGTCACCAATCCCAGCAGAGAAATTAAACCTAAATCTTTGTATTAAGAAACCATAAGTAAATGACATAAATTAGTCATGTCATGCTCCCTCCCCTAACAACATTAAGCATGATAAATCTGTTACCTTTAACCGCTGCCTTTGTGAACAAGGGACTGTTTCTACAGGAGCTGGAGGTAGACTCCACGCCTGGGGTTCTCACTGGTGTCATGGATTTACTGGAAGCTGGTGACGTCCGAGATAAATCTGTTCTTGGTTTCTTGGCCATGCTGGGAGAAGCCGAATCATTTGGTTTGCGTTTAATGGTAGTGGGTTGTTTTGAATGGCTGTGATTGTTGAA
Organism: Saccostrea glomerata; assembly: GCA_003671525.1. Classification (NCBI taxonomy): domain Eukaryota; kingdom Metazoa; phylum Mollusca; class Bivalvia; order Ostreida; family Ostreidae; genus Saccostrea; species Saccostrea glomerata. Next base: position 603,636 of record PRKT01000296.1, on the reverse strand, counting down.
TGTTGGCACACCGTTAGGCTTCACATGGTTGTGAGCTTCTGACATCTGTATCAAGGCTTCGGCTAGGTTCAGCTTTTGTGACATGGTTTTATCATCGGATTTACAATAACCTAGCTGAGTGGTAGTAGTTGATCCTGACTTTGCTTTGCCTGTTATTTGATCCTTCACCACAGCTTTTATGTAATTATTTATAGTCCTGCCTCTGTTAGAACTGTTTCGACTCTGAGAGTTTGCTGGAGAATAGCCAAAGCTACTGACCCCTGAACTCTGACCCGATTCCTCAGGTGCATCTGTGCTGTCCATACTACTTGACCTACTGATGGGAGAGTACATGGCCATTAGTCTTTCAGCCTTGGTCATTTCTTCCTTTATAACTGGAACTGTTCTGTTCTTCTCCTCCAGTCTGGCTTTATCTAGGGGGATACTGACTGGGAGGGAGGGTTTGGTCTGACACTCCTCCGACTTCACCTTTCCCAGTGGTATACTAACAGGGAGAGAAGGTTTGGGTCCCCCATCTTTAAGTGCCTGGAGGGCTATAATTTTCTGTTTTACCTTTACACCATTTACAGGTTTCAATGTGCACTCTTTCTTAATATGTTGGCTTTTACCGTTATCCACCATGGCCAACACAGGAACAATGGACTTGATGTAACTGTCTTTACTTTTCTCTCTCTGTAAAGCACTCGCCTCCAGCAGGGACTGTAAAGACAAAGCGTTTTTCACTTTCAGATCTGGCTTTGACGACATTACAGATACTGGTGCAGTGGACACAGAAGCTGCTGTGGTTTGTCCTACAGAAGATGATGGTATGATCCCTGAGCTGCGAGAAGTAGGGGATAGTATACTCCTCATTCCTACAGGGACTGCTTCCTTCACCTGGCTACACTTCACAGATGCATTTACTATTTGGGCATTGCTGACACTCTTCATGGATGGGACACTTGTGGCTAATGAAAAAGATGTGGTTGATGGTGCAGTTAAGGTTGATGGGACAGCTGTGCATGATGGGATAGTGGTGTTGGTTGATGGGATAGCTATGGATGATGGTATAGCTGCCTTAGGTATATCCCCTAGTCGTTGATATAGATTTGGCACAGGTTTCTGACCCTGAGCTATAAGCAGGAAGTTTTCCTTCTCGACTTCCGACAGATGCTGGTTTTCACTCTCCAGAGCCTGTACCTCAGCCTCCAGCTCCTTGACTTTGTTAAGTAACTTCTTCTTCTGAGAGTAGGTGGTGCTGACGTGCTTCATCAAATCATTGGTTAGCTCTGGTTTGATAAATCCATTCTGTAATACAATTAACAGTATAAAACTGAAGTATGCCAGACAGGGGGATTGAAACACATGTATCACTGAATCTTGTTGCATGGCACATTGCCATTGGTAGGACTTTAACTTAAGAATACAATTACTCAGTTATTAAAACTACATGTATCAGTGAAATATTGACTCCCTGAGCCATAATAAAAGTAAAGAATCTAACCTTGTTTCCATTCAATTTCTGACTAAGGACTTGCTTATTTGTTTTACTCTGCAAAATAAGAAATTCACAATTACATTTTTATACACATTCATGTTGAAGTTGAATACCTATATTTCCTCCTTTGTCACACATAACATTTTTGAAATAGCTTTTTTAATATTGACTTTCATATTAAGTTTAAACTGACCATTAGTTTGTTCCTCTCTGCCTCCAGATTTGACACTTGACCCTGGAGGCTACTCAGATGACCCTGTAGCTCCTTATGTCCAGTCACGATCTTCTTTGCTTGAGTTAAGAACTCAGATGGATTCTCAGCATTTATACCAAGCTGTAAACATCATAAAATAAAATTTATGGAAATGTGTATTATACATGCATTTTACATTGAAGATACAGAGAATTTATCTTTCTTGTAACTTTTAAAAAAGATATTTTAGATAATAAAATGTGATCAGAAAAGCTCACTTGAGCCTTCGGCTCAGGTGAGCTAATAAAAACCTCCATGTACCTCTTTCATTCTCTGTTTGAGTCTTGACACGCCGTCTTTCTGCAGTCCTGATATCTGGGTCTCAAGGTGTAGGGCTTTGGCCCTCAACTGTAACTGTCTTTGCTGAAAATTGAATAAAAGTTTTGTTTTTTCATCTTTCTTTTTCATATTGTAGAAATCTCCCAAAATTGCTCAGTAGATTACACAAGTTAAAGTATTAATCTCCAACATACCTTTTCCTTTTCGATTTCTTGCTGAATGGCAATTTTATACTGTGGGCTTTTCATGTAAGATGTAAACTGCATGTACTGTTGTTTGAACAAATCTGTAGAAAGAAAATTATTTAAAGAAATGAAGATTTTTCAGAGAAAAAATGTTAAATGTAGCATTTAACACACTCAAGCTTTTTTTTCTAAAATATTCAAGTAAGATGTCTTTCATATAGATAGCAAATAATACATAGATACTGACCCAGCAGGTGCTGCAGGGCGGGGGGCTCTGACTCCAGGGAGGAGATTGACCGACTCTGGGTGGTCGGTTTGAAGTAAGAGGAGGACACAGAGGTCATACTGAGGTCATTCCACTTCATCGTGTTCTCAGGTGGAGAATCTGGGATGAAATAATAAAATACAAGATTAAATCAGTGTTGTCCTCTACCTAATTAACTATAGCTGCTAAGAAATTGGATAATCAAATCATGTAGATGTAATTACTTCTTACCAGATTTTGCTGTTGACATTAATGTGTGAGTATGCAGCAAGTTCAGACTGTCTAGACCAAGGACTTTGGATTTGGCCTTTTCTTTGTTTTTCTTAACACGAGACTGGCGACTAAAATTTGTTCTCTTTCTCCCTAAAAAAAAAACAAGTCAATTGAGAACATCATTAAAGTGACAATGCACAGAATTAAGAACTGTTCATAAATTTAAATCTGTTTATTAGAATGTAAACCTTACCCCCTGTGGGCTTGTCCTTTTTGACAGCTCTCTTATTCCTGGCTGTCTTCACTGCTGACTTTGTCTCTTTTGTTGATTCTTCTTCTTCAACATCCACATGAGACTGAAAGAAAAATTCAAAATATTTCATATAAAAAATTGAAATTTTAAAATCCTTGAAATAATTTATCATTTCACATATTATACATGTACATGTTATTAACATTATTGTGATACAGTTCTACCTTCAACGCCCCTAAAGGCTACAAATAAATGTATATTTTTTTGGGTGACAAGAAAAATATCATCTATATATTCCTTGCTCTTTATTTGAACTGAATGATCAAAGTAGTATCCTGAAACCACACAGTCATCCAAGCATCAGTTTGTGCCAGGTGAGAGAGAGAAAAAGGTGGAAAATGTGAGGCACACTGCTCTTCCAACAAACAGTAGTTTTTGTGACAGACAAACACACACGCCGGGTGTGGCTTGACTTACATTTTCACTTTCTTCCCCATCCCAGGCAGACAAAAAGGCTGAGGCTTGGGATTTGCTGATTGTTTCCGACCACTGTCTCCGGGTGGTAGCCCCAAATACCTGGTTATTTTCGTCCATGGTGGTGCTTGTCCCTGTACTGGTGTTACTGGCGCTATCAAAGTCCAAGTTTCGAGATGCTGGGAAGGAACTGTTGGAACAGCTGTCCAATGCGTTCACACAAGCCCTGCTTCGGCGTTTCAAGACCCCATTCTTAACTTCCTCCTGTAAATATTTTCATAAGACTTATTCCATGTAGACTTAGTAACATTTATTGATAAATACTACTTTGCATATAAAATTATCACCACACATATACATGGATTTACAATAATTTTTGAATTCCTGATCACAGCAAGTATGGTAAAATATTTCCATTACTAATTTTTTTCTCTGTGATAACTATTTGAAAGTTATCGGAGTTAATTTCGTGATGATTCTAACGGTTTGTAAATTAGGCAAGTCAATAGGTCAGGAGCTAAAGAGGTCTAATATGCATGCAAATCTCATATGCTTCTGATTCTGACGCTAAGGAGGCCAAATATGCATGAAAATTTCGTGCGGCTGCCGTTGTGTTTGACGTCAGTGGGTGAGGACTATTGAAATTGGGATGGGAATCCTCGTGTAATTCAAATCTATGTCTGCATTTTTTAAATCTAAATCTACAATTTTATTTTACAATGAAATGGAAATATAAGTAATCACTGTCTAGTTAGTATAGTATGCAAGGGACATCAACAATAGTGGGAAACATGGGGTAATTTTTGAATAACGGGCTTTGCCCGTTATGCAAATTATCCCATGTTTCCCACTATTGTTGATGCCCTGGCATACTATACTAACTAGACAGTGATTCCTTAAATCATAACACCTCACCTTCTCTTTATTCTCGATGTTGTTTTTATCTCTCAAGGTCAGCAGTCGACCTTTACGATCCTTTCTTACATCCTCTTCATCCTATTAAAAAAATATGTTATCCGTTGATAACACAAGTACATACTGTATGTCCCACATCTGATAATTTATCATGATTCACCAAAATTTTACTACAGAGAAATTTCAACAAAGATACAGTACCTTCAACTTGGGATTTTTCATCCTCAGGAAATACTTCTCTAGCTAAAATTTAAAAAAAATCAACATTTATAAAGAATCAGGAAAGGAGGAAAAAGTAGCACAAAAAATCTTAATATTTTAGAATTTACATGTATTTATGCATCAAAATCATTTTTGCTTTATCATGAATTATTATAAAAATTGAAGTTAGAAAATAAATTTGATACCAATACAGTGTATAATGCTTTTTGAATATGCAAATGTATGTTTTGCAAACATGTGAGTGTTAACTTTTATACTAAAAAGCATGCAGATATGAATAATCCAAAAATGTTAAAGTAAATATTAAACTCAACTATTTTAATGTTATATATAAAAATTGTATACAGTATAGACATGAATGCATATGATTCCCAAATCTGTACTCAACTGTTTCCTCTCCTGCTAGTGCACTAAAAATTGAACTAGCCTTGCAAGTCTAGCATTCATACAAGCCAACAGTCTGAACCATTTGTTTATTCATTTTTTATAATCCATTTGTAGAGTTTCTTTAAATGACCAGTTGCAAAGAAAATTTTAAACATTTGCAGTTTTTTTTTCAAGTTGTCTTTGTTCATTTACCCCTGTTTTAATAAAATATAACTTGTGAATAAAAAATGCCAGACTGGGTAAAAGCCTGATCAATTTCCAACATTCAACTCATTTACAGATGTGTAGCTTGTATGAATGATAGCATAATGATGATTTCATGACTGATGAGGGAAGTATGAACTCTGGGTATGGCTACATGCAGAGGGGGGATCCCCCCTACTCACCAAGGTTCTATCAATGGTGTGAATATAGTAAGCAAACGGTTTTCCTGTCCACGATACGGCGCCACTTAGAGGGGACAGCTCGGCAACATGCATGATCGTCCCAATATCTGTAAATGGCAGAGTTTATGTATGTCAACATCTCCACACCTTCTATCACTGGACAGAAAGCCTACTGGGAAACTGACACTCCACGCCACCCCAATTCTGGTCTAAACCAACTCTAGACCCAAGAGACAGGCTGTCCGAACAAAAAATTATACAATCTTTTTAAAGACGTATAATACATCAATCCGACAACTTGTTTCTTTCAACCTAGCCATATTTTTGCCACCTACACTTCTCTTACTCTGCTACCTGCTGGAGGAAAACAGGGGCTGGGGAGGGGGATGACTCACCATTGCCCTATCTATTGTATGGAGAAAGTAGGTCACGGGTTTGCCTGTCCAGGACACCTCACCACGGAGAGGGGATAACTCGGTTACATTCATTATAGCCCCAATATCTGGAAGAATACTTTTGGAAAATACACTCAAGGCATGGTGACCTTGAGACATTTCATCAATTTTATCAAGTTTGCTAAGGTGAATTTCCAACTGGTTGTTCAAGATGAGACTAGAAAGTCTAAGTTGGTTTTCTATGACATTCAACAATAAGAATTGCACAAAATTTCATTTTACATGTAATCTTAATCTATTTTTAACAGAGCAAAAATAATTTTTCACTGATTAAGCAGTGATGTCTTTTTACAAAGAACTCAAAGAAATGTATTGTCAATTCATTTTTATTACTTCTAGTATTTCATAAATATTACATGTATTAGTACATTTTTCACTTACCACTTAAATTCCTGTCCGTAATTCTGAAATTCAGTGGACAAAATGCTTTTGAGGAGACAATTTTGGCACCTTCTTTCATGTTGGCAAATCTCAGTTTCAGCTGGAAAAAAAAGAAAGTCAGATCACATTTTCAAACAGCCATTTTTTAAAACAGATAAATGTCACAGGGGCTGTTTATCTAGTCATTGGGTTAAAACTGACCAATGTTGCAATGCTGAAGACTAACTTGAGGATAAAAATCTTTATGAGCATATGCCCTGACAGTGTCAGGCTGACACAAGAAAATTTGATAAGGGGTTGAGCTGGGGAGTGGACACCGACAGATAAAAAAAGGGGTGTCCCCATTTTATGTCCAAAATAAACACAATTTAATAAATCATTTTGGGGGGGGGGGGGGGTTATGGCTGTGGGCCCCTACCTCGACCCAAAACTGGTCGCTCCCTGCCCCATTTTACAAAATTACTGGATCCTCCACTGGGGGGTGTTAAAAAACAAGTTGGAAAGTTTCCTTAAGAATTATAAATTGAATCCAAAAATAAGTGCCACTCAAATACAACCATTCAAAATAAATTCAACTCATCGTGAACCCATTTCTTTAAAAAGGTCAATGCCCATTGTCATTTACATGTCAAACAAACGAGTGAACTACCACATTAGATGCTTCAGAATTTACCTTCACACTTTTTATTTGTATTCTTCCCACCTTTAAAAGGTCAGGGAAAACCAAAAAGTTGACATTTATTTGTGGTTAACAAAAATACATACCTGATGGTCAACTTGTGGTCCAAACGCAAAGTTGTTAACAAATATCACCCTGTAAATATAAGAATAGCATCTTGACAGTAATGTTTTCATTAACACCTCCACCAACCACAGAAACCATCAAATCCATTAAATGCTAAATATGCCGTCAGTTTGATCAAACACTGCCACAGGTAATTTCTTTTCATTTTCTTCATCCATCAGTTTTAGAATATTTGCAAAATTATTATGAACTTGATTTAGATTGAATTATTCCTTTTTCATTTTCAAAATTATTGTCAAATGATTATCAAATGATGGTCAAGACTTGAAATTTTCAAAATTAATTTTGAAAGGAACAGCTAAATACATATAAATCCATCTTATTGTTTCCCAATGAATTTAAGAGGAAACAGCTAAATACATGTAAGGGCATCTACATGTAACTATTGAGGTACAGAACTTACGTGGCATTATTGATTTTCTCTTTCACATCCTCGATTAGGAAATCCCCTTTCTCTATCTGATATTGCCCATGCTCTTTCCCATACCATTTTGTCCACTTTTCAAACTCCGAGTACATCGTCTACATAAATAAGATTTATAGTGTTATAACATGTCAATCTAGTACCAAATAAGATTCAGTACTCAAAACCAGAGCCCAAATTCCAAAGAGTACAGTTTACTATCTCACCTCAGCATACTTGGCTGGGAATTCTGCTTTCTCTATTCCGTAGCACATCTTACACTGAGTGGCAGCTGCTACTTGTAGAACTACTTGCCCAACACCTGATTAAAACATTTAAATAAGAATTCTCAGAAATTTTCTTCACACAAAAATATCTACATTACAAAATAAAAACTTATATAACCACCTTTCTTTTGAAATTTTACTACTTTTTTATACTGATAAATATCTACATTATCTGAACAAAAAAATTAAATTAAATTATTTACCCTAGTTAGCAATAAGTACTGGCTAAAATTTTTTTTTTTTGTACCAGTGGAGGTGGGGGAGGGGGTACAACAAAGGACATGCCTTGAAATTGCCAACGCCCAATGAGATTCAATAAAATATCTTACCACTGCCCAAGTCAATGAAGTAGTCATCCTCAGTGAAATTGATGGACTGTATCATCTGGTCCACCAGGTCAAAGGAAGTCTCCCCATACACCTACAATAGGCATGTGTAATTGTCATTATGTTCAAAAGGATTTTATTTCTTATTTAATATGATTTTTGATTACAGGAATAATGAACTAAATTCCAAAAAATCAGCCTGCACAATTTTATTTTTATAAAAGTGGATAAACACAGATTAATTTTCAATGGCATATTAATAATTTTCCTGCATGCATGCCTTTTTTTCCCCGCCAGTCATTAGGCAGGTTCTGCCTAGCTCAATATCTCCCTATTGATTATGCTCATTGTAAATGCCTTGTTACAAGTCTGGTATGATAGAATTATTTGTACTCTGATAGAATTACCTCAGGTGAGAACGGCTCATACTGGTTCAGTCTCTCGGGGTCACTGACCGCCTGGTTATAACACTGCTGTAGTATGTGCTTCAACAGACCGGTAGACGGACGACCAGCCAGCTCACTCTGTCGACTCGTGCCTTTCCACTACAAATTACATAAATTCAAAAATTACATATATTCAAAAATTATGTAGATTCAAAAATTATGTTAATTCACATATTTTCAAACCTTACTTAGTCCATTCAATGTATTAATTTTTTACTCTTTTGAAAAACATGCACAAATTCTCTGATCACTTAATAAAAGTTGCCATATTTAATCCATGTTACATGTATCGCATTCTATCTTCTCAAAATTTTTACCCCACCCCCGACATAATCTTTTTCATAATAAAGGGATTCTAAATGAAATGCTAGCATCACTTCATCAACTAGCTTACAAAAACTCAAGAGATCAACTTACAAATAACAAAGAAACAATGCCCCACCCCTACCAATTACAGAATTGCAGCTCTAACCATATATAATCTAAGGTGCGCAAATTTCACACTAATATTTACAACAATCCTTCTATGACGACACTTCTTAATGTTTCAGCTTACTAGCATTTTTTCGCATACTGACGTGTATATACAGGTAAATACCTTGCAGTATATTGCAGGTATTATAGTCATGTTACTGTAATTTCATAAGTTGCTAACATTTGATTTGCTGTAATAGGATAGATTGCTTTTTTGTAATACCAAGCCAGTATTCCTTACATCTACAAAACAAGGTATCTGATCACTTACAAGTTGTCGAATGCTGTCAATTGTCCTGTTGTACTTGTCACAGACATTTTTCATGCTTTCAAAGCTGAAATATCAATAAAAAATTGTTGTTACAGTCTATACTCCTATTTCAAGCCATGAAGAATTTATGCAACAATTTTATGGGCATAAAGGAGAGCAAAGGACCCGTTACCTGAAACAAGATCATATTTGTCAATTTCTAATTCTAACACAAAATGTGTTCATGGTGTTACAAACATAGTAGGATAAGGCAATATGATATTAAAAAATACATTTGTGTAGTATAAGATTTTAAATAGATTAATTGTACCCCCCTTGGTGTGTGTGTGTGTCATTGTCTCTAAGTTTTGTGTCCTCGTTTAAAGATTTTCTAGCTCTTTCTGCTATATGGTTAGGCATAAATTGATTTATTAGCAACCATTTGAGATACTTACCACGTAATCAACATGTCTAGCAAGTTGGATTACAACTGATTACTGTATACAGGGAAATTTTCGCCCCCGTTTAATTTTCGCCCCTTTCGCCCTCGTCGGAAGTGGGCGAATTTAAAAGGGAGCGAATTCAAAGTAAACACTATTGTGTCTTAAACAAAAATCTCTCTGGGCGAATTTAAATCAGGGCACACTCGTCTCCGAATATGAAAGGGCGAAAATAACACAGGGCGAAAATAACCCAACGGATTCTGAATTTGCAAAACCAAAAAAAAAAATTCTCGTCAACATATCAGTCTGCAAGTTTTCTTACCTATTTTATATTTCAATCTAAATTTGTCAGCACAACTTATCAATACTTGATAAGTAGAGAAGTAGTTGTGTCTATGATTCCTCATTTCTACAATAGTCAGAATAACCTAGAAGATATACAAGAATCCTCTATAGATTTACCTGTTAACGTCATACTCCTGTAAGATGTGATTGTTGAGCGCCGACTTCAATTCTGTGACATCTGCCGCTACCCATCTGAAGAAATAGATCATAGAAAACTTTATTAATAAAATTTACCGCATATTAAAATTAAAGTTTTTTTTTTAATTAATTATTTTTTTTCAATGTTTAATAGAACCCCAAAGGCTTTCTCCAACCCAATAACCCTGGCAATATCTCAATCAAAACATTTTGTATCAATTCTTGATGTCATACTCAAAGCTAGTGCAAAAAAAAAACAAAAAACTCGTTGGAACTTAGACTCGCTGCTAAAAGTGACCTTGCCTTTATGTACTGACCTTGAACCAAGATACATACTGTCAAAATCTTAGGTCATGAGTACAATGAACTAGTCTGAACTATATTTTATTCCCATGAAGGAATGCAACATTTCTTTGTGTGGTAAGATCATATGTCTCCTCTTTATTGAAGAAGAAACAGATTGAAGCGCTTTATATGAACGAGGTGAAAAAATGCAAAAAACAAAATAAAAGTAATAATAAACACAACACAGGAAGAAAATGCACTGCCAAAGAATTCATATTCTAGAAGGACATAAAATATTACAGGTATGACAGTATTTGTATAAAGCTTCCAGATATAGATTGATATTGTTAAAAATAAAATAATATCAACAAGATCAAACATGCCAAGGTTGGTCTTTTTTCTGATCAATGGACTAAGGAAACAATATCAAAGTAAATAACATTCCCACCATCAAATCTATTATGTAACAAACACTCTCATTGGCTAAATGCTAGTCATTAAAAAAAAAAATGCATTGTACCTGATCTTACTATTTGAGTAAATATTCAATTACAGTGTATTTACAAAAAATGAAATGGTTTAGAAATGACAAAACATGTTAGTTTTGAGAATAAAATAATTCAGTGATTTGGCATTTTGCTACTATAAAGCTTGAAGCCCATTCATTATTTTCTCTGAACTATTACCACAACTGGGGTAAACTATGGTTAAGGACCAAGTATTATTGGCATTGTTGTTACTATACAATTATTTTTTGTATCTCTCTTTCCCAAAACCAGCTGTGTCCCAGTTTCACCATAGTGCAAATTACAAGATACAGAAAGCTGGAAGTTTGCTGTTGTTTTGAAAGCATATGATGTAATTTTCAAAAATTGTCTGTTTACTATATTAAAAATTTTTAATTTTCTATAAAAATCGACTTCTCCTGAAATTGCTTTTTAAGAATTCATCAATGATCTCTCTAGGAAAAAAAAACGAAACCAATATCATATATGAACATTTGACAGAAGTCAAGAAATCAATTTAAGCAAAGTAATTGCATTAATATTCTGTGCTGGTACACATATGATATGGATTTTCAGTAAACAATGGCTGTGCTTGATATACAGAGATGGTTTTTATAATATTTATTTCGATCTCTTTCTTTTTCATAACATTAAAATGTATTACTAAACTGTTACAGTCTTAGTGTAAACAGATGCTCTTTATATTTTGGGTGCATCTTTCAAAAATATATACCAGGCATTGCCAAAATATGGCTGAAATGTTGCTGACTCAGCATTCAACTAAGAATCAATCAATCAAAAAATATATTTATCCTGTTTTATAAATTTATCTTCAGAAATCCATATTATTACACAAGCTAGCAGACAAAACTTCATAGTTTAAGCTATAGAGTCAATACACCCACTTCTCTTTCCTCAAATCAAATATATTCAACCCACAAGAAGTATCAATTGTTTACAACCTGACCCATTTAAACCACCTACACATTGACTCCCTATCCATATGCCTATAACAACTTGTAGGACTAATGGTAGAGTGTCAGAAATTGACAGGGGGACAATCACCCCCCTTTATAGACTGACCGTCAGACACCACCGCCAGCTACAGCAGCAGGTTCCAGGGGATTACAGGGACAATGCCTCCCTGTGAACTCGACAACTATTGATCTTGTCTGGATACAGCCACAAGGCTGAGAGTCGGAGAGTGAAGAAGAAATATCTCTCTTGTTACTACTTCATCAGCAGCCCTTTCTGCTCTAAGAATTTCTTAGGTTATTTTTAGATGTGGACGTACCATTTACCTGGTTCTCCGACCAATCAATAGTAGATATGAAAATAAAGTGGTATGGACAGCGAGATGAATTTGGCGGAGGAATTGATGTCCAGCACAGAGGGTTTATTAAATCTTGCATAATACATGTATAACACAGTGAGAGAACTGATTAATCAATTTCTATACCTATAGCAGCATGTACTACCTGCTATATGCCATATTGAAAGCTGACTTGTGCAAATTTGTATTTCACAGTGTGACCTTTCTTTCACTTATGGATGATCGTTAGGTATGATAAATGAATCAAGGCAGAAATATGCATTAGTCCCTATTGATTTTTTTTCATGATCAACAGATTGAGGGGAAAAAGAAAACCTGTTCAATACTACAATTACTTTTCATGATTTATCCCCGTCGATAGAAACTCCAGGATATGTAACAATTTTACATGTGAAACCTATGGTTTTTCCATTATATCTAGTAAGATGAGACAGAGTATAAACGCTTAATGCTTTTTATTAATGCTTTTGACTTTTGTTTTCATTTT
>PRKT01000296.1:570578-581233 GCA_003671525.1 Saccostrea glomerata | reverse complement strand
AAATATTTTGCAAAGATATACATAATATATACATGTATGCATTAAAAATTGGGGCTTACCTGTGGGGTCAACTTTCAATTTGCTACCGACGGCTATGTACAATGTTTAAGAAAAAAAGAGTTGGGATGAGAGACCTTCTACTCGTCTTCTCCTTGTTCTCAAGGAGGTTAAATGAGTTCATGTAAATTTAAAAAAGTTTTTCGAAAGTTATAATTATTACAATTTGATTTCCTCTATTACTAAAATCTAAGTCTAGAATTTTTATGTTCATTCATATCTTTTTTTCAAAGTGCGTTAAATGCCTCCATGGTAAAAAATTATTATGTGCATTCTCAACGTACTTTGAAAAAAATTTTCAAAGTGCGTTGAGTGTGTCCAAAATTTAACGCACTTTGAAAAATTTAACGCACTTTGAAAATTTTTTTCAAAGTGCGTAATTTTTTCAAAGTGCGTTGCCACACCGCACGTAGTGCGCAATAAGTAATATTATGATCACCATGCACTCAATAAGCACGTTTATAGTTTTAGAGCTTATGTGAATTTTGCGCACTATTTTTTGTCAACATATAAAATACAATTGACTTTTTTACAGATATGCGCGTTATCGCAAAAGTTTCGCGTTATAAGCGATTTTTTTTTTAAACCTACGACTATGAGCTCAATGGGCTTTCGTTTTTACGGGGATTTCATCTTTCATCTTTCTTTAGTTTTGCTGTTAAGCCGAAACATTGATATATGTTTCAATTTTGATTTGAAATAATGATCCAGTTTATTCATTAGAATGAGTTGCGAAAAGCTGTTTTGAAATTTACTCTCTAAAAGATGACAAGTTGAGTTAAACAAAGGAAAGCTAACTTTCTTTGAGACCCCCCCCTCCCTTTAATGGGAAACATTCCTGAATTTATCTTAGTCTCATATGTTTTGAAATTGTTTTCCTTTTCTCTTTTTTACATGTTATTTAGAAAAAAAAATGATGAATTGATTAATATATAATAAACGGATTTCGCCCCTGTATTGAGCAAAAAATGGAATCAAGTCTTGTCCGACTTATCCATGACATTTGTACTTCCGGTATTGCATGTGTGAAAAAAGTACCGAAAATATGCCCAGCGGAGATACCGAAAAGGCGGACGAGTTAAATGAAAAGCTTGATGCTTTTGCCAGAGATTTGAAGCAGGGGTAATTCACCAACTTTTGGAATATGAGACAATGTCAGATAATTCAGATTAAGAGGACTGAATCATGTTATGTAGATCATTGAATCATACTGTACATCTACTATCTACTTACTTTTGTAGATAGTACATTTTTAATATAGTTTTGATATATCTTGTTACAAACGCTAATCAGAGGAAAATTATTCTTTCAAATCCATGATACATGTAGGTCAAGAGTGTAGCTTGCTTGTCTTCATAAATAGGGATGCACAACATGAGAGAGCTAGTGGTACTATAGTATTCTCTTTAGAGAAGTTGACAGGCTTTCACCTAGAGCCACTTTTCTTTGTAGGCCTTAATGTTGCTATTCTGGAAAACATATAATTGTAGAACCGGAGACACATAATTGTAGAACCGGAGACAGCCTACACTTCAACTAACATTTCATCTGAAATATGTCTGATTATATGTAACAGACATGTTAAATAAACAATTTCAACATAAATACACACAACTGTCACTAGAAAGTGAGCAAAAAAGAAAGGTAAAAGGTTTTTAAAATGCATGGATCTTAAACTCTCTGGTTTGTCTGTCCAAATTTTCTCAATTATTAGAGTTTCAGTTTAGCACCTATTAAAAGGTCAACATACCCAGATTCCTTCATTATGCAACCAATTAAAAGTAGTCATACTAGGCACTAAGTGTAGGTAACATTGCTTTTTCATACATGCCAACTTTCCCGATTTAGGCGGGATTCTCCCGATTTTACCCTTTCATCCTGCCTTCCCGATCGGGAAAGCAAAATTGCCCCAATTTCCCGATTTGACAAATATCAGATTTTCAGTTTCCCTAACGCCGAATTTTGTCAATCGGGATAAGAATATCAGACTTGTTTATTCACTACACACAGAAAAGTCCCATTGTTTACTCAGCAAGTTAATTAGCCACAGGAAATCACTTCTCGCTTGAACGAACACACTGCTGTCCAGGTGCAGGTAGCTGATAGCCTGGAGCAGTTAGGGGATTAATCTTTTCAGTTTGAAGGGGTATGCAACAACTAGAGGTACTGTGAGCAATGAGCTCACTAAATGATACCCCCCGCCTCCCATAATGTCGATGTGTTGCTTTATATTGTTTTACGGTAATGTGTAAAGAGGAATAACTCGTCCCGTCAAATGTTATCCAGAAGCTTCTATTATGTGACGTCATAGGTAAACAAAAAATGGCAATGTCCATGTTTTGCTCTGGGAAACCTAAAATACGTGTCGAATAAAAAAGTAAAATAGGAGGTGCACAATGGCAATATGTAATGAAGATTCTGTGAAAGTTTCATTCAATTTCACTCAGTGGTATAAGAGGAGTGCGGATAAGAGAAAAAGCGTAACAGACGGACGGACGGACGTACAGACGGACGGACGGACAGACGGACGGAAATCCCGATCACTATATACCCTCCCGCTTTTCAAGCGGGGGGTATAATGACTCAATCATCACACTCGTAAATATATATGCACCAAACGATGAAAAGAGTAGAATCGATATTTTCAAAATATAAAAAAAAAAATTGGATATTCATGTTAGCTATGAATGAAAACAACATAATGCTTGCAGGGGATTTTAATACAGTACTCAAAAAACAGGACAGACATAATACACAATCAACAAATGATGATCAAAGCTCAACAGTTAGAAGACATGCTAACTAACTTGAATTTAATTGATTCTTGGAAGAATCTTGGAAGATTCTTAAAGAAAAACAAGAATTTACTTGGTGTGACGGAAACGAACTTTTTGTGGCAGATACAATTTTTCAAGCAATAGAAAATAACTCTCATATAATTTTAAAATGAAAGAATAATTTCTAATCATTAATCTCCATGGCAACAGAAATTTTTCCCTAGCAACAAGGCAAAAACAGTTATTTTTTGGCCTTTTTGTATAGATTTTGATAGATTCAAATAGAATTTTTTTTCTTAAAAATGCAATTGGGCATAAATGTCAATTTAATATGGGTCTGTTAAAGTAATTTTGGTACTTTATTAATCCATGGGTACAATTCTGAACACTTAACGACCACTTTTGTATCTATAATTTACTTTTACATTCAGGCATTTTCTTCCCTAAATTTTTGGGGCTGAAATGTGATCTTCCACATAAGACGTTATAAATGAAAAATAAATAGCTTCAGATACAATATTATTATTTAACAAAACATTTGTATGGATAACAAGATTCCATAATCAAATTATACTTGGGTTGCCATGGCAACTTAATGCACAATGACCGTAAAGCAAACTATCTGTGACCAAAATATTTGAAACTTTAGCTTCCATTTATAATTACTACTAATTCTTTTGCTAGCATTGCAATCAGCAAACACTCAGAAAGCTTGAAAGTTTAGCAACTGCGTAATATATAGAGGATATTCAATGTTTTGTAGTTGAATATGGAATTTATTTCACTCGTGAGACAGGATTTTTGATATTTTCACTCGTGCTTAACACTCGTGAAAATATCAAAAATCCTGTCCCACTCGTGAAATAAATTCAATATTCAACTACAAAACATTGAATTTTCTGTTTATTACATTTTAAAAAACAATTCTTTGATTTTTCCTTTACCACTGTCTTTTTGTAATACAGTCATAGGCTCGTGACGTCATAGTTGAGCAGTTGAGACGTCATAGCTATGTGAGGTGAAAACACTGTAAACATGGATTTAGCAACATATTTTGGGTAATTTTGACAGTTTTAATCGCTGTCAGAATGGTTTATTTATTTCCTTCTATCAAATATTAGGTCAAGGAAGAATTGTTTACAGCAATCTTCGTTACTTGAATGGAAATCGAGAGTTTTCCCGCACTTCCGATATTCGTCACACTGTGACAGGATATCATTTTGATATCCTTTCACACTTGACAGGATATCATTTTTATTCAATGAATAAATTACCGTATTTCACGGGTAAAAATGTAATAAAGTTCAGTCCAATGCACTTTGTACATGACATGTACAGTAATTTTGAAGTTGAAGTAGAACAAGAACACACAGTTTCTAATTTTTTGATTTATATGGAAAGGTAAAAAGAAATCCTGCACTTTATGTGCACAATAAATATACCGATACATATTTTTCAGAGGGTGGCACTGAAGCTCTCTGGTTTTTCATTCTGATTTCTTAGAACAGCAAGCCACAGATCTGCAACTTATGAGGGGCTTGCTCCTGGTTAATGATAACTTAATTTTGTAAATATATACACTACAGATTACAATTTGTTTAACTTGTGATATTTTTAGAGTTGAGCAAAGATCAAAAGTCATTTACAGAATAACTTCTTTTCATTGAAGAGAATCTTTTTTTTTTTTTGGTGTAAGACTATATATGTTTGTTTTTGGACATTGCAGGTCAATAGAAGGATCTTACAATGTAGCATACAGAACAGTTTCTTTGCTGCGAATAGTGATTGCCCAGTCCAAATGCACCTCAGCAAAGTAAGTTATACAGACTTTTCTTAATTTCTATTTTGATAAGTAGGCCAAAGTAAATACCCCGGTAAAGAAAAAAATTACCAAATCTTAGTAACTATATTTACTGTAGAAGCACAAATTTTTGTGGGGACAAAATTTCGTTGATTTGTTTTCAAGACTAATTTCCTTGGCATTTAATTTCGTTGTTTTGAAACTAATCCTATTCAGTATATAGCCGTATAAAATTTCGTGTGGGATTTAATTTTGTTGACAATTGTTAAAGACGAAATAAATGAAATTTTTACCCCCCCCCCTTCCACTAATATTTGCGCTTTGTGTAATGCAATACGATTGTGTATATTAAGAGTAAGTTATATAAATCTTAACCCTTTTAGAGTATTTTGGAATAAAAATTCACCAAGTGTTGGCTTGTTCACTTACTAATTGGGAAAATGTGTTGGGTTTAGAAAGTTCTGAGACAGGAAAGTTAAACATTCTAAGAAGTGTGAGAGGAAAAAATGATTCATTCTTATTTGTATCCCTGTAGAGATGTCATGGCAAATGTGATCAAGGAAGGGAAGAGGTTGATGGCTGCTCAGCTCACAGAAACAGCTGTAGGAAATATGGTGAGAAGAGTCCTCAAAATAATCAGAGAGGAATACGCAAGGTAAGTCTATAACAAACAAGTCCAGAAGCCTGTTCAACAGAGCAAGCGCTTGAAAACATTTCTGTTGGAGCTATAAAGAATTTTGGCAAGCGCTTTCAAACGTTTGCTCTGTTGAACAGGCCTCAGATTAAACACAGTATAAAGATATTTATTTTAAATCAATTGATTTATTTTATTTTCTGTATTGATGATTCCTGATGAATAGAGAATGAGAATTGATGTCATACTTTACTTCCCTTGATTTCAGTGCATTAAGGGGCAAATCGGAGGAGGGCGATCCCAAAGAATCTCTGCATGTAGGTTTTGTTGTCGAAGTATCATGATCTATGAATCACTTTTGGTGATATGAAAGCTTAAATTCAGTAAATGGTTAAATTTTAACATTGTGTGCTTGTTATGAAAAAGCTGTTCTGTGTGAGTTTTTTTTTTCTGAAGAAGAGTATCAAAATTATTGAATCCGGATAGGGCCAAACAGTTCACTATCGAGCATTAATTGACTAAAAGGTTGATGGTGTGAAAATGCGATGGCAAACTAAAAATGAAGAGCAATGACGATGAAGCAATGGAGGCACAAAGCGATAACAATGGTGCGTTAGTACGATGAAGCAATAGTCAATATCGCTTCATAGTCAATTTTCCATCGTACCATCATCATTGAACCATCGTGTCATTGCTATCGCACCATTGCGTCATTGCAGGTTCGATCCATTGTGCTATCACATCATCATCTTCTCAATGTTGCTCCATGGCATCATCGTCATCGCTCTATCGCACCATGGCTTCATCGTTATTGTACCATCACTTCATCGTTATCGCAACAATTCTTTTGTAATCGCACTTTCAACCTAAACTTCGATGTTGCAATGATTTGATAGTGATTTACATGGCCCTATCTGCATTTCATACAAAACCAATTTTTGTCATCAATAAAGATTTTCTTAATTTAAAGTTGGCTCTTTTTTATGGTTGAACCAATTATGTTTTTACTTCTATGAACTGAACTATTAAAATTAAAATTAGAGATGAAAAGGTTTTAAATTTTTGTTTTTATTTAACTATCTTTTTTGCAGAAAATGCTGTTGGCTGGGGGTGAGATTGATGATTTCAGTCAGCCTGTACCCAACCTCAAGGTAACAATACATCATAACAATGGATTCTGTAAACACTCTCCCTGGTTTTCTTGGCTGTTTGATTGTAGAGAATGTCCTTGCTCTTCAGCAATATAAAATATATATGAATTTAAAGATATTTAAATATTATCAGTGTTAAACATTTAACCGGTATATTTGTATAAGTCTAAGATGTAAGTCTTAGATATTTGAATATCACAAATATAGAATATATATATAAAAGAGTATTGAATTTTATAAAAAAAAAAAAAATTCCCAATTTATACAGACAAATCTTTCACGTTGCAGGCCTCAGTTTTAGATGCAATAAGTGAACTAATAATAGAACTGGAGATCAGGTAAGTGAAATGATTTTGAATGATTGCCAGCATTCTTTTGTAATGATAAATGTATAAGTTTCTTCTGTTAAGATATATTTCTAATCATGGAACCAAAAAAGAAGAGAAATTGTCATGGGTTATGTCTAACTTGCAGTTAGACATTTCAAGCCAGATCCAAGTGAAATTGTGGGGTCTGGCTTCAGTTAGACTGAATAGAAAGAACACTATATTTTTATGTTTATTTCTTGAGAATTTGATGCATATTTCCACAAAGTTAGAAAAGGGAGATGACTGTGTGTCACAACTGACCTCAAGTTGTGATGGATTCGTTAAATCAGAATTTTCAAACCAAAATAAATAATATTTTGTAAGACCTCCTGTATACCAAGAAACAACAAGATTTATAAAAATTAACAATAAATTTATCTACATATGTACAATAAACATGAAAACGGCCAAAAGTTCAATCATGATCATCACTGGACAGATTCACACTTCACACCACGTCGCTACATCGTCTATTGTCCACCATAGTGTCCCGTCCGGTCCACCATATCCTATGTAGCCTCACCACGTAAACAAATCCTCCCGTCCGAATAAAGCTTAACATACAACTTTGGTCACCTAGACTGTTTTCATAGGTTTTCTAATAAAATATTCAAAACACTTATCTGTTCAAAATACTAGATTTAACAAACAAATAACGAAAGAAAACATGTATTTTTGCCGTTTAACGAGTAAATGAATTAGAGCGTAAATATATACATTCTCGCTATATTGCTAACAGTTTTCCAAAGAAAATTGCTCTTTAAAGCTAACAACAAAAATATTGTAAAGTATAAAAACTTACTGAGCTGTGGCATTTTATACATAAAAACCATACTGTCGGCCCCCAGGTCTTGCTCTCAACGCCGCTACAAAACATCCCTGAATCCCAAGATCACACAGCAGGGGAAACAGCTAAAACACACCCAAGTTCACACAGCATGGGTTATATAAAGGCACACCCAAGATCACTAAGCATGGGTAAAGTATAACTCACGGCGTCCAGACCTCATCTGACACACACTAGCCAACACCCAGTATAAATAACTGACCAAACTACTCAAACGGGTTCGACGAGTATACGTTGATAAAAATAGAACAAATACAACTCAGTGACCAATAGTGCGTAAATGAAATAAACGATAACTCCTAATGCCAAAATAAAGATAACTCTTACCAAATCCTGTACAATAAGCTAATATTAAACATTGACACAATGTCACTTGTGACACTGTGCTTCTCAATATTTTACTGACTGTATGTTTTATTTCTAATTTTCAGTGCAGACAACATTGCCGGTCAAGCACTAGAACACATCCATGCTAATGAAGTCATCTTAACAGCAGGAAAATCAAGGACAGTAGAGGCATTCTTAAAGGTATGATTTATTTATTTTATTGTCGCCTTTTACCAGGAAAATCTTTGTCGTTTAGCTTGAAGTGGCAGAATTACACACAGTTTTACTAGATGAATAGAAAAAATTCTGTAATAGTTGATGTAAATAATTCTACATTTCATCTAAATTATAGAAAGCAGCAAAGAAAAGAAAGTTTCAAGTAATTGTGGTTGAATGTGCTCCATTTTTCCATGTAAGTATGATGTGAAACTATGATTTACTGTATGAAATCTTGCCTATATACAATTTGATACAAAATTGTCATTACTGAATAAGAAAATGAAATACCCCGGTAAATAAAATGTTAATTAAATTTCTGTAATAAAGAGTTTCATCATAATGTTATATGTATTGTAATAGAGTTGTGGGTGGGGTAAGGAAAAGAGGGGGATCAAATATTTTAGTGTCATTAAATCATGATTGTACGTTGTACATGTAAACAGGCTGGAATTTTTTAGAGTATTGCTGTTTACTAACTTGTGGATTTTAATATAATACACAGTTTTGTCAGACATAATAATGTTGTAATTGCAATAAACAAGACTTTCTTTTGGTGAACAGACAATTAGGAAAAGTGAAATTGAGATGTTCTATGAATTTTTCTTCTATTCTTGTTTTTTATTTAACTACTACTTAAAAGAGGGCATACATGTATTTACGGTAGTATGGAGGATATATTTTTAGCATTCATTATGTCATACTATTTAAAGTCATATCCACATAATGAAAATATCTGAGGTATAAAAACATCTTTTTTGTAGGGTCAGGAGTTAGCCGTGAGTTTGGCCCGAGCTAACATAGAGACCACTGTCATCAATGATTCCGCTGTCTTTGCTATTATGTCCAGAGTTAATAAGGTTATTATAGGAACTCATACAGTGATGGCAAATGGAGGGTAAGTTAAAACAAGCTTTATTTTAGAAATCAAGCATGATTATCAAACCATTTAGAGAATAGTATGACAAAGCCGATTGATTACTAAAATAAAGTCATCTGAGAATATGATAATGAGTCTTAGTCAAATATAATATACATTAAAGGTACTTGGACACAGATTTGAAGTTAATTTTTTCTGTATAATATCACAAATTATATGTTTTCATAGCATTTCACACAAAAATTAATTAAAAATCTTATTTTATTTAAAAGTTAATAAAACTTTTAATTTTTTGGCGGGTTTGATTGACACATCCTTTCACTTTCACAAATTTTAACATTATTCTTAATCCTTAGAAAAAGTGGCAATCTTATTGTGTATTAATGAGAAACATTAAAACTTAAATCCAGAAAAATAATTTTATTCAGAGTAGAAATGTTAGAAAGCAAAACTCCTTCACAAGTATCGTCATTCTGTTATGTACAGAGTTTAGCAAATCGAGCACACTCGTGTTATGTACACAGTTTTTGTAAACAGCGCGAAAGCTCTGTTATTGTTTGGTGTTTTGGTTCACTGGGTGCGTTCAATCGCCAAAGTCTGCTCACCACAACTGCACAGACTGACAATATATTGTGTGTTTGTTTTGCTTTTGAACATGTCTACACTGAATTTTCTGGATTATAGTATTAATATTTTTCATTAATACACAACAAGACTGCCAATTTTCCAAAGGATTAAGAATAAAGTTAAAATTTGTGAAAGTGCAAGGATGTGTCAATCAAACCAGCCAAAAAATTTAAAATTTTAATAACTTTTAAATGAAATAAGATTATTTATTAATTTTTGTGTGAAATGCTATTAAAATATATAAGTCTTAATATTATAGAAAAAATATTAACTTCAAATCTGTGTCCAAGTACCTTTAACATTTCAGTAGAAAGTTATAAATTTTCACCCCGTTCATGCACCTGTTTTGAAGTTATATATTAATCTCCAATATTATTGAAATCATAACTTGTCTGAATTAATTGTGACTAGAACCTGGTACTGAAAATCGATGTAATAACATTTAACGGTAGTTAACTATGTTGTAAAGGGTGTTAAGAAATTTAATTCCCTATTTTTCTTTCATTTTTGAAAAGAAATACGATAAGATGATGTTCAAGATTTGTGATATTTCATGTTCACAGAGTTCATTCTTGCTACTGATAAAGTTTTAATTGTATTTTGTTGAAACGAAAAATGGAGGGTAGGTATTGAAACAGATGATATATCTGTGCAGAAGATCAAAGGTTGCACCATATTTATGAACTGTCTTAAGCACACATGTCAATACAAATGTATATCCTTTCAATTACCAATGCAAAATTTATCAAATCAGTATAAAATTTCATTATGGCAAGCCTAGTCTTTTGTAAAATGACTAATTTTAAATTGAAGGCACAGCTTTTGGTGATTTGGTCAGACTGGAAAATTAATCTCAGTCAAACACTACTTTAAAATTTTCAAAAATATTTCATTATGGAACGAATTTTAAATTTTTTTAACATGCCTTATTTTTTTTTTTTAGATTAAAAGCCGTAAATGGGTCTCATGC
>PRKT01000296.1:531308-551576 GCA_003671525.1 Saccostrea glomerata | reverse complement strand
ATATTTCTATGTAAAACATTGATGCCCCATTGTGGCCCCGCCCTACCCCTGGGGGTCATGATTTGAACAATTTACAATCTACACTACCCCAGGGTGCTTCCACATCAGTTTCAGCTTTTCTGGCAAGTGGTTCTTGAGAAGAAGATTTTCAAAGATTTTTCCTAAATATTTCTATGTAAAACATTGATGCCCCATTGTGGCCCCGCCCTACCCCTGGGGGTCATGATTTGAACAATTTACAATCTACACTACCCCAGGGTGCTTCCACATCAGTTTCAGCTTTTCTGGCAAGTGGTTCTTGAGAAGAAGATTTTCAAAGATTTTTCCTAAATATTTCTATGTAAAACATTGATGCCCCATTGTGGCCCCGCCCTACCCCTGGGGGTCATGATTTGAACAATTTACAATCTACACTACCCCAGGGTGCTTCCACATCAGTTTCAGCTTTTCTGGCCCAGTGGTTCTTGAGAAGAAGATTTTCAAAGATTTTTCCTATATATTTCTATGTAAAACATTGATGCCCCATTGTGGCCCCGCCCAACCCTCGGGGGTCATGATTTGAACAATTTAGAATCTACACTTTCCAAGGGTGCCTCCATATAAGTTTCAGCCTTATTGGCCCAGTGGTTCTTGAGAAGAAGATTTTTTAATGACCCCACCCTTTTTTGTCTTTTCTTGAGCCTTTGGCTCAGGTGAGCTAAAAATGTGTGGTGATCCAGAAAGTCAGATGACATCATCACATGACTACCAGTACATGAACTTAGTAGTAAAACTATTGCTTTACAAGATTTTTTGAAAACAGATCAAGTTGACAGAGGAATCAGTCTGAGTCAGATTGACAGAGGAATAAACAAGAGGCCCAAGGGCCTTGAATCGCTCTTCTGATAAATTGTACAATCTATCACTTAGAAGCCTCCAACTCTATTAGTATCATAAGACCCAAAATGCATCAACTTACAAAGTTTGATAATATTTAGCCAGTTAAGACTGAAGATATTATAATATAATTATAAAATACCATAAGTAGGTCACAGTGACCTACCTTTTGATTGAAATTTTCTGAGGACTCAAGATACAATAATTGACAAAGACTGATGATTCTAATTAAATAAGTACCTGAGATATTCAAAAGTAGGTCACCATGACCTACTTTTTGGTCAACATTCTCTGAAAACCAAAGATGCATCATCTGACAAAGTTTGACTATTCTAAGCCAATTAGTACCAGAGATAATTAAATATAGCCATCAAATGTCAAAAGTAGGTCACGGTGACCTACTTTTTGGTCGACCTTATTCAAAAACCCATAATGCCTAAACTGACAAAATTTGAGGATTCTAAGCCATTAAGTACCTGAGATATTCAAAATAAGGTCACCGTGACCTGCTTCTTGTTGGACATTCAATGAAACATTAAGATGCCTCAACTGACAAAGTTTGATAATTCCGAGCCAATAAGTATCAGATCCTACTTTTTGGTCGACGTTCTCCGAAAACCCAAGATGCCTCAACTGACAAAATTTGATGATTCTTAGCCAATAACTGCCTGAGATACTTAAATATAGCCATAAAATGTCAAAAGTAGGTCACCTTGACCTACATTTTGGTCATCACTCTCCGAAAACCAAATATGCATCGACTCACAAAGTTTGATGATTCTAAGCCAATAAATACCTAAGATACTTAAATATAGCAATAAAATGTCGAAAGTAATTCATCGTGACCTACATTTTGGTCGACATTTTTCAAAGACCCAAGATGCATCTACTGACCAAGTTTGATGATCGTAGGTCTGAAGGTAATCAAAATATGCATTTTAAACAATTTGAAAACAAATGTCGTCAAAATTCAAAAAGTAGGTCACAGTGACCTACTTTTTCATAAATATGTTTAAAGATCCCAAGGTGCATCAAAGTACAAGATTTGATGATTCTAAACCTCTCAGTGTCTGAAATAATGGGATTTAATGTTTTTAAAAGGATAGGTCATAAAGTTCGAAAAGTAGGTCATGGTGACCTACTTTTAAGTTGACATTGTTTGAGGACCCAAGATGCATCAACTGACAAAGTCTGATGATCATAGGCCTTAAAGTGTCCAAAATATGCCTTCATATCAATTTGAAAGCAAATCCCCGCAAAATTTAAAAAGTAGGTCACCGTGACCTACTTTTGAGTAAAAATGATGTGAAGTCGTAAGATGCATCAACTTACAAGATTTGATGATCCTAGTCCTAATAGTAAGCAAAATATACACGTTTTTATTAATTGTAAATTTAGGTCAACTTTGAAGTGACCTTGAGACCACGCCCTTTGCCCAAGGGTAATTCCCCGTGCAAATTTTAATCTTCGACATATCCTGATCCTTGTATGTAAGTTTGGTGAAAATCTGCCTGGTGGTTATGGAGAAGAAGATTTTTTAGCAACCAGTACTTTTGGTTTTGTTTTCCTGATTATCTCCCATTGTTTAAGGGTCCCAACCCTTATTTTAGTATAAATGGTAGCCCTTGGGCCAAGGATACCCTGTGACAAATTTGGTACTGATTGGCCAAAGGGTTCTTGAGTTATGGCCCATATTCTAAAAAGTTTACGCACATTGCACACCGCACACCGCACAAATGGCCATAGCATTAGCTCTTTGAGCCTTTGGCTCAGAAGAGCTAAAAATTACAGAAACACAGATAAGATATCAGACACTTCATCTTCGAAAAAGGTTCTGTTATAGTTAACAACTGCAAGAAGTTGTATTTTTTTTTAAATAGAACTGATTTTTATTTTCAGTATACAGTAAAACTTGGTTAAAATGAAGTGACCATGATCTATGGAATTACTTCCCTATAACTGTGATTGGTTATGTCTGTATAGCTGGGGATCCAAGATAACTTCGCTATATCCATGAATTCATAATATCCGTGTTTGTACTAAACAAGTTTTACTGTATATGTAAATAAAAAACAACATATAAGAATTATCTTAAATAAATTTACGATTAATAGCTTTAATGCACATTTACAATCTATTCCTGGCCAGAAGAACTCTCTACACAGTGTGTTGACGGAGGGGATGTGCTGTGGTCGTACATAACAGTAGTCAATGGGAGGGGGTGGTAGAGGTCTCCAATCCTGGTTGTCTCTACAACATAAAGGCGAAGAAAATAAGATCTGACAAGGTTTAAAGTTTAAGTTTATGCACAGCGCAAACACAAATTAATTTGTAAACTTTAAGCTAAAGTTTTACTCCATGTTTGAAACCATTTTTTTTTTTGCTGTTTAGAAGAGGTGAAGAGTCTTTCCTTTTTATTCAAAATATACCCAGCTCCGGCAAGTGATACAGTAAGCAGTACTACCGGTAAATATTCTTGTATCACTGATTGATGACAAATCTTCCAAAATATTTTAGCTGAATTGTGTTGATATTTTGGCTAACCTGTGTGGATATGCTTTAATTTCTTCTAATAATCTCATTTTCAATGGACGAGACTCATAATCTCTTCTTATGAATGGCTTCAGCATCCTGAAAGAGGAAAAACAATCACACTATTAGCTAATCAGAAGGGGTGAGAATATCTACATGCATTTAATTATGTATATCTATTTGGTACAAGACATTTCTAAATTGAAAATTTGAACAATCACATATAATTTACATGAATTTTACCTTACGAGAATAATGTATGAATGTAAAAGGATATTGGCATGGCACAAAACAATAAGGTTAAAGATTTGTATATGTTCTCTAACTTGTTTTGTTTTTTATTCGGTGAAAGTGGATTCAAAGTTCACAAGTCAAATCAAAAATATTTCTAATACAGCACATTGAATAGTAAAACATAATTTATTGACTAATGATAGAATGTCATAAATTGTTTAGAAATCTAAATGTGTCTTTGTGACACAAATGCCACACTGATAAGTGATTTTTAAATACCCAGTACCTGAAAGTACCCACGGACATCAAAATTTCTACTCTGACAAAATTTGTATGAGATCAGACCTGGAGGTATAAGGACTCCTGATGCTTATCAGCTGATCATCGTCTGTTCCAATCAGTCGATTGATGAAAGTGGGCTGCTGTAACCTCACCATGTGGGAAACTAGTGGCGCCACCTATAGAAAGGAAAAGTATAACTTAGAACATCTCTGTTCATGTAGGCAACACTGGATAGCAATTCCAGTAAAATGTGTACCTGGAAGCGATCCAGCACTCTGGCCTCTCCTGATGACAAGTGAGATGTGGGCACACCTTTTGGGTTGTATTCTTTTTCCTGAAAAAAAAAAGAATCTTGTCAAAACTGTATTTTTTTTTTGTTCTTACCTTTAATCTTTAATATATACAAGAATGTGCACATGTACTGTACAGCTGTATTCTGTCTCAAGTATGGTATACCGGTATTTATTACATTTTTACCCGTGAAATACTGTAATTTATTCATAGAATAAAAATGATATTCTGTCACAGTGTGAAAGGATATCAAAATGATATCCTGTCACAGTGTGACGAATATCAGAAGTGCAGGAAAACTCTCGATTTCCCTTACCATAACGAAGATTGCTGTAAAAAATTCTTCCTTGAAATAACATAAGATAGATGAAAATAAATAAATCATTCTGACAGCGAATAAAACTGTCAAAATTACCAAAAATATGTTGCTACATGTAAATCCATGTTTGCAGTGCTTTTACCTCACTAAGCTATGACGTCTCAACCGCTCAACTATGATGTCACGAGCCTATGACTATTACGAAAAGACAGACGGAAAGAAAAAATCAAAGAACTTTTTTTTTAAATGTAATAAACAGAAAATCCAATGTTTTGTAGTTGAATATGGAATTCATTTCACTTGTGAGACAGGATTTTTTGATTATTTTCACTCGTGCTTCGCACTCGTGAAAATATAAAAAATCCTGTCCCACTCGTGAAATAAATTCCATATTCAATTACAAAACATTGAATATCCTCTATATATCAAGAAACAGTTTAGAATGAATTTACAAACTAATTTCTCCTACCTCATTTTCCCAAGAATCACCCCAGAATTTTTGTGCCAGTTGATTCATCTGAGCATCTGCATCAAAGACTGGAAGCCCATTTTCTCTTTGTTGCTATAAATAAATAATGATTTCAAATGAATAAAACAGGACAAAGCTTGTTAATACTCTCTGGATCCACATCAAGACAATTTTATCCTAGGACACATTGACATTGAAACATAGTTACATTTAGAAATGTTTTTACAAACAAGAGATGTTTGTAAAACACTTATGCCCCCCTCCTCCCCTAATTGGAATTTTCCCAAATCCAAAAGGGCATACCTCTGTCAAAAATGGCACAATTATACCCAAAACAGATCTTCATCTGATAAATCTGTATACCAAATTTCATTTCAGTATGTACAACGGTTGTGAAAAAATGCACGGAAACTGCAAAGAATTGAAATTTTTCTTTCTAAGTCCAAGGGGCATAACTCTGTCAAAAATGGTGCAATTATACCCAAAACAGAACCTGATCTAGATATTCATTTGATAAATCTGTATACCAAATTTCATTTCAGTATGTACAACGGTTGTGAAAAAATGCACGGAAACTGCAAAGAATTGAAATTTTTCCAAGTCCAAGGGGCATAACTCTGTCAAAAATAATGCGATCGTACCCAAACAGAACTTGACCTAGATATTAATGTGATATATCTGTATACCAAATTTCATTTCAGTATGTACAACGGTTGTGAAGAAAATGAGCGGAAACTAAGTGGACCGACAGACAGCAGCAAAGCAATATGCCCTCCCTTCTTCGAAGGGGGCATTTTCGAAGGGGGGGGCATAAAAATCTTAACTGACTAATTTTGACATTTACCTGTCTGACGATAAGTTTTCTTCTTAGTCGATGAAGTTCTGGTGGCAGAGGACCTGCATCTGCAGCCATGTTCATCTTTTTAAGCAACTGTCTTTCTTCATAAAGGCTCATTAAGTGTACCCTGTATTAAATCAACAATGACCTTGGGAAAATTAGAAAATAAAATAGCAAATATGTTCATTATAGATAACAATTTTATACAACACTAAAACTAACTTATGTGAAATATTATGTCCAGTTGAATTACATACAGCAAAAATATTAATTGATTTAAAAATACATTTTTTTCTTACTTTCACAAAAAGGATCCTCATCCTCACATGAAAAGTTAACCCTCATTAAACTTTCAACATTTCCAATAAACGAAGCTATCAGTGTATTATGTATACCTGGGAAGGGGTGGTTCTATATTCTCCTTCCTGTCCTCCTCCCCCTGCCCCACCCTCCTCCTCTTCCTCTGTACGGGCTGACTCCAGGACTGTGAGGACGTCCCTGGCCCCTCCCCCTCCTCTTCGTTACTGTCACTCTCCGACTCCGAGTCCACGACAGACTCCTCCTCATCTGGATCTCTCAGGATTTCTGGTCTCTGAACTGGATCGTCCTCTGGTTCTTTCTTAATATTGACTTGGAATATCAGTTGTTCCTCCTTGAAGGCACTGTGCTGAGGTTGGGCTGATGTTGAGGGTTTGTCCTTTTGATGTATTTGGGATCGTAAAGAAACCTCTGAGTTCTGGCTGCTTGATATACATGTATCTACAATTCAAAGCAATTGAAGCAATGAAAAATATTTACAATATCTATTCTTACAGTACTGGGTATTTGCATCAATGATTTCAAAAAGAAAATACAACTAACATTTATTGGTTTATTTAAACCTTTAAATTGATTGTTTGGACACAAAACTAGACATGAAATAATTTTTTTAGAGAGTAAAATTTATTCAATAAAAATAAAGGGATAGATTGATCCCATTTCCTCCTTTGTATAGTGGATATCAGTCAGTCCTATAGTTTGTGGTTATATATGCATGGTTTTCATTCAGCTCATTGTGAATTTTCTATCTCTTGCCATGGCTCAGGGATAGAAAATACACCTCTTTGGTAAAAAGTCATACCTAACCACAAACCAAACATTTATCAATAAATCAAATTCTAAACATGTACCTTCAGTAGATGACACAGTGCTAAGTATATCTTGCAAGGTAGGTGACTCTTCCCTCTGTATTGGAGATTCTGGTGGAGGAGTTATTGCCCCTGGATCAATCTCAAAATCACTCTCAGACTCCATATCCTGATCATCAGACATTAACATTGAGGGCAGACTTGCTGAAAATGATCAATCAAAGAATATAGGATACACCTGTATGTGCAAGACACTTCAAAAAATAATGGTACAAGCAAATTTTCTTGATTTTCTTTATCTTCTTGAATGTAGAAGGGAAGGTATCTAAACGCATTGCATGTCTCTTGTTTAATCTATTCAGTATTCTGAAAAAATATTGTTTAAAGTAATGTTGAACATTTTAGATGAATGACTGATATTGGAAGATTGAAACAAAGACCATAAATGTATATACCATCAGGCTTAAGCTCTTGTTCTGTAAGCCATGAATCTGTCCTGGTGCTGCTAGCATAGGAAAACTGACTGTCCTCGTCTACTTCCCTAAAGGACTCCGAGAGGCTGCGGTGTGAACCAGAGGACGCGATGGACACAAAGCTCCGATTACCAGACAGGTTGTGACTGAAGCTGGTATCTAGGGAGTCCGGGGCCTCCTGTTTTATAACAATAAAGTCGGGCTCCTGTTTGTAGAAGGCTTGTCCTGTCGTAAACTGAGAACTGCTGTCTGAGGTCTCACTCTGAACTGGGGAAACCCCTGGGGTTGATGACTTGGATTTTCTCATTTCCTTTGCCTCCTTCAGTAATAAGAATAGCATCAATGTTTTTATCGACTTTTTCATTGTTAAATGCATGTTGTAGACAATATGGAGGTAAGAAATTTAGAGCAATGGACCATGCTTAATCAACATAACCTACAGTTGGATTTACTCACCAGCAGAGTTTCCCTCTTTGCCTTGAGTTCCATGGCGGACTCTATGGACGTTTTCCCCCTGCGGCTCCTCAGACCCTCGACTTTGACTGTGGTGTCCAGTACTGGTCCTCTCCGTCTGTTGGACTTTGGGGTGGACACAGAGGTGGTGCTCACTGTAAACAAAAACCAAAATGACTTCAAATTTCAAATCAGATATTTTTCACAAGTACATGTACCTTTAAAATAAACACTCCCTTAAATAATTGTGGATATACATATATCACTGTAAATCTGCCGGGTATTCCTGATTCAGAGGACATTGCATATTTGTAGAATACCATCTACTCTCAAAAATTTCTTTCTCCTTCAACAATTGTACGAGTTTTTTTTTATTTTACAGAACTGAAGCAATTTTAATTGAGTCAGCATTTACCACTTCTAAAAATTGCTTGCGTGATCAATACTTCTGGGGCCCGTTTTACAAAAGAACATACGACTAAGACCAAAAACTTCAGATTGTTGTAAAATTATATCTCTTTGAAATTGTTTGTGTAAAAATATCATACCACATTCCTTTTAAAAAGTTTAACAATAAAATAATTTTCGAAATGATGTTTTTTAAAAAGTTGTATGAAGAATTAAATTTGGTCTTAAGTCGTAAGTCATTTTGTAAAACGGGCCCCTGACCTTTCTTGACATAGGGAGGCTTCATTGTAGTTAGCCTCCACCAGCCTGTCTCCCCGAGTTCATTAGCACCGGATGTAAAGTGGTGGGGACATCCCGAGGATAACGTCCCTGCTACAGTCCCATGCCACAGGGTGGTCTTCTTCCTGGAATTTCATGTTTTTATGCAAAGATTTGAACCCTTGCTGTGGTTCCATCCTAGCTATTCAAAGGACTATACATTTTGAACAAATCTATATTTATACTACATGTATGCATGTAAGCTTTGGTGTATAACCAACAACCAGTCATGTGAGGTTTGAATTTTCGAAGAAGTTCCACTTGCAAAATAAAATTGCACATTTGTGTTTATGATGCTGAAATCCCTATAAAATATATTTATCAGCTGCCCAATTCTAATTCGATAATCTCTTGATTTGACATCTAGTACATGAAGTCATTTTGATAAATAAGAAATCTACAGTAGAAATGTCAATGTTAACAAGCAAACTTATAAAGGCAGCTGGACAGGTGAAAAAAATTTCATCAGAAAACCTCAATGATGAAAAGTTATAAATCAAATCGAAAATCTATTACTAAAATGTAATAAGTTTGTATACATGTAGAAGATCCTACCTATGTGACCCAAACAAGGCATTCCAGTGTCTGTCTATGTAGGCACAGATGTGTTCCTTCCACCTATAGTAGCCACACTTCCCAGACTGTCCCAGGGTCTGTAGATTGTATAGGGCCAGGTACACTACCTGTGTCCTACAATAAATTTCATTGTGCATTTCAGTGTTTACAGATAGTGTAGAGGCTAGGACTATTCCTACACAATACAGTAAACAGTTTTTCATACAAACCACTGCATTTTCATTCTCTTTACTTCTTCTTGGCCATCTTCTGCACAACTGGAACATGTCAGACTGAAGAAAACATCTCCAACCATAGAAGAAGGGGTTCCAGACTTTAAACACTCTGTAATGTCATAAACAAACACAAGTTTAAATTTTGAAAGAAAAAAAACTTACATATTGCAAACATCACAGGCACCTGATGTTACTCATTTTTCTTTTAATAAAAAAATATTATTAGGTAGGGGGCATATTTTGTTTTACTAAAAGACAAGTAAGTAATGTCAGGTGCCTGTGTGTATAGATTATAAATTATCGCAAAAAATTACCAATGTGAAACCTCTTCTCACAAACTTGACACTTGAGATAGGGAGAATCATCTTCAATACACACAGCATTACAATAACATGTCAGCTCTGATGTCTCCAATTCAGCCATTCTCAGTCTTTATCTAACTATATTAAATGAAATTAAACTTAACCATGAAATAAACGCATGGCAACCAGGTCTAAACAGTTGAAAGTTATACATTTACAATCTTAGAATCTATAAGTAAAATATATGATTGTAAACTTCGTTCTTTCCCCAATTCTGTGATCATTTAACAGTGACTTACAGTAAAAATATTACTACGTAAAGTAAGTTCTTTAAATGCAATCTCTAATATTACCAAACATCTCTCCAAATGTCTGAAATTACAGAAATGATAATAAACTGGGAAATTCACAGCAGACATGTGCTTTAATGTTTTTGGTTGTTTTCGTATTATTGGATACCATTATCCTATCTCTGGTAAAGATCTAAAATACCCCGTACAACATTCTAATTTGATGTATTGTTTGTTTAAATTATGCATGCTTTATCTTCTAATAATTTCTTTTTTTTATTTAAAAATTGTTTCCGAAACTAATAGCCAGTAACTCGAATGCGCATAAAAGACGTTCCCGCGAGAGCCGAGTTGGTAATCAAGAGGCCCATTGACCACAACGCTCACCTGAATGACTTTGGTTATGATTTGTTCTTTGAATTTATATTTTTTTTTAATCTCATTGACCACAACGCTCACCTGAATAACTTTGGTCATGATTTGTTCTTTGAATTTATAAAAAAAAATTCTCCAAATTTTTTTTGTTAAACACCTTTCCCTTCCTTCAAAAAACAAGGGAAAAATGCATGTGTATGTGGTACTTTCCTAGCAATAGGGGCCGATCATTGCATGAACAAACTTAACTAAATTAATTAATCTATCCAGCACATCCACACTGGCAATTCATTCCCATATGATTCATAATTTCTGCACTATACCCCAGAAGGTCTACATGTAAATATCACGAATCTTGGACTGTTGTTCCACAGAATTTTTATATCAAGTTCCAGATATAAATTTCTTGGGATTTAAAATTAAATTTGATCCTCTATCCTCCCTTCCTTTGAAACCATAATTAGAATCCAGTTTATTAGGAAACTAAGACAAGTTTAATCTTTTCTTGTCAAGTGACTTTATTAAACAACCAAGCCTATTTTTGACTTTTCTTCCTTATTTACTTCCTTGGAAGCAGGAAAAGCCCTTTGATTTTGAATCCCTTTGTTCAAAAGATCCTTTCAACAGTCAGTTTTTGGTTGAAATTGGCCTAGCATGTCTCCAAATTATATACTTTCAATATTTCTCATTATGCAAACTGTTCATTGTCACCTAATTAATCAAGAAACTGTCTACATTTCCACCTCTTTTTCAGGTAAGAATAATATTCATTTGGCTTTTTGTTCATGCTAGGAAACAAACACATTAAAGAAATAAAAGGATGGCGCTCTACTAAAATTTCATGGAGCAAGTCCTTTGATGTTAGCTATTATTTGAGACATTTTCCTGTAATTAGCCTTAGGTCATTATTTCTTCACCATCCTAACTTGCATATTTCAGGCCAATTGTCAACATCTGCTGTATATAAATCCTGTACAATTATTAGACAATCATACATAGTACATCGTAACTTAGGTTCCCAGTTTAATATTTTTTCTCATTTCTTCAGCACCCCAATGCCTTGATAAAAGATAAACATCACAAAAAGCAAGTAATTTTTATTGATACAAATAATAAAACCATGGAATATCACAGACTTAAGCTAGTTGAAAATGTGCAGGAAAAAAAAATACAAACTGAAGTTAAAAAGATCATTTCCTACAAAAGGTTAATGTGAAGTTAACTTTTCTGACTGGTTATTCTTGTCAGCTTCTTTTAAACCACAGACCTTTAAATAGATTGCTTTTATCAGAGGACAAATAAAAAATTATATCCCCTTCCCCAGTTTTTCAGTCGAATTTAAACAACCCAAAGGCCTATGATATAAACCTGGCATAGATGTATAAACATACCAAAGGAATATCTGAAGACCAGTTAGAGGATTTTTATGCAAGATTCATAAACTTTAAGTATTATTAAATGTTAATAATTTTATGCTAACAGTCCAATATTTCATTCCTATAATATTTTCAAAAATACACTGTACTTAGATTTATAACTTTCCTAGACTATAAAAATTACTACTTTTCATTATCTTGCCAACTTATATCATTACAATAAACGGAAATCATAAAGTGCAGTGGATTTAATTAATATATTTCCTATGCTAATTGAAAAATGTGTAATTTCATTCAGAACACCCCAGTTATGGATGGTAATTGAAGCACTTTGATGAACATTTTTATAAATCATCTCATAGGTATACATCAGTTTTAAATAAACAGAAAATATAAAATTCCCTGACAGAAAAAAATGCTTGTTAAAATAATAAACAGACTTACACCTTGTGCCAAAAATGATAAAGCAACTCAAACGAGGATAAAAATAACACAAAACCAAATTAACACTCCTTAGAATATTTTCAAAGTAAAAAAAAAATTTAATCATGAGAAAAAAAATAAATTCTTGAATTAAGAAAAAACACATAAAATTCCATGGTTTTTGTATAAATATTGACAAAACAATACAGAAACTTGTGCAAAAATTCAATACCAGATGCACAACTTATGAAATTAAACCATGCACTTACTCCTTAGTTATATTTCCCATATTAAACTCTTCATTAAATTAACTGTCAACATTTATTAACATAGCTAGTATTTCCCTATAGTACAAGCACATTTCACTAAAACATTCAGGGTTTTTAGCACAAATGTACACATATATACACAGAATATATTCCTCTGATCTCAATTTTCAACACAATTCAATCCTGAAATTCCAACACGATGTTCCTCTACATTCTGTTGGTCTAATACATGAACACACCTCAATAACATCTTTCGAGTTCTTAAAAATATATATCACTTTTTTCTTCACATTTGTTGTAGTTGCAAGGAGCAACACTTTTAAGCAAAATAACAAACATGCTGAATTGCATAAACACCTCATTTCATTCTAATAAATACAATCTTCAAAGAAAATCCAATGTCTCTTACATCATATACTTATTTGCTTTATTCAATCCATTCACAGTACTTGTGCTTGCAATATTCAAATAGGTGTATAATACTTTTATTGCACTTTTTTTTTTAAACACACCACCAGTTTTTCTACATTTAACAATTGTATATTAATTGTAAATAAAATATTGGCATCAAAACACAGCAAAATTATTCCTGATATAACCGGTTTCATGATGACAAAGTACAATGCTGCGAGTATCTTAGATCATATACATACATTGAACATTACTCTGCAAACCAAATTTTAAAGGATGAGACATTTAATTCTCAATACATTTACACTCTTGTAAAGTTCTCAATTAAGTGAATCAATGTAACTTGAATATTATTTGCGAAGCAAAATTAAGGTTAAAAAAAAATCACGTTTTTCTGTAAGGTGGCTCGGTTGATGGATGACTACAATTTGTCATCAGTTTGAGAATTAACTTCACGCATGTCTCAAATTTATAAAAATTGGTTCACAGTAAATTATAAAACCAAAAAATTATTCATATTATGGACTAGTATTGTCCATTACAAAAAATCACATTTTTTTCCAGCTTATATTTTAGCATCGAGACAGCAATCTGATTTTTCTTACCACTGACTCAATATTATAGGAATGTACAATCTTTTTTGAGGTTTTTACTGTTCCTGTAATAAACATAAGCAAACAAAGCCAGCTATTGTTTCTAATTAGAAAACTATTTTTCTGCGATGCAAACTACCTGTCTTTTACTACACTGTAAGCCATTTACTAATAAGAGAGGTAAATTAAAGGGACAAAACTCTTTCATAAAATAAAATACACATCAAAATAGTTTTAGCTTTAATACAAATAAGTAATTAATAAAATTAAATAAAATTAGTCTTTAGCATTAAGATACAAAATAAATAAT
Source organism: Saccostrea glomerata (assembly GCA_003671525.1). Taxonomy (NCBI): domain Eukaryota; kingdom Metazoa; phylum Mollusca; class Bivalvia; order Ostreida; family Ostreidae; genus Saccostrea; species Saccostrea glomerata. The sequence goes on along the minus strand of PRKT01000296.1, from coordinate 537,816 downwards.
TAAGCAAGTATAAAAAATGGGTTAATTAATATCAATAATTTCATGCCATAAATAAATTAGGTTGGGATTGACAGAATGAAGGATGGAATAAATGAAAGCAAGACAAATATTCTTATGCCTTTGTGCGATTTACATTAGCAAGCATGGGGAGATCAGATGAAGAAAGATATATAATTTACGTTGAGCAATTTTTTTCCTCTGACATTTCTTTCACAACATTACCTAACAAAAGCCACCAGTTAAACTTAAGGAACTTCATGTATTAGGATATTTAGGAATAATGAATATGGGAAATGTATGTCGAATTATATGAAAGTAAATGTACATTTACATTAAATTTTGATTTTAGTGATGATAACACAGCAAACATTCTACGCAAACAAAATCAACATGAAATAAATTAACTCAAAATCACAGCAGCAGCATCTATTATTTCCAAAAAAAAAAAAACACATTTTGGACCAAAAATCTTTCACAATTTTGGACACAAATTCTTTGTGCGAAATTCGAAAAAGTTCAATTGTAAAATTTTGCAAATAAAAAGTCAAGAACACAATATAATTCCTGTGAATGTAAGACATTTAAGTGTAGATCTGCAACATATCGTTGGCTGCCACGAGATCAGGCTTGATGAAGATGATTAGGTTATCCCTGTGTTCGGTGTGAAGGGCTGCCTCTGAAACTGTGCTTTTCTGCTGTATACTGGCTCAAAGAAGAATTGTGCAAGGATAGACTACATCTGCCAACCTGAAAAACAATTTTGAAATTTGTTTTTAATTGATATAAATCACATATTTTCTGTAAATGGTTACCAGCAAGTTACAAAATTTCATTTTTTAAAAGCTGCTGAAACTTGTTTTTCTCTCTCACTTTTTTTTAAAAAACATTTTCCTTCCTTATTTTTCAATAATTTCAATTATTGTATTTCTGACACACTATATAAACTTTTGAATACTTAAAACAAATTATCATTATAATTGCAGTAACAAATGCAATCATTATTGAACGTACAAAAGGAAATACAGAATATCTCATGGTCATTTTCTCTTCAATCACAATACTAAATAGTAAATTGTATTATTGTTTTATTTCCTTTTCATTTCCTATGAATTATTAATTCATTTAACACATGCATCAGAAATAGTAATGAACACATAGAAAAGTTTCAAACTGATTATCAGTCATGGAAATCTTAACCTCAACCCACTTCTAATCTGACCAAAATATACAGCTATCCTTCAGAGGCTGAGAAATGTGCTATCTCATCCCACCAAAATATACAGCTATCCTTCAGAGGCTGAGAAATATGCTATCTCATCCCATGAAAACTATCACCTAAAATATGAAAATTTTCCACTTTTCTCATATATAATTAAAATTTAACAAAAATTCTAATGTACATATCATGTACATGTATTTACTGATGAAGTGTCTAATGCTTATAATCTGTTTGGTAAAAGTTCTACTAAATTCTATAACTTATGATCAACCCTGAAGTACAACCAAATGATGACCAATTACAAGTGATCACTGTGTCCATTACTATTTATTAATCAGAACATTTTACAAAAGGAAAGAGGTTTTTTGAAATTTCATGCAAATTTTCAGTGAAAGGGAAGCATGTCATGCATGGGAGATAAAAAAAATCAACAGTGGACAACGAAACATGCTTCATAAGTTGTCAAAGTTTGGAAACAGACTGCTAATATGTAACATATGTAATTGTATTGAACATAGTAGGTAACACTTTCTGAGACATACCATTTTATTTATTTGAGGGGGATGATTTTTTTTCTTCAACTACAACTGAAATTCAAACACAAAAGAAAAACTCAAATGACTAATGGACGATAACCACACATGTATGTTTATGTACTGTTAAGAAAGTTTCTGTAAATGATAACATGAAAATACACTAAAGGCTATTCACCTAAATTGAGTTTATTTATTTTACTAAAATGTGTACCATCAAATTTCTAAAAATTAAAAAATCATGAATTATTTCAAGACACTTGTATTTATCAATAGAGACATTGACTATGAATAAACTGCCTTTCAAGGGAAACTTAATTTACAGTACATTAATTCAAATAAAACCAAAACACACAGACTACACTGAGATAGCTTGACAAGGTAAACTTATTTCGGGAGAACTACTAACCTGTCTGCATTTGGTTTCCAAACTGCTGTTGAATATTGCCTTGATCTTTGTTAAACACCTGGAATGGCACTGCGAAAGTAGTAAACCTCTGCCTTGGGTTAGAGTTACCTCCCTGTAAAACACCAGATGGCGCTGGATGTATGGTCACTGGTGATCCACGGAAAGTATTTATCTGTTGTGGAATTCGGGGCTTGAGTGCTGGCCCTCTCTGTGTTTCGTTAAATTTTTGTGGCGGTGAAAAATTGTTGTTCATATTGGCTACTGTAGTGTATGGTCTCTCAGGAAATCCATTTTGTACTGTGTTAAGGTTTGGCCTAGGTTGTATGTTCACATTACTGGGACTGCCTTGTGGTCTGTGGTTTACAGTGAGGATGGGAGATTGCCCATGTGGCGAGGGCATCCTTTTCTGTTGACCTTTGGGTAATGGTAGCAGAGGTCTGTTAGTGTTGGCTACAGGCATTGGAAGAGTACCATTGGATGGTTTCACTGCAATATTAGGTGGTGGTCTCGTTAAGTCTGGGAAATTAAACGCCTGTACAGTACCTCCTCTGTTATCTATGGTAAACTGAAAGCTAGGCCCATTTGGCTGGACACCATTAGCTGGGGGTACTAATCCATTAGTGAGTGGGACTACGTTGCTACCCGGGGGAGGAGGGGGTGGGGGGACCTGTGAGCACTGTTGTAATGGCTGGGTGAAGTTGTTGACAGCCTTTCCCTGAGATGGAGGTGGTTGGGATGTCACAAGCGTCCCTGGTATAGAAGTTCTAATAATCTGCCCAGGGGTCCCTGAGCTCTGAGGCATCAACTGCAGAACTACAACATTGTTCAAAGACGAAGCAGGAATAGTCTGGTTTCCCAGAGCAGCAGTTTGTATTAAATTATTCCCTGATTTTACTGCATTATTGGCCATTATCATCATAGTTGGATTATTCACAGTAGTGTTACTGTTCACTATACGATAGCTGCCATTTAAGGTTGCATTGGCTACACTGGTTTTTAATGCTATCGGTTGGAAAGAAGTGCTAACTTTCATGGGTTTTGTACCAGGTTTAGGTGTAGCAGGTTGTTTGACTGGTGACCTTTTGTTAGCAGGTGGCCCTCTGCTACAACTACTGCTACAGCTGGAACTGCGCGATCGACTTCTGCTGGAATACGAACATCCAGAACTACATGACGAGCTACTAGATGATCGGGATCTACTACTGCGACTTGAGTCGTAACTGGAACTCCGACTCTTGCTACTGTACGAACCATGAGTATCACTCCTCCTGTACTGGGTCCGACCCCGATTTGACAAATTTCTATGACGACCATTTACGTGTGTTCTCATGTCATTCCTCCGATTGTTCACAAATTGACTGGGTGACCCTGGGGGTGTCCTTGGACCCTGCTTGTGGGCTGGGGGGCTCCCAGGGGGTGTTCTAGGCCCTGAGGGCTTTATTTTAGTATAAGGGGCACTTCTGGAATGGTCCTGGTGAGATCGAGATGATGATTTCTTGTGCACATTGTTATGGTGATGATAACCAGATTTCAGCTGTTTTTCTGTGCGCTTATTTTTAGTTAGTTCAGAGGAGGCCAGAGCTACCAGGGCATCAAAGCCACTGGTGATTTCTTTTGGTTTAGGCTTACTGCTAGAATGTCTGTAGGATTTTTCAGTTCTATGTTCTGAAAGATAAGAAAAAAATATTTAGTAATGACAAGTATTGCTTTAAATGTCAAAGGCAAACAAATACCGTATAAGTGGAAATTTTAGCGAGACGCAAATTAAACGATTTGTCCTTAAAAACTGGTATTTTATTTTTAGAGAGATGCAATTTTAGCGATTTTAAAATGTTCATTAAAGAACCTATTACAAATAAAACGCAATAAATTTTTAGCGATATGTAATTTTAGTGATCTCATTTCCCTCGCTTATAATGCCAAAATTAAATCCTCGCTAAAATTTCTACTTATACCGTAAGTTGACTTTTCAAATTTATGTACATTTCTACAAATCGGGCATTAATAATTGAATTCTTGCATATAAAATAAATCTTATAAAAACAAAATCCAGGAAAATAACTCATTTAAATGTTCTTCTATATATCATTTGACAATTATGGAGAATTTTCAAAAATTGATTTGAAGTCAAAATAAAAATTGACAAGATAATCCAAATTTTCAAGTCACCAATCCCAGCAGAGAAATTAAACCAAAATCTTTGTATTAAGAAACCATAAGAAAATGACATAAATTAGTCATGTCATGCTCCCTCCCCTAACAACATTAAGCATGATAAATCTGTTACCTTTAACCGCTGCCTTTGTGAACAAGGGACTGTTTCTACAGGAGCTGGAGGTAGACTCCAGGCCTGGGGTTCTCACTGGTGTCATGGATTTACTGGAAGCTGGTGACGTCCGAGATAAATCTGTTCTTGGTTTCTTGGCCATGCTGGGAGAAGCCGAATCATTTGGTTTGCGTTTAATGGTAGTGGGTTGTTTTGAATGGCTGTGATTGTTGAATGTTGGCACACCGTTAGGCTTCACATGGTTGTGAGCTTCTGACATTTGTATCAAGGCTTCGGCTAGGTTCAGCTTTTGTGACATGGTTTTATCATCGGATTTACAATAACTTAACTGAGTGGTAGTAGTTGATCCTGACTTTGCTTTGCCTGTTATTTGATCCTTCACCACAGCTTTTATGTAATTATTTATAGTCCTGCCTCTGTTACTACTGTTTCGACTCTGAGAGTTTGCTGGAGAATAACCGAAGCTACTGACCCCTGAACTCTGACCCGATTCCTCAGGTGCATCTGTGCTGTCCACACTACTTGACCTACTGATGGGAGAGTACATGGCCATTAGTCTTTCAGCCTTGGTCATTTCTTCCTTTATAACTGTTCTGTTCTTCTCCTCCAGTCTGGCTTTATCTAGGGGGATACTGACTGGGAGGGAGGGTTTGGTCTGACCCTCCTCCGACTTCACCTTTCCCAGTGGTATACTAACAGGGAGAGAAGGTTTGGGTCCCCCATCTTTAAGTGCCTGGAGGGCTATAATTTTCTGTTTTACCTTTACACCATTTACAGGTTTCAATGTGCACTCTTTCTTAATATGTTGGCTTTTACCGTTATCCACCATGGCCAACACAGGAACAATGGACTTGATGTAACTGTCTTTACTTTTCTCTCTCTGTAAAGCACTCGCCTCCAGCAGGGACTGTAAAGACAAAGCATTTTTCACTTTCAGATCTGGCTTTGACGACATTACAGATACTGGTGCAGTGGACACAGAAGCTGCTGTGGTTTGTCCTACAGAAGATGATGGTATGATCCCTGAGCTGCGAGAAGTAGGGGATAGTATACTCCTCATTCCTACAGGGACTGCTTCCTTCACCTGGCTACACTTCACAGATGCATTTACTATTTGGGCATTGCTGACACTCTTCATGGATGGGACACTTGTGGCTAATGAAAAAGATGTGGTTGATGGTGCAGTTAAGGTTGATGGGACAGCTGTGCATGATGGGATAGTGGTGTTGGTTGATGGGATAGCTATGGATGATGGTATAGCTGCCTTAGGTATATCCCCTAGTCGTTGATATAGATTTGGCACAGGTTTCTGACCCTGAGCTATAAGCAGGAAGTTTTCCTTCTCGACTTCCGACAGATGCTGGTTTTCACTCTCCAGAGCCTGTACCTCAGCCTCCAGCTCCTTGACTTTGTTAAGTAACTTCTTCTTCTGAGAGTAGGTGGTGCTGACGTGCTTCATCAAATCATTGGTTAGCTCTGGTTTGATAAATCCATTCTGTAATACAATTAACAGTATAAAACTGAAGTATGCCAGACAGGGGGATTGAAACACATGTACCACTGAATCTTGTTGCATGGCACATTGCCATTGGTAGGACTTTAACTTAAGAAAACAATAACCCAGTTATTAAAACTACATGTATCAGTGAAATATTGACTCCCTGAGCCAAAATAAAAGTAAAGAATCTAACCTTGTTTCCATTCAATTTCTGACTAAGGACTTGCTGATTTGTTTTACTCTGCAAAATAAGAAATTCACAATTACATTTTTATACACATTCATGTTGAAGTTGAATACCTATATTTCCTCCTTTGTCACACATAACATTTTTGAAATAGCTTTTTTAAAATTGACTTTCATATTAAGTTTAAACTGACCATTAGCTTGTTCCTCTCTGCCTCCAGATTGGACACTTGACCCTGGAGGCTACTCAGATGACCCTGTAGCTCCTTATGTCCAGTCACGATCTTCTTTGCTTGAGTTAAGAACTCAGATGGATTCTCAGCATTTATACCAAGCTGTAAACATCATAAAATAAAATTTATGGAAATGTGTATTA
>PRKT01000296.1:502540-529102 GCA_003671525.1 Saccostrea glomerata | reverse complement strand
GAACAAACTTGAATCTACACTACCTGAGGATGATTCCACATGAGTTTCATCTTTCCTGGCCAAGTGGTTCTTTAGAAGAAGATTTTTTAAAAATGCCATTAATTTTTCTCTAATTCATAATTATCTCCCCTTGGAAAAGGGCCTGGCCCTTCATTTGAACAAACTTGAATCCCCTTTACCCAAGGATACTTTGTAGCAAGTTTGGTTGAAATTGGCCCAGTGGTTTTTGAGAAGAAGATAAAAATGTGAAAAGTTTACAACAACGACGACGACGACAGACAACGGACAAATTTTGATCAGAAAAGCTCACTTGAGCCTTTGGCTCAGGTGAGCTAAAAAGGATTTGTTTGTCAGGGAGATGCTTTCAGATAGTATCAATGAAACTATCAGTTTGTTTGGAAGTTATGATCGATTACTTTAATCTAGTTTGAAAATACAGCTGCAGTTCAGAGCAAAATTCAAAATGAAGTCAAAAACGTAATGTCCTTTAAATTTCCATATGGAAAACAGTATTATCTGAACCCTATTTAAAAGATACTAAAATCAGGAATAACAAGAGAGTGTTAATTTTTAAAAAAAATTCTGTATATGAACAAAATCGTTGAGACTCAAGCTTAATAATTATTCAAATGGATGTGAATTACATTACAGAATCTCAAAGAATCAGATTTTTCCAAGGCTCCATGCATAAGTTGTTTGTTGAGCAAGCTTTTCATTAAAAAGAACTTGTTCTGCTCGAATCCATATTAGATTCCATATTTCAAGTATTGTTCATTTTGCTGACGTTTTTTACTGCTGTTGACAATGTGCAGAAAGTTGATCTTGCCAGACGTACCTACCCAGTCTACTAATTACATGTATAATGAGTTAAGCTCTTTCTAAACATAATGCAAAAATACTAAAAGATGAATTACTATTTTTGAAGGTTTAATGAAATTAATGCAATTTGCCGCCACAATATAAAATGATCTTGAAAATAAAAAATAAAATAAAAAACCTGCCTGTCTGATTTTCAAAAAGATGGCCTGAGAACCAACTTTTTTTTTTTGGTTGGCCTTAGATAATAATTTTTGTAAAATTAATATTTTAAAATGCAATTAAACTTTCAAGCTTATTTCACCTACTCCCCCACCCCCTCCCTCCACCACCACCTTCAGCCTGCCCAATACTGATCTTATCTGTAACAAGAGGCCCATGGGCCACATCGCTCACCTAAGAAGCTTTGACCATTCTGTTTTTTTACCAGATTTCCCCCTTGTAATACATAATGCATCCCCATCCTACCCACTGATCATAATTTAGACATTTTGAAATCTACACTACCCCAGGATGCTTCCATATGCACATAAGTTTCAGCTTTTCTGGCCCAGTGGTTCTTGAGAAGAAGATTTTTAAAGATTTTTCCTATATATTTCTATGTAAAACTTTGATTCCCAATTGTGGCCCCACCCTTCCCCCAGGGGTCATGATTTGAACAATTTAGAATCTACACTACCCTAGGATGCTTCCACATAAGTTTCAGCTTTTCTGACCCAGTGGTTCTTGATGAGAAGATTTTTTAATGACCCCACCCTATTTTTGTCTTTTCTTGATTATCTCCCCTTGTGAGAGGACTTGGCCCTTTATTTTAACAATTTAAATTCCCCTTCACCCAAGGATGCTTTGTACCAAGTTAGGTCAAAATTGGCCCAGTGGTTCTTGAGAAGAAGTTGAAAATATGAAAAGTTTACAGACGGACAGCTAGACAGACGGACGGACAGACAGACGGAAGGACGGATGACGGACAAAATGTGATCAGAAAAGCTCACTTGAGCCTTCGGCTCAGGTGAGCTAATAAAAATCTCCATGTACCTCTTTCATTCTCTGTTTGAGTCTTGACACGCCGTCTTTCTGCAGTCCTGATATCTGGGTCTCAAGGTGTAGGGCTTTGGCCCTCAACTGTAACTGTCTTTCCTGAAAATTGAATAAAAGTTTTGTTCTTTCATCTTTCTTTTTCATATTGTAGAAATCTCCCAAAATTGCTCAGTTGATTAAACAAGTTAAAGTATTAATCTCTAACATACCTTTTCCTTTTCGATTTCTTGCTGAATGGCAATTTTATACTGTGGGCTTTTCATGTAAGATGTAAACTGCATGTACTGTTGTTTGAACAAATCTGTAGAAAGAAAATTATTTAAAGAAATGAAGATTTTTCAGAGAATAAATGTTAAATGTAGCATTAAAAACACTCAAGCTTTTTTTTCCCTAAAATATTCAATGAAGATGTCTTTCATATAGATAGCAAATAATACATAGATACTGACCCAGCAGGTGCTGCAGGGCGGGGGGCTCTGACTCCAGGGAGGAGATTGACCGACTCTGAGTGGTCGGTTTGAAGTACGAGGAGGATACTGAGGTCATACTGAGATCATTCCACTTCATCGTGTTCTCAGGTGGAGAATCTGGGATGAAATAATAAAATACAAGATTAAATCAGTGTTGTCCTCTATCTTATTAACTATAGCTGCTAAGAAATTGGATAATCAAATCATGTAGATGTAATTCCTTCTTACCAGACTTTGCTGTTGACATTAATGTGTGAGTATGCAGCAAGTTCAGACTGTCTAGACCAAGGACTTTGGATTTGGCCTTTTCTTTGTTTTTCTTCACACGAGACTGGCGACTAAAATTTGTTCTCTTTCTCCCTAAAAAAAAAAACAAGTTAATTGAGTACATCATTAAAGTGACAATGCACAGAATTAAGAACTGTTCATAAATTTAAATCTGTTTATTAGAATGTAAACCTTACCCCCTGTGGGCTTGTCCTTTTTGACAGCTCTCCTATTCCTGGCTGTCTTCACTGCTGACTTTGTCTCTTTTGTTGATTCTTCTTCTTCAACATCCACATGAGACTGAAAGAAAAATTCAAAATATTTCATATAAAAAATTGAAATTTTAAAATCCTTGAAATAATTTATCATTTCACATATTATACATGTACATGTTATTAACATTATTGTGATACAGTTCTACCTTCAATGCCCCTAAAGGCTACAAATAAATGTATATTTTTTTGGGTGACAAGAAAAATATCATCTATATATTCCTTGCTCCTTATTTAAACTAAACGATCAAAGTAGTATCCTGAAACCACACAGTCATCCAAGCATCAGTTTGTGCCAGGTGAGAGAGAGAAAAAGGTGGAAAATGTGAGGCACACTGCTATTCCAACAAACAGTAGTTTTTGTGACAGACAAACACACACGCCGGGTGTGGCTTGACTTACATTTTCACTTTCTTCCCCATCCCAGGCAGACAAAAAGGCTGAGGCTTGGGATTTGCTGATTGTTTCCGACCACTGTCTCCGGGTGGTAGCCCCAAATACCTGGTTATTTTCGTCCATGGTGGTGCTTGTCCCTGTACTGGTGTTACTGGCGCTATCAAAGTCCAAATTCCGAGATGCCGGGAAGGAACTGTTGGAACAACTGTCCAAGGCATTTACACAAGCCCTGCTTCGGCGTTTCAAGACCCCATTCTTAACTTCCTCCTGTAAATATTTTTATTATGCTTATTCCATGTAGACTTAGTAACATTTATTGATAAATACTACTTTGCATATAAAATTATCACCACACATATACATGGATTTACAATAATTTTTGAATTCCTGATCACAGCAAGTATGGTAAAATATTTCCATTACAAATTTTTTTCTCTGTGATAACTATCTGAAAGTTATCGGAGTTAATTTCGTGATGATTCTAATGGTTTGTAAATTAGGCAAGTCAATAGGTCAGGAGCTAAGGAGGTCTAATATGCATGCAAATCTCATACGCTTCTGTCTCTGATTCTGACGCTAAGGAGGCCAAATATGCATGAAAATTTCGTGCGGCTGCCGTTGTGTTTGACGTCAGTGGGTGAGGACTATTGAAATTGGGATTGGAATCCTCGTGTAATCTAAATCTATGTCTGCATTTTTAAAATCTAAATCTACAATTTTATTTTACAATGAAATGGAAATATAAGTAATCACTGTCTAGTTATTATAGTATGCAAGGGACATCAACAATAGTGGGAAACATGGGATAATTTTTGCATAACGGGCTTTGCCTGTTATGCAAATTATCCCATGTTTCCCACTATTGTTGATGCCCTGGCATACTATACTAACTAGACAGTGATTCCTTAAATCATAACACCTCACCTTCTCTTTATTCTCGATGTTGTTTTTATCTCTCAAGGTCAGCAGTCGACCTTTACGATCCTTTCTTACATCCTCTTCATCCTATTAAAAAAATATGTTTTCTGTTGATAACACAAAAGTACATACTGTATGTCCCACATCTGATAATTTACCATGATTCACCAAAATTTTACTACAGAGAAATTTCAACAAAGATACAGTACCTTCAACTTGGGATTTTTCATCCTCAGGAAATACTTCTCTAGCTAAAATTTTTAAAAAAATCAACATTTATAAAAAATCAGGAAAGGAGAAAAAAGTAGCACAAAAAATCTTAATATTTTAGAATTTACAAGTATTTATGCAACAAAATCATTTTTGCTTTATCATGAATTATTATAAAAATTGAAGTTAGAAAATTAATTTGATACCAATACAGTGTATAATGCTTTTTGAATATGCAAATGTATGTTTTGCAAACATGTGAGTGCTAACTTTTATACTAAAAAGCATGCAGATATGAATAATCCAAAAATGTTAAAGTAAATATTAAACTCAACTATTTTAATGTTATATATAAAAATTGTATACAGTATAGGCATGAATGCATATGATTCCCAAATCTGTACTCAACTGTTTCCTCTCCTGCTAGTGCACTAAAAATTGAACTAGCCTTGCAAGTCTAGCATTCATACAAGCGAACAGTCTGAACCATTTGTTTATTCATTTTTCATAATCCATTTGTCGAGTTTCTTTAAATGACCAGTTGCAAAGAAAATTTTGAACATTTGCAGTTTTTTTTTCAAGTTGTCTTTGTTCATTTACCTCTAACTTAATAAAATATAACTCGTGAATAAAAAATGCCAGACTCGGTAAAAGCCTGATCAATTTCCAACATTCAACTCATTTACAGATGTGTAGCTTGTATGAATGATAGCATAATGATGATTTCATGACTGATGAGGGAAGTATGAACTCTGGGTATGGCTACATGCAGAGGGGGGATCCCCCCTACTCACCAAGGTTCTATCAATGGTGTGAATATAGTAAGCAAACGGTTTTCCTGTCCACGATACAGCGCCACTTAGAGGGGACAGCTCGGCAACATGCATGATCGTCCCAATATCTGTAAATGGCAGAGTTTATGTATGTCAACATCTCCACACCTTCTATCACTGGACAGAAAGCTTACTGGGAAACTGACACTCCACGCCACCCCAATTCTGGTCTAAACCAACTCTAGACCCAAGAGACAGGCTGTCCGAACAAAAAATTATACAATCTTTTTAAAGACATATAATACATCAATCCGACAACTTGTTTCTTTCAACCTAGCCATATTTTTGCCACCTACACTTCTCTTACTCTGCTACCTGCTGGAGGAAAACAGGGGCTGGGGAGGGGGATGACTCACCATTGCCCTATCTATTGTATGGAGAAAGTAGGTCACGGGTTTGCCTGTCCAGGACACCTCACCACGGAGAGGGGATAACTCGGTTACATTCATTATAGCCCCAATATCTGGAAGAATACTTTTGGAAAATACACTCAAGGCATGGTGACCTTGAGACATTTCATCAATTTTATCAAGTTTGCTAAGGTGAATTTCCAACTGGTTGTTCAAGATGAGACTAGAAAGTCTAAGTTGGTTTTTTATGACGTTCAACAATAAGAATTGCACAAAATTTCATTTTACATGTAATCTTAATCTATTTTTAACAGAGCAAAAATAATTTTTCACTGATTAAGCAGTGATGTCTTTTTACAAAGAACTCAAAGAAATGTATTGTCAATTCATTTTTATTACTTCTAGTATTTCATAAATATTACATGTATTAGTACATTTTTCACTTACCACTTAAATTCCTGTCCGTAATTCTGAAATTCAGTGGACAAAATGCTTTTGAGGAGACAATTTTGGCACCTTCTTTCATGTTGGCAAATCTCAGTTTCAGCTGGAAAAAAAAGAAAGTCAGATCACATTTTCATACAGTCATTTTTTAAAACAGATAAATGTCACAGGGGCTGTTTATCTAGTCATTGGGTTAAAACTGACCAATGTTGCAATGCTGGGGCCCGTTTCATCAAAGGTCGTAGATTTAAGCCTTAACTTAGGTGTACTTCTGGGACTTACGCCAAAATTTAGTCAGGCGTAATTTGCGTTTCACCAAGTGGCGTAAGTCTAGTCGTAAACAATACGCTTAGTCGCAGGACTAAGTCCTTGACAACGTTGCATTGCACAGGCGCAATAATATAAACATTGTCCACTGCGTACAAACATATATATAATTCTAGCACATAAAAGAATAGAATAACACAAATTATAGAATAATAAATACTTGCACTGATTGAAACATGCATGGATTTATAGGGTCATGTAGGAGACATGTACCTTATAAGAAATCGATTTTAGGTTTTTACAATTTTTCAATAACAAAAGTCTTATAAATTGAAAGTAAAAAAAGGATCGTACATGTATTTCAGAATTTTATTCCCCCCCCCCCCCCCTCTTCCCGAAATTGACACATGTTAATGACTTCGCCTTTGATAATCATTTCATGATTCGATAATTATTGACTCTACTGATAAAATACTAATACGTTTGAGACAGAATACGATTTTAAAACATTATTTTCATAAGATATGTATTTTAAATTGAAAGCAAAAATAATGTATAATAAAAAATGCAGTTTACATATGTACACATTTTGAGTCAAGGAATAAATTTTACACTTTACTTCTAAGGTACATGTAAGACAATCCTTTCTAAGTCTATCAAATTTTTGTCAAATGATTCATTATAGTTTTTTTATTGACTATTAAAATGGCACAAAGGTTCATGAAATAATTTCGAAATACTAGACTCTAGGTACAGTCAGTTATAGACAAACATTCTTTACAATCTACAGCTTAAATTTAATGTACCGTTTTACAAGTATGCAGAGAGAGAGAGAGAGAGAGATGACTACAAAGATATTCTTACAGAAAGTCTCTGCTTGCGTGGCCTCTCTCTTAGAAATTAGGTTACACTTAGTCTTTATTTTTTTTCATTAGAATTTAAGATATGTTGGAAATAAAAAATATGTATATTGTTCTCTTACATGTGCTTTATATGCGCTCAGATTATCATATAGTATGTAAAGTTTACTCTTTTAGACGAAATCATGAAAAAATAAAGAAGTCTTCTGCATCAATGTTTGTCTGAGAAAAAAAAATATTAGGAATAAATCATTTCTTGAACTTAACTGTGTAATTATGACCGTCTTACATCGATATAATAAAAGTAATAATATTTTCTCAATTTAAAAATTTCTTATTGTCTATGAGACCCCTTATCCCCGGGTTTCGTCTTTGATTCTCAGGGACTTCACTTGTCTCAGATACACATATATACCTAGACGAATAATTACCTTCGCCCCTAACTCTTTACATTTAAAAATGTTAATTAATCTGGAAATTCGGGAAGTTCTGAATCCTCTCTCCGGTCCTTTCGAAATCCACGCTTGTGGACGAGGAGTAAATAAAAAATGAACTCTTCGAACATGATAAAAAAAACCTATCTGGTTTTAGGGATAATTATTTTTTCTTTAAGTTAAGGGGGACCTATGTCGTTCGACGTCAAAGCAGCGTTATGTGACGTCACAATAGCGACGTTTGTTTTTTTCCCGCTGACTTTTGCAACTGTGATCATAGGCATAACATTGTTATTAATCAAAAACGTACACAGTTTACAAAAAGAAAATTTAAAACAGTTTTATTTGATTTATGGAGTTTGTTAATATCAGAATTCTATTCCTTTGGTTGATAATTCATAGCAATTTCATTTGTGAAGAAATACCTCTATGATATGCTGATATAGAAATTTGCAAAAAAATATTATAAAATTCAGCAAAGACAGCGGCTTAAATTAGGGAAATATGTTTAATGTTATGATTACCATTAATTGTATTTTCTGGATAAAACTAAGACAAGAGGCCCAGGGGCCACATCGCTCACCTGAGCAATTGGCTAGGACGCACAGTGGTTCTTGAGAAGAAGATTTTAAAAGAATTTTCATATATATTTCTATGTAAAATTTGATTGGCAATTGTGGCCCCGCCCTACCCCCAGGGGTCATGATTTGAACAAACTTGAATTTACACTACCTGAGGATGCTTCCATATAAGTTTCATCTTTCCTGGCACAGTGGTTCTTGAGAAGAAGATTTTTAAAACATACCATCAAATTTTCACTATTTCTCAATTATCTCCCCTTGAATAAGGGCTTGGCCCTTCATTTGAACAAACTTGAATCCCCTTCACCTAAGAATACTTTGTGCCAAGTTTGGTTGAAATTGGCCCAGTGGTTCTTGAGAAGAAGTCGAAAATGTGAAAAGTTAACGACAACAACGACGACGACAACAACGACGATGACAGACAACGGACAAATTTTGATCAGAAAAGCTCACTTGAGCCTTCGGCTCAGGTGAGCTAAAAACAAGTTGGAAAGTTTCCTTAAGAATTATGAATTGAATCCAAAAATAAGTGCCACTCAAATACAACCATTCAAAATAAATTCAACTCATCGTGAACCCATTTCTTTAAAAAGGTCAATGCCCATTGTCATTTACATGTCAAACAAACGAGTGAACTACCACATTAGATGCTTCAGAATTTACCTTTACACTTTTTATTTGTATTCTTCCCACCTTTAAAAGGTCAGGGAAAACCAAAAGGTTGACATTTATTTGTGGTTAACAAAAATACATACCTGATGGTCAACTTGTGGTCCAAACGCAAAGTTGTTAACAAATATCACCCTGTAAATATAAGAATAGCATCTTGACAGTAATGTTTTCATTAACACCTCCACCAACCACAGAAACCATCAAATCCATTAAATGCTAAATATGCCGTCAGTTTGATCAAACACTGGCACAGGTAATTTCTTTTCATTTTCTTCATCCATCAGTTTTAGAATATTTGCAAAATTATTATGAACTTGATTTAGATTGAATTATTCCTTTTTCATTTTCAAAATTATTGTCAAATGATTATCAAATGATGGTCAAGACTTGAAATTTTCAAAATTAATTTTGAAAGGAACAGCTAAATACATATAAATCCATCTTATTGTTTCCCAATGAATTTAAGAGGAAACAGCTAAATACATGTAAGGGCATCTAACTATTGAGGTACAGAACTTACGTGGCATTGTTGATTTTCTCTTTCACATCCTCGATTAGGAAATCCCCTTTCTCTATCTGATATTGCCCGTGCTCTTTCCCGTACCATTTTGTCCACTTTTCAAACTCCGAGTACATCGTCTACATAAATAAGATTTATAGTGTTATAACATGTCAATCTAGTACCAAATAAGATTCAGTATTCAAAACCAGAGCCCAAATTCCAGAGTACAGTTTACTATCTCACCTCAGCATACTTGGCTGGGAATTCTGCTTTCTCTATTCCGTAGCACATCTTACACTGAGTGGCAGCTGCTACTTGTAGAACTACTTGCCCAACACCTGATTAAAACATTTAAATAAGAATTCTCAGAAATTTTCTTTACACAAAAATATCTACATTACAAAATAAAAACTTATATAACCACCTTTCTTTTGAAATTTTACTACTTTTTTATACTGATAAATATCTACAGTATCTGAACAAAAAAATTAAATTAAATTATTTACCCTAGTTAGCAATAAGTACTGGCTAAATTTATATATTTGTGAACCTCCATTGGGATGGAGGAGTGGGGGGGGGAGGAGGGGTACAGCAAAGGACATGCCTTAACATTACCAACACCAAAAGAGATTCTTGTTTAATCTCTGTATTAATAAAATATCTTACCACTGCCCAAGTCAATGAAGTAGTCATCCTCAGTGAAATTGATGGATTGTATCATCTGGTCCACCAGGTCAAAGGAGGTCTCCCCATACACCTATAATAGGCATGTGTAATTGTCATTAATGCTCAAAAGGATTTTATTTCTTATTTAATATGATTTTTGATTACAGGAATAATGAACTAAATTCCAAAAAATCAGCCTGCACAATTTTATTTTTATAAAAGTGGATAAACACAGATTAATTTTCAATGGCATATTTTCCTGCATGCATGCCTTTTTTTCCTCGCCAGTCATTAGGCAGGTTCTGCCTAGCTCAATATCTCCCTATTGATTATGCTCATTGTAAATGCCTTGTTACAAGTCTGGTATGATAGAATTATTTGTACTCTGATAGAATTACCTCAGGTGAGAACGGCTCATACTGGTTCAGTCTCTCGGGGTCACTGACCGCCTGGTTATAACACTGCTGTAGTATGTGCTTCAAAAGACCGGTAGATGGACGACCAGCCAGCTCACTCTGTCGACTTGTACCTTTCCACTACAAAACAGCGTAAATTACAAAACAACGTAAATTACAAAATAACATAAATTACAAAATTACGTAAATTTTAAAATCACATAGATTCACATATTTTCAAACCTTACTTAATCAGTTCATTCAATGTATTACTTTTTGGCTCTAAGAGAAACATGCACAAATTCTCTGATTAAAAGTTACCATTCTTAATCCATGAGACATGTATCATATTCTTTCTTCGCAAACTTTTTACCCCACCCCCGACATAATCTTTTTCATAATAAAAGGGATTCTAGATGAAATTCTAGCATCACTTCATCAGCTAGCTTACAAAAACTCTCGAGATCAACTTACAAATAACAAGGAAATAATGCCCCACCCCTACCAATTACATAATTGCAGCTCTAACCATATATAATCTAAGCTGTGCAAATTTCACACTAATATTTACAACAATCCTTCTATGACGACACTTCTTAATGTTTTAGCTTACTAGTATTTTTTTCCCATACTGACGTGTTTAGACAGGTAAATACCTTGCAGTATATTGCAGGTATTATAGTCATGTTACTGTAATTTCATAAGTTGCTAACATTTGATTTGCTGTAATCGGATAGATTGCTTTTTTGTAATACAGTGTACCAAGCCAGTTTTCCTTACATCTCACATAACAAGGTATCTGATCACTTACAAGTTGTCGAATGCTGTCAATCGTCCTGTTGTATTTGTCACAGACATTTTTCATGCTTTCAAAGCTGAAATATCAATAAAAAATTGTTGTTACAGTCTATACTCCTATTTCAAGCCATGAAGAATTTATGCAACAATTTTATGGGCATAAAGGAGAGCAAAGGACCTGTTACCTGAAAACAAGATCATATTTGTCAATTTCTAATTCTAAAACAAATTGTGTTCATGGTGTTACAAACATAGTAGGGTAGGGCAATATGATATTAAAAAAATATATTAGTGTAGTATAAGATTTTAAATAGATTAATTGTACCCCCCTTGGTGTGTGTGTGTCATTGCCTCTAAGTTTTGTGTCCTCGTTTTTCAATATTGTTTTAAAGATTCTCTAGCTCTTTATGCTATATGGTTACGCATAAATTGATTTATTAGCAACCATCTGAGGGACTTACCACTTAATCAACATGTCTAGCAAGTTGGATTACAATTGATTACTGTATACAGGGAAATTTTCGCCCCCGTTTAATTTTCGCCCCTTTCGCCCTCGTCGGAAGTGGGCGAATTTAAAACGGAGCGAATTCAAAGTAAACACTATTGTGTCTTAAACAAAAATCTCTCTGGGCGAATTTAAATCAGGGCACACTCGTCTCCGAATATGAAAGGGCGAAAATAACACAGGGCGAAAATAACCCAACGGATTCTGAATTTGCAAAACCAAAAAAAAAAATTCTCGTCAACATATCAGTCTGCAAGTTTTCTTACCTATTTTATATTTTAATCTAAATTTGTCAGCACAACTTATCAATACTTGATAAGTAGAGAAGTAGTTGTGTCTATGATTCCTCATTTCTACAATAGTCAGAATAACCTAGAAGATATACAAGAATCCTCTATAGATTTACCTGTTAACGTCATACTCCTGTAAGATGTGATTGTTGAGCGCCGACTTCAATTCTGTGACATCTGCCGCTACCCATCTGAAGAAATAGATCATAGAAAACTTTATTAATAAAATTTACCGCATATTAAAATTAAAGTTTTTTTTTAATTAATTATTTTTTTTCAATGTTTAATAGAACCCCAAAGGCTTTCTCCAACCCAATAACCCTGGCAATATCTCAATCAAAACATTTTGTATCAATTCTTGATGTCATACTCAAAGCTAGTGCAAAAAAAAAAACAAAAAACTCGTTGGAACTTAGACTCGCTGCTAAAAGTGACCTTGCCTTTATGTACTGACCTTGAACCAAGATACATACTGTCAAAATCTTAGGTCATGAGTACAATGAACTAGTCTGAACTATATTTTATTCCCATGAAGGAATGCAACATTTCTTTGTGTGGTAAGATCATATGTCTCCACTTTATTGAAGAAGAAACAGATTGAAGCGCTTTATATGAACGAGGTGAAAAAATGCAAAAAACAAAATAAAAGTAATAATAAACACAACACAGGAAGAAAATGCACTGCCAAAGAATTCATATTCTAGAAGGACGTAAAATATTACAGGTATGACAGTATTTGTATAAAGCTTCCAGATATAGATTGATATTGTTAAAAATAAAATAATATCAACAAGATCAAACATGCCAAGGTTGGTCTTTTTTCTGATCAATGGACTAAGGAAACAATATCAAAGTAAATAACATTCCCACCATCAAATCTATTATGTAACAAACACTCCCATTGGCTAAATGCTAGTCATTAAAAAAAAATGCATTGTACCTGATCTTACTATTTGAGTAAATATTCAATTACAGTGTATTTACAAAATAAAAATGACAAAACATGTTAGTTTTGAGAATAAAATAATTCAGTGACTTGGCATTTTGCTACTATAAAGCTTGAAGCCCACTTATTTATATTTTCTCTGAACTATTACCACAACTGGGGTAAACTATGGTTAAGGACCAAGTATAAATATTGGCAATGTTGTTACTATACAATTATTTTTTGTATCTCTCTTTCCCAAAACCAGCTGTGTCCCAGTTTCAACATAGTGCAAATTACAAGATACAGAAAGCTGGAAGTTTGCTGTTGTTTTGAAAGCATATGATCTTATTTTCAAAAATTGTCTGTTTACTTTAAATAGTAAAAATTTTAAATTTTTCTATAAAAATCTATTTCTCCTGAAATTGCTTATTAAGAATTCATCAATGATCTCTCTAGGAAAAAAAAACGAAACCAATATCATATATGAACATTTGTCAGAAGTCAAGAAATCAATTTAAGCAAAGTAATTGCATTAATATTCCGTGCTGGTACACATATGATATGGATTTTCAGTAAACAATGGCTGTGCTTGATATACAGAGATGGTTTTTATAATATTTATTTCGATCTCTTTCTTTTTCATAACATTAAAATGTATTACTAAACTGTTACAGTCTTAGTGTAAACAGATGCTCTTTATATTTTGGGTGCATCTTTCAAAAATATATACACCACTACACTAGGCATTGCCAAAATATGGCTGAAATGTTGCTGACTCAGCATTAACTAAGAATCAATCAATCAAAAAATATATTTATCCTGTTTTATAAATTTATCTTCAGAAATCCATATTATTACACAAGCTAGCAGACAAAACTTCATAGTTTAAGCTATAGAGTCAATACACCCACTTCTCTTTCCTCAAATCAAATATATTCAACCCACAAGAAGTATCAATTGTTTACAACCTGACCCATTTAAACCACCTACACATTGACTCCCTATCCATATGCCTATAACAACTTGTAGGACTAATGGTAGAGTGTCAGAAATTGACAGGGGGACAATCACCCCCCTTTATAGACTGACCGTCAGACACCACCGCCAGCTACAGCAGCAGGTTCCAGGGGATTACAGGGACAATGCCTCCCTGTGAACTCGACAACTATTGATCTTGTCTGGATACAGCCACAAGGCTGAGAGTCGGAGAGTGAAGAAGAAATATCTCTCTTGTTACTACTTCATCAGCAGCCCTTTCTGCTCTAAGAATTTCTTAGGTTATTTTTAGATGTGGACGTACCATTTACCTGGTTCTCTGACCAATCAATAGTCATGATAGTAGATATGAAAATAAAGTGGTATGGACAGCGAGATGAATTTGGCAGAGGAATTGATGTCCAGCACAGAGGGTTTATTAAATCTTGCATAATACATAACACAGTGAGAGAACTGATTAATCAATTTCTATACCTATAGCAGCATGTACTACCTGCTATATGCCATATTGAAAGCTGACATGTGCAAATTTGTATTTCACAGTGTGACCTTTCTTTCACTTATGGATGATCGTTAGGTATGATAAATGAATCAAGGCAGAAATATGCATTAGTCCCTATTGATTTTTTTTCATGATCAACAGATTGAGGGGAAAAAGAAAACCTGTTCAATACTACAATTACTTTTCATGATTTATCCCCGTCGATAGAAACTCCAGGATATGTAACAATTTTACATGTGAAACCTATGGTTTTTCCATTATATCTAGTAAGATGAGACAGAGTATAAACGCTTAATGCTTTTTATTAATGCTTTTGACTTTTGTTTTCATTTTAATATATCAGAAATAGCAACAGAGCAACTCCCACAATGTCTATATATAATAATGTATAATACTGATAACACAGAATGAAAATATTTTATCACATGAAGTGCTGCATATAGGCTTCATCATGTGATTTCAATGTAATCTATGTGCTATATTTATCTGAAGAGTTGTATTTAGTTGTAAAATTCATCTGAAGATTTGTTATTAGTTGTTGAGTACTTAAGTATGCCTGAGCATGTGAAAATATATATTAACATGATTACATTCCACTGGGGAGGGGGGGTCCTACTTTTGAAGGGGAGAGGTGTTAATGTGTGATTCAGTATAAATAGTTGTACCCATTTTTAAATTCTTAATGTGCTTTAACTTTTAAAAATTATTCTCTTTCAACTTATGAATGTTGTTAGTCTATTGAGCTTGGGCTATAATGTGTTATTGAACTTTTAGACTGATGAAAATTGAAATGCTTGCAAGAACAGCTGTAAGTAGATAAAAGAAGATGAAAGAGATCTTTTAATTATTATTCACATGCAGCTTTTAATCAGGAAAATGTCATGATCTTTTGCTGCAGTTCATCTATAGCCTGCTTTTCCTAAAAATCATCCGTTTCATACCAACTTTTGCTAATTATGAGAAAGTTCATAGTGGGAAGGGTCTTCGTAATTTTATTTTTGTAAACATATTTTCTGAAGACAACCATTCCTCTCTTCCACTTTCCCATTTATGGCATTAACTTTGTCTGGAACACATGAAAAGTTCCCTTTTTAATTACCCTTGTTTTTCTGAGGCTTGATCTGTTTTTCATGCAGTGGAATAATTTGAACTACAACACATATAGATTGACCATTAAGATGTCATCGATTGCTCACTCATGATTTATAAGCTGTTTCTAGTGTTGCTTTTAAGGTTGATTTTTAAATCAATTATGACTAAAAAAAACTCAAGTTCAACTTGATTCTAAACATATCCAGCTTAAAACATGCCACATAGGAATAAGCCATAACTTTAATATTTGTAACAAAAAATCACAAATATTACTCAAATTATGACTTGGTGACTTGGTGTTCAAAAACCCTTGAAATTATGATGTTCCTACTGGCCTCACAATTTTACACCTATGTATCATAAAATGCTTAAAGTTATAAGAGACACACTTCAGAATTCTTCAGATGTGTGAAGAAACAACATTATCTACTAATTAAAATTGTACAGCATAGGTTCTCAGCAAACCACAAGGAGAATTAATTATGATCAAACACATGCTTCAACACCCTTCTATGATACAATGTACAATATACATCAGAAAATTCATAATTTTTAATATGATAATTAATGTCCATGTCTATGTAAACATGTTGACGTGATTTGAAATCTTAACAGAAGGAAAAAATGTTTTAAATAATGACGCTTATTCGCTACTGGTTGTATGACGTACTTGAATGAATTAAAATAAACATACATCCTGTAGTTGGGGAATTCGCTTTGATCAGCGAGTCAGGAATTTACAAGACATTGCTCTTCAATTAAGAATGACAGTCTAATGGCTATCACAGTGTGAACCACAGATATGAGGCTCAGCAAATTCCCTCCAGAAAGTTATGTTTAAACTTCTATGTTCAGCACAAAACTGAAAATTCGCCACTACATTCAGTAAGAATGAGTAACCTAGATTCCACCTTAGTCAATGACCTAGCTATATTTAGATTCCATAGTAAAAGAACTGATTTTCATAAAATCTGATGGCAATTTCAACTTACCGTATCGTATCTATGACCTCCGTGGCCCCTTCCTTGCCATCCTGTGAAAAATAAATCATTTTTAATTTATAATCATGATAATTTATTAAACGATTTATCTTTTAACTAGGCACATGGAAGAAAGGAAAATTGAGGACAAATGTGTATTGATCAAACTTGTAAAAGGCACGTACCGAGGACGATATAGGCCAAGTGTAGACAACTGGCTCCGCTCCAACTGGACTGTGAAGTCTAAGTTCGTTTTCCATACTTTCCTTTCGCGATTTTCTCTCTCCATTTGACAATCAGAAACTGAAGTTCATCGTTAGAACTTTCCCCATTTCTTTCTTTACCTCCTGACCTAGATCGAGCGTCGGAAGGAAGCCACCAATGAACACGTGAGATGTAAACGTAAAGTTGATTGGCTGTTTCAATGGGAGTGGTAGTGTAAAGTGGGAGCCAGCACGTATGTTATCCGCCACCGCGCGCACTTCAAATAAATATTTTTCATTAATCTAAATTTGTAAATAAACACATAAAAACTGCATGATAGTTTTATATGTAATTAGCCAGCTTAACAAAATTGAATTCACGGAAAGTTAGGATGAGTATCAATACTAGTTCACCTAGCATTCCTAGACAAACTAAATCAAGGGCATGGTAGATATTTAAATATTAATAATATATTCTTTCCCTCATTATTATGCATCGATTAACAAAAATTACGTTAATGTAAATACTGTTGACACATCATGTGACTGTTTTCCTTATTATTAAACTGATCACCATTTACTAAAGACTGTTGCATCTTAAAAAAGGTTCAGTGTTCAAAACTTATTAAAAATTTTAAGTGACTATGTTCATACTTAAAATATAATTAATTTTTACATTGTTACAAAAAAAAAATAATGATTAATTAGTTATTATCGACATCATTATGTCTCAATTTTCATCAAATTTCTCTCGTCTATTGTGTTTTTCTGATCCCCACTCTCTTCTTGACGAAAACCTAATATGCAGCCGATTGCAGCACTCTCATACAATGACCTTATCAGCAAATACAATTTATTATTGAGTCAAATGCTGACTGACGTTCTTCATACTAATTGTTAAGCCATTCTTAATTAACACATTGAATTGTGGACGGATTTTTCCGATATTTCACAATCATGACAAGGAGCCAACGGCGGATGTGACCGGTCGACAGGGGATGCTCACACCTCTATGGCACCCGATCCCATCTCTGTTCATTCGGAGGTCCATGTTTTATCTGTTCCTGTTTGATGGATTTTTTAGCTTGAATAATGTTTGTTCTCTCCATATAATTCATAATTGAAACAAAACTGATATGCTGTTTTATTTTAATTTATTTTATTAAAAGTTTTAATGAAATAGCTTTTAAAAGGTTATATGTATATCAAAAATTAGTCATTAGTACGACTTAAGAAAATTCATCTTACGAAATAAAAAAAAAATCCTTAATACGAAGTTTCATTTACGACTTCATTTTTTTTTAAGTTATTACGTAAAAAATGTTAAAGAACACGCGCGACTTAAAAAAATGATATTACGACTTATATTTCAGAATTTTATTACATAACAAAAACAAAAAAGAAAAAAATGAATAACATAATTACAGTGTTTGTAAATTTAGAATTAAATTTAAAAAAATGATTTCGTAGTTATTGTTTTTTTATTTTGTAAGTTTTTTTCTCTTAAATTCATTTGCAAACTTGACTGTAACCCAAGGAACTGCATATTAAAACAATTTGACTAAATCTTCGAATGACTCTACCCTTCTCGAGCACTTGCACTTGGAGAGCTGGACACCCCCTTCATTTTCTTCTCTTTTTTTTTTAATCCGGGGTCGATTCATCTCTATTTTATGATAAAGCGGGTATGATTTTTTAAAAATAAAACGTTAATTCTACTTTACTTTTTTTTTTTCATATGGAATACATTGTAAACTAGAGCTTATTGTGAGCCATCAGCTCACTTAATGATACCCCGCCTCCCATATGATTATAAAGGTGAAGTCTATGTTTTGCTCTGGGAGACCCGAAATAAGTATCAGATCAAAATGTAAAATATGAGGTCACAATTATTTAATAAAGAATCTGTGAAAGTAGCATCAGATTTATATTCAATGCTATTTATAGGAGGAGTAGCGGGTAAGGGATGTAACAAAGATTCTGTGAAAGTCCCATTTAATATTCATTCAGAGGTATAAGAGGACTTGCGAATAAGAAATAGGTATCCCAAAGCGTAACAGACGGACGTACATATAGACGGACGGACATTCCGATCACTATATACACACTGTACTCTCCCACTTTTCAAGCGGGGATATAATTATACTAGAAGAATAATTTATGAAAACAGACCATCTTTTATTTTATCTCCCGACTCAGGGCAAAATTATTGAGTCGGTAGGTAGACGGGTTTTTCTTTTTCCAAAAAATTTCAACATACTTGTTGACAGGATAAGAGGAATAACAAGAAAAAAAAAATATTGTGTCCTTAAATGTAGAAAACAGTTTTGAGTCGGGACATCTTTTGTCGGTCAAGAGAAGGCAACCAAATTTGTTGGTTAAAAATGGGTTTGTTTTCTTCTTTTCTTTTTCTTTTTTCTTTCTTATGGGGTGGGGGTGGTCCTGTCCACAGTTACCTGTTCAGTGGTCCTGACAAAAAGATCAATTTTAAATTCTTCCAGCGCATTTCTCTCAACCTAAAAGAATGTTCTCCATTTGTATATAAAAAAAAACAAGTAATAAAAATAATAAAATAAAAAAATAAAATAAAGTATCCCTGAATGACGAGTCAAGGTCATGATAAATTTCAATTCGTAAGTTATAAAATCTTAAACAAAGTATAACCTTTCACTGTTTCTTCTTTAGACAATTATTTTATAAACTAGACATGATCTACAAACTTTTTCTGCCATCGATCTTTTAAAACTTAAAACTTGCGCTAATGACCTTCGTACGTCAGGTCATTCGTTTCAATAAGGAGATGGCATTTTCCTTACAACCTGTATTGACGGGACAGGAATAACATATATTTTCTGCAATTGATGTTGAACTTGTGGTAATCACTTTAGGTCAAGGTCATACATCACCTTCTGGTCATTTGTAATCTTTGTATAAAGTCTGAAAGTCTGAACTTCCAAAGATTCTCAATTGATAAGTTTTGTTTTGGTTCAATCAGGTTCATTGCGACTTATATTTTCAATTCTCCATGCAGTGATCTTGGACTTAACCAGTTAACACGGGGTCAAGGATATGAGACACTCTCGGGATATAACACAAATGAACACCAAATGTTGCAGCACTGCGATGGTTTTCATCCTTTACAGTTACATGTATATTCTTTGTGAAATGACCTTCCAACAACTTTTGACCTTCACCTTGAAATTTAACAACTTTAAGATACTATAACCTTTGCCTCAACTTTAGCATGGTTAGCACTTATCCTATGCTTTATTTCACAGGTGTTTTTCTTGAGAAAGCCTATCCTTGAATGCTAACAATTTTGACCTTTGTCCTTAACCTTGGAGTTTTAGCTATACCTTAAAAACTTTAACCTTGGTCTGGCTTGTCAGGTTTTTTTGGAGGAGCAAAAAAATTTTTCTTACACTTAGCCCCCCCACTTTCAATTTGCTTCCGACGCCAATGATTCGTAAGTTATAAAATCTTAAACAAAGTATAACCTTTCATTGTTTCTTCTTTAGACAATTATTTAATAAACTAGACATGATCTACAAACTTTTTCTGCCATCGATCTTTTAAAACTTAAAACTTGCGCTAATGACCTTCGTACGTCAGGTGATTCGTTTCAATAAGGAGATGGCATTTTCCTTACATCCTGTATTGACGGGACAGGAATAACATATATTTTCTGCAATTGATGTTGAACTTGTGGTAATCACTTTAGGTCAAGGTCATACATCACCTTCTGGTCATTTGTAATCTTTGTATAATGTCTGAAAGTCTGAACTTCCAAAGATTCTCAATTGGTAAGTTTTGTTTTGGTTCAATCAGGTTCATTGCGACTTATATTTTCAATTCTCCATGCAGTGATCTTGGACTTAACTAATTAACACGGGGTCAAGGATATGAGACACTCTCGGGATATAACACAAATGAACACCAAATAAATGTTGCAGCACTGCGATGGTTTTCATCCTTTACAGTTACGTGTATATTCTTTGTGAGATGACCTTCACCTTGAAATTTAACAACTTTAAAATACTATAACCTTTGCCTCAACTTCATGCATGGTTAGCACTTATCCTATGCTTTCGTTTTTCACAGGTGTTTTTCTTGAGAAAGCCTGTCCTTGAATGCTATATTAAACTAAAACGTGAATACAAAAATTTGGAAAAGAAATTAAAGCGTCAGTACCGAACTTCACAAGGGGATATGGTCCAGGCTTTAAAGAAGAACAATCCAGGCCAATTTTACAAGCATTTCCGCAAGCGGACCAATTCTGAATCGAAAATTTCACTTTCGGATTTCTTTGATCATTTCCGTTCTCTATCTGATGATACACCTGCAAGTTACATCTCTATTGGAACCTATTTTGAAAATCATGAACCTATTTTTGATTCTTTGGATTCTATCATAACAGAAAAAGAAGTGGAAGAATGTACAAAAAAGTTGAAGTGTAATAAAAGTTGTGGAAGTGATTTATTGATCAACGAATATATTTTGTCGTTTAAAGAAATCCTAATACCTGGAATCGTTACCCTCTTCAATAAAGTTTTTGATTCGGGCACATTTCCAAAATTGTGGTCACAAGCAGTTATAATACCTATCCATAAAAAGGGCAGTATATCTGATCCAGGGAACTACAGAGGCATAAGTATTACTAGCAGCCTTGGAAAATTGTTTACATCTATTTTAAATGAAAGGATCGCTTCCTGGAACTCAGAGGAGTCAATTATTACAGATGCACAATTCGGTTTTCAAGCTGGACGCTCTACTGTAGATGCCATATTCTCACTACAAAGTTTGATCGCTCAAAAATTAAATAAAAAACAACGTCTTTACTGTTGCTTCATTGATTACAAAAAAGCTTTCGATACCATTAACCGGGATAAATTATGGCACAAGCTCATCAAACTAGGGATCACTGGAAAACTCATTAGGATCATCCAATCATTATATTCTGATGTTCGAGCCTGTGTGAAACATGCCGGTCAAGTATCGGATATATTCAGTGTTAAAAATGGTTTAATGCAAGGAGAAGTTCTATCACCAATCTTATTCAACATGTATGTGAACGACCTAGAAAATCATTTTATAAGTGAAAATTCACCATCAGTGGAATTGCGAGAGCTCAATTTATTCATTTTAATGTTTGCTGATGATACGGTAATATTCGCCAATTCGCCCGAGGAGTTGCAAGCAATGCTCGATTCCTTGTATCGTTATGTTTCTACATGGGACCTGACCGTAAATGCATCAAAAACCAAGATAATGGTATTTCGAAACAGTGGAACAGTAAATTCGTCATGGACTTACAACGGTGAAATCCTCGAGTGTGTCGATTCTTTTAATTATCTAGGCCTTACATTGTTTTATAATGGTAAATTTACTTCCACACAGAAAAAGCTGGCAGATCAGGGGCGAAAGGCACTTTTTGGACTTAATCGAAATATTCAAATGTTTGAATTTAATGCAGAAACACATTGTCAATTGTTTGATACATATATATCAAGTGTTTTGAATTATGGTTGTGAAATTTGGGGTTTCCATAAATCACCTGAAATAGAGCGCATCCATCTTATGTTTTGTAAAAATTTGTTAGGAGTTAAAAGATCTACATGTAGTTACATGGTTTATCGTGAATTGGGTCGGTATCCATTAATCATATCTAGGAAAATCAGAATTATGAAATACTGGTGTAAATTACTTCATACAAATAACTGTATATTGAAATCTTCTTATGAATATCTATTGCATAATGCAGAAAATAAATTACACTCTAAAATTAATTGGGCAAGGGATGTTAAAGATGAATTGTTTAGAATGGGACTTGGAAATTTTTGGTTTAAGCAAGATTTCATTAATACAACACAGTTTATATCTTTGTACAAGGAAAGACTGTTGGATAATTACCTTCAAGATTGTAATGCTTTTTTCGAAAATTCAACAAAGTGTTTTTTGTACAAACACATTGTGTGTGACAATTTTTTAAAAATCCATGCATATTTGACAAAACCTATTTATTCTAAATTGAAGAAAAATATTACAAGAATAAGGCTATCTTCCCATAACTTAAGTATAGAAGCAGGAAGATATCAGAAAGTTGATAGAAGCAATAGATTATGTCAATTTTGTAATAATCACTGTATAGAGGATGAATACCATTTTTTACTTGAATGTCCTATTTATGAAACTTTAAGGAAAAAATATATCAAACCATATTACTTCAGATCTCCAAATATGTACAAGCTTACTCAGTTACTCAGCTCTCATGATGTTAGGGTTTTAAATGGTTTAGGGAAATTTATTCTCCATGCAATGAAATTAAGAAATAATGAATAATATAATTCATATGTATGCATGTATTATATGCTAAAGTGATTTTTCATGTAAAAATGGAGAATTGGAAAAATATTGTATATCTGTTATAAGAAATAATGAATATTCATTTGTATACATGCATTATATACTATATTAATTTTTCATGTAATAATGGAGAATTGGAAAAATATTGTATATCTGTTATAAGAAATAATGAATATTCATTTGTATACATGCATTATATACTATAGTAATTTTTCATGTAATAATGGAGAATTGGAAAAATATTGTATATCTGTTGGTGTACCAGTATGGGAGTCAGGCAGATGGACACTAGGGGTTCCACCCCCCGCAGACTCTCGCCACTCGTTCATTATGTATTTTTGTTTATAAATACTTATGAGCCGTATGGCTTAAAGTTATTGAATAAAGAATTATGTATACCTTAAAAACTTTAACCTTGGTAATAACGTTTGAACATTCCCTTAGGCACCAACAGGTTTGACATTTTGTCCTTCAACTTGGACTTTGGCCTTTTTTGAACAAACTTTTCCAAAACGTTGTTGATGCTACCTAGGACTTTCATATTTCAAATGTATATTCTTGTAATAGACTATCCCTTTGGCAACATTAATATTGACCATTTGACCTTGAGGTTTCATATTCTTTTGAAAAAATTTAACCTCCATCATAATTTTTCAATAACTAGTGCTTTCGGGTTTTCATATTTCTAAGTATATTTCTTGCATCGTCTCAAGCCACGGTCCGGAGTCTGCATTTTGCTCTCTCCTACACGATTGAAAAAGTAAAAAATAATGTGATTAATTTCATAAGATTAGATAATTTCTATTTGGAAGAAAGAAAATTAAAAATAAATAAATTAATTTTAATTTTTTTTGTACATAATTAAATATAAAAAGGACTAATTGTTTACTTAATAATGTGTACCTTATTTTCACATTTTTCAAAAATGACCATTTGCCCCAAATCTATGGGGTTAGTGAACACTCTTTCAAATTAAACTTCGAAGCCCATATTCTTCAAACCATTTGCATTAAGTTGAAAAATATTTTACACTACTAAGAGATAAGAGTGAACTATGAGATTAGTATACTACAAGAAAGATTGGTTTAGTTTAGAAGTTTCAGACTCCAATTAAAACCCTTAATGTGTCCACTTACCGGTACCCCAATACTATTAGTTTTGATGAATTAATGCGTGCATCATTAAATTATTCTACCTTTAGCAAAATTAAATATGTGTATCAAATCAATTCAGAAAAAAAATTATTTTTCTTTTTTCAAAAAGAAATTATTTAATTGTTTCAACAAACCTTTGAATTTCGTTATGTTATGAATTCGATCGGTAATCATGGCAAATAGAAATATAATTGAAATGACTTCTTAGAAGACTTTATTTTTACCTAGAAATCAAGGAGCACCCGAGGGTACAAAAAATGCGTCTTGGTCCACATTGGCCCAGTTTGACGGTTTGTTCCCGTTTTGCACAAATTTTACCAGGTGAGATAATTACTTAATTGCTATAGTCTATACCATACTTAGTTAGAAGGTGAAAGATGAACTTATAGTGAAAAAATAAGATAATAAATACAAAGTTATTTACAATTTACTAACATTAAAAGACACAAAATGATATTAATTAATATTTTGCCAGCTTGGATCAGCAGCAATCATGGATCGTCACTTTGATCTTATAATTATCTGATGATCTTAACATCTTCTTTGCTTGGGCATTATCTTTCAAATTGATTTTCATTCTCTATTTTCTTTTTTATTTGTTATATCTTTAACTCATTTAGAATTTTATCAAGATTGAAAAGTATTCTTTTTTAAAGAAATTGGAATTAATTAATAAATAATATTAAATAATTGATAATTTATTCAATAAAATCAAATATTTTCCCCATAAATATATATAGAATTTTAATAAATTTCGTATAAAATTGTATTAAACCTCTTAAGAATACATTAAGATAATTCAGGTAATTCCAGGTAAATCCAACCCAAAAATCAGACTATAATTGCTATCAAAACATACTTCACACCTATTGTTCTATACCTGATTATAAAACGTGTGCAAAACGGGCGCACGAGCATATAAACGGTCCTAGATCTCAGGTATCAATTTAATTATTGTGCGCAATATGTGGAATAAATTGATTAATTAATTACATGGTTGATTAATGTTATTGTATCTCTCTTGATTTTCTCGCTGTGGATTTACTAATCCTTTTGCGTTTGTCAAATGAGCTAATCCCTGCTTCGGAAACTAATTTTTGGTTATCCGTAATTTCGTTAGGAATCTACTGATTACTGATTAGCATATAATAATGATAAATGATAATTTATATGTTGACAAAAAAAGAGCGCAAAATTAAAAATTTATGAGACTAAGATGACTTTAGGGATGTTTCCCATTAAAGGGAAAGGGGGTGGGGGCGGGGGTTCTCAAAGAAAACCATCTTTCCTTAGTTTTGCTGTTAAGCCGAAACATTAATATATGTTTCAATTTTGATTTGAAATAATGATCCAGTTTATTCATTAGAATGAGTTACGAAAAGCTGTTTTGAAATTTACTCTCTAAAAATGAAAGATGACAAGATTAGTTAAACAAAGGAAAGCTAGATTTCTCGTTGCGAAAAGCTGTTTTGAAATTTACTCTCTAAAAGATGACAAGTTGAGTTAAACAAAGGAAAGCTAACTTTCTTTGAGACCCCCCCTTCCCTTTAATGGGAAACATCCCTGAATTTATCTTAGTCTCATATGTTTTGAAATTGTTTTCATTTTCTCTTTTTTACATGTCATTTATAAAAAAAAGATGAATTGATTAATATATAATGAACGGATTTCGCCCCTGTGTTGAGCAAAAAATGGAATCAAGTCTTGTCCGACTTATCCATGACATTTGTACTTCCGGTATTGCATGTGTGAAAAAGTACCGAAAATATGCCCAGCGGAGATACCGAAAAGGCCGACGAGTTAAATGAAAAGCTTGATGCTTTTGCCAGAGATTTGAAGCAGGGGTAATTCACCAACTTTTGGAATATGAGACAATGTCAGATAATTCAGATTAAGAGGACTGAATTATTTTATGTAGATCATTGAATCATACTCATGATACTGTACATCTACTATCTAGTACATTTTTAGTATAGTTTTAATATATCTTGTTACAAACGCTAATCAGAGGAAAATTATTCTTTCAAATCCATGATACATGTAGGTCAAGAGTGTAGCTTGCTTGTCTTCATAAATAGGGATGCACAACACGAGATAGTTAGAATAATCTAACTGTGTCTCGGTACAGGCCCTCACCACAGTTAGAATACGTCCCATATACTTGTAATGTAGCAAATCGGAGTGGATCCGCTCCGAAACGATTTTGAAGAATATAAAATGATTTGCACTGGGAATAACTACCAAAATAATCAAAACAAACCTTCTTGAGATTGCTTATGCCTTTTATCCCAAAAAATAATCCATATAAATACGAAAATCCAATTAATTTTCTCAACGTTTTTCTCTCGATTCAAATTACC
>PRKT01000296.1:469816-492364 GCA_003671525.1 Saccostrea glomerata | reverse complement strand
AAAAAAAAAAAAAAAAAAGGTATAAATAATTACATGTTTAATAAATTCTGATTTTTTATCTCGCATGAACTTTTTAATGCATTCACTAGAACTGTACCAATATGTTTTTATTGATGGTGAATATCATATTAAACCATTGCACCGAACACATAAACAAATATTGTATTGCTTTGTTTCATCGTGTATACATGACTGTATACATAGATAACTAGGGAGGAAAACACACTAATAAATTGAAAATGAAATATTGCAAGATTCATAAAAATATGACTGAGGTTTAAGAATGAAGATGAGAGATAAATTCAGATCGAGAGGGTATAGTTTTGGGAATATCATTGGGGTCATGTTGATTATGGAAGTGTGTATGTCTCAGTGTGACATATATAAATCATGAATTGTAATACCAAATCAGTAATATATCACCAAAACTTTTATTCTAAATAAAGAGAAGCATTTCAGCTTGGACCTCTTGTGTCATTGATTTAAAAAAAAACAAAATAATAATAATTTATATCGGCAAACAACAATGCATTTTTTGGAAAATAAAATTTCATGGAAGTACAGTGTAACACATACTTGTATCATAATCTTTCAAATGTGTGATGAAAAATTATAATCTTTTGCAGATAGATAAATTGATGAATCTTTGACAAGAAGTCCAAGCTAAATGCTAGAGAACTTGAGTAAACTTTGAACCAAAAGAAAACACACACAAATCATGAATTGTAATGGAGGGAAGTATCTTGAACACAACCATTTTTAAAATGCATTCACAAATATAACAATATTCCATTAAATTTATAGTATCACAGTCTTCAACAACTACCATCACACAAAAAAACAAACTTTCAAAAATCTCAACTTTTTTCAGTAAAACCCTGTTTTTTCTAAGTATGTGATGAAACAAAGATGATATCAGTAAACAAAAGGGAATTTCAAAAGCATCTTTTTGGATTTCTAACAAGACTTAATACTATCAACTATCAAACTTCATAAAGAAAATAAGAACATTAAACCATATACTTGCAAAACTGATAAAATTTCAAGAAAAAAGAAAACAAGAAAAATGTTCTCTAGATATGTATATAGCTACTGACAGTCTTTAAATTGAACTGTATTTTAATATACAAGTGGCCATTTAATTCATTTATCATTCTAAATTTTGTTATAAACTCTATGAACATAATTAGTAGCAACACATATATTTTGATCTTTTTGCTAACTTAAAAGTATATAAAGTTATACATTCAAATATACATAAAAAAAATCAACAGTTAATTCTTTATAGTCATTAACAAATACCCAATATTTTCATACAAAAGCAGAAATGTGTATTTTACATTGAGTTCTGTTTCTTGATCATGTAGTTTTTTAAGACATTAAAAAAACTCTTAAAATTCAATAAATTTCAGCAAAAATATAAAAGCATTCACACATATTAAAGAAATTGCACACTCACACTTATAATAAATGGTTAGTGAAGCATTGGAAATATTTACAATTATAAGCAATATAACAAATCTACATATAATATATATTTGGTAATTTTCTTTGTCACATATTAGTATTTTCTAAGTATTTTTTTTTTATTTGGACAATTATATCACAAGTCTTTGATCAAATTTGATCAAAGGAGCTGATGTGTTTGTTAAAACAGTGTCAGTGTCATATTTCCGTACTTTCAGTGACAAATGTTATGCAAGGAGTAAAATTCACTCATATCAACTCTCAGTTTCTCCTCAAGCATATAATGACAATTAAATTGATGATTGAATGATGATACAATGTTTTGGACGGCAGTTAATATTCTTTGTTCTAATCGCATAATGACATTGTTATATCTAACACACACATATAACAAAATTCAATTAAAAAAATAATAAATGCAAAAAGAATGGTTCGGATTTCTGGTATATACTGTTTGGACAAAAATTATCCGCATTGGTTATATACTTTGATTGTATGCATATATGTAATTAACATGCAGGATATATAATACTAAAGAGAAGGCACGCTGCTAATTGCATAGAATGATTAATGATTAAATACTTTTATTTACAACACCGATGACTTGGTAATAAATTTGAATCTAGACTTGTTAATTATGTCAAAAAAAGTTATTTTTCTTTTGGATATACAACTAAAGTTTTGCATAATTGTGAGATTAATGTATTTGAGTCAGCTACCATAAAAAATATGGCTTCAAATGTTAAACTCTTTTTAATTTGAAAATAAAATTAGATTTCATTAAGCTAATATAGAATATTTTACTTTAATAATTCTATTAACACTCAATCACAGTTTGAGATTGTCACATAGATATATTTAATTAACTGTTTGTTTCTCAAACAGAGTTTCAAAATTAGTTTCTTGCATAGTATAGTTTTCTAAAAAAAACTTTTTTTTTATTAGCAGTGACTAATGCAAGACTACATCTTGCACATTTATAAGTGGAGCTTTGGGTTGGTTAGAAGCAGTAACAAAAATATTCATAACAAACGATTTAACAACTGTATGAATGGAATTCAACTGCAAGGAATGCATAGAAGGTGGAGTCCTTGTGCACGGATTGATAGGAATGAGTTCAAAGGGACTAATGGTTAAATATAAAAATATTCATATATATATATTTATATATGCCATGATAATAATAAAAAAATAAAAGTGAAAAAAATATCAGTATCCTTACTCACAAAATCACTCTACTTGAGATAAAAATAATTTGTCTTTGAGTACTTTGTTGGGATTTTTTTCTGAGCTGATGCCATTATAAATCGGCATGGGACAATTCCACGAGCGCGAGGGCCGAGATCCATTTGTCTGTCTGTTGACTGAGGGTCATTTCCCCGATGTCCTCGTTATTGGGGTCCAATTTGACGTTAGACACGGGTTGAAGTTCCGTGACCGTGTACTCATGGTTATATGGCTCAGGATTGTTGTAAAGTTCCACTTGCGGAATGTTATCCTTATGGTCCATGTGATAGTCATGTGCCACAGGGTATTGCATCTCATATTCGTTCCTCACGGGCTGCATGCTATAGTTATTATGATAGTGTGTATAGTCATTGTAATACAAAGGCATCTTATAGTCAATAATTGGTGGATTGTATGCTGAGTGATCCACAGTCATTGGGTCAAACTTGATTTCCTCTTTAATGGGGGTGTGATAAATAGTGTTATTGTTGTTATTTAGTGGCTGAATGTTCTCGTTTGTAATGGGTGCCGTGTATTTCGGCTCGGGGTCTTCCACTTTTATTTTTTGCTCAGGTTGAGATTCTTCCGATGGGGATCCATCACTCGGTCTTTTCAGAGGTTTGCGATTTTTATTTCGGTGTCCAGAACGATCCTGGCGTGATATGATTTGGCTGAAAAAATTAAGTAAAAATTTCCTCAGAATCTTTTTAGAAAAATTTTCAGACTCTCAGCCCTGAATGGGATAAGTGCATGTATCTATATTATGTCAACTTTGATATCTTCTTCGGGTAAAAATATTTAATAAGTTAACACTTTTTGAAAGACAGTAGAAAAATTTCATTTACAAAGTATTAAAACTTGAAAATTACTTTTTATAACATTTTCTCTTTACCCCTGACCTTTCTCCTAAATTAAAGAACATAAGTATTTGTATTCTTACATTTCTAGCCATTCTCGGACTTCTGAGTTTGTTTCTTGCTCTCGTAGAGCAATCAGATCTTTAATGGAGACTTCTATTCCTACCCGGACCAGTGTAGCGTAGGGATGATCAGAACAGTGGCGGTTAGCGTGTGTAAATCGACTCGTACAACCTGGAATACAACAAAATCAAAATTAGAAATGTACACATGTATTACATTTAAAATGAGACAAAACTATGTAAAGAATGTGAGTAAATTTTAGTGTCTAATAATAATATGTAAATTTCATGACTTTGGATAGCTTTTGCAGGAAATAAAAAAATTAAATTACCCCCCCCCCTCCCGAATTCATGGGTTAGTTTACTTTTTTACTTTTCAAAGTTTTGCAGCTAAATTTATTTTCTTAATCATAGATGGCCTCAATACTTTGTACCTTGTGAACATTGGTAAGTAAGGAATATACAAATGTAATGCACATGCCTGTTTCTGAACACATGAATGGTTTTTCGCCCGTGTGGAGACGCTGATGTGTCTTTAGTTGACCACTCTGACAGAAAGCTTTCTCACACCCAGGGTAGTCACACCCGTAAGGCCTCTCACCTGTAAAGAAAATAATAACAAAATTTAGTATATTATATATATAACTTCATGGTTTAATATATTTCTTTTTCCCGCCAAAATAGTTATTTCCCTTGAAGTATAAACTTTTTTCATGGTCGATTTCTTTTTCCCGCCAAAATAGAGTTATTTCCCTTGAAGTAATAAAAAATAATATCATTAACACTTGAAAAAAAATCCAAGCACAATTGATTTAAACAATAACAAATAATAGATTCTTATAATTATGCTGATGCTATCGACTTTATTAAACTGTCGACATTGTTTACAGGTCTGTCCATAACAAGGATTATTCTAATTTTGATACACCAAGTCAATATATGAGCCGATCCTACAACCATAAAAAGTTGATTTTATTTTGTAAACAGAGAACTTCCGTTTTCTTGGAAAACTTTCTGTTGTTAACTGAGTAATCTAATGTTGACAAGGGAATCTTTATATTCATACGCATGTATTTTTTGATAAAAAATTTTGAGAATTAATAGTTGGAATGATCTATACGTGTATATGGATACATGTATGTGTATCGGGATATCTATATGTAGAAATTCGTAGACGTCGTTTGCAAAATAAATATTGCTGTATTGGTGTAGTGTACACATTTTCGCTTTTGAAGATATGTTACCTTGTATGAATTAAATTAGATATTTTATTGCAGGTAAAAAAAGTTGATCTAAACGTGGAATTGAAATGTTAAAAAAGATGCTAGAAAAATCAAGTTTAAATTTTAATGGTTTTAATAATTATTTCGTATATACGTTTTACACGTTCTTAGAATCTATATGACGATGTCCCCGTTCAGACGAAATCTTCACAGGAATCGATATTTCTTTGGACTCTTTATCTGAAAACGAATCTTTTCGCATACTTGGTCCCTTGGTCCTCTTTTTTAGAATATTTTGATTTGTCATACATCTCCAAAGTAGAAAGGTCACGCTTCACTCAACACGCGTTCTTGGATACGGGACAATTATCATACACATTTGTCATGTAGACACATGTAGATCTAAAATATTATCGACATTGTAAATAAATCGAAAGATTTCCAGCGTGCATTATTTTTCTGCGCCTCTCGACTTGACTTTGTTCTTGGCAAATCAAGGTGCGCAGTGGGGTGTTAAATTTTAACACCTCTGTGGTTTTGAATAGTACCTGGGTAAATTGGCAATATTCAATCAACGAATTCAAATTGGGCTGTGAGAATTTGGGGATATCTAATCGCTTGCCTATCCGATTATATGTGTGTCTTAATTTCTCGCTGAAGGAAAGCCTTTTTCTTCGTTTTAAACTTCCTCTTTGTCACAAAGACGTAAATCATTTGAATCAAGTGCATTTAAAAAAAAAATTAAATTGTTAAAACAATTTAAAGAACAAAGAAAATGCTCGCTGCGCAATATTTTCCAAGCTATATTTCCGATACTGTGTGTATTTGAATAATTCATACCCAAAATATGATTTTTCCCTGATTATGACTGAATTTAAATGCCTTGTCATTTTAAACGTCAGACTAATAATAAAAGCACGTGTAGAGTGAGTTTTTAAATCCTAAAGATATAAACAACCAACATTCAATAAATAAATCGAATGGGGGAAGCGATCGAATTTAAATGGCCCAAAAGCACATGGCATCAGTTTTCATTACATGAGGGGGGATGCACATTTTATTTTCAATTTGGGAAGATTTTTGTCAAATATATAGTTTTGACTTGACTTTATCAAAAATCAGTGATGGAAAAACGTTGTTTGTGTGAATCGATCCATGGTATTAACTTTCGCGTCTGGACTTGTACATACAAACAAGGCCCATGTTGCTAAGCACGCCTAAACATATCCCATATCCTTTTGTTTAACGGGACGAACGAAATTGATGCACTGTTTGTTTATCGATCGTAGCCCTAGAAACTACGGTAAAATCGAACCTCTTCATACGAGACCTTCGTGTGGAAACCCAGCTAGCGTGATCATAAAAACACGGATAATAGAACCAATGGGGCGGGCAGCAGGTAGCTGCTTCAATCATAGCGTAGACCTTGGCACAAAAAAAGTTGCCATTTCTTATAAAGTAAAAGAAACATCATAAAAAAAGAAACAAAGGCAACCACATGTATTGTCCCAACTTTCTAATCATGTTCCTCGGGGCTATAAGTGGACTTGTCCAAGTTTGGTTATTTTCGACTACCTGCCTAATGATTTTTGTAAACTAAAACCTTGTGCAAAGATATAGCGGATCGATATTTGATCTAGCTTCAAGCGTGGTACACACATAATCGCACAGAAATAACGGCACACTAGTTCAAACAAGTTTAAATCCTGTCTTTGTTCAAAACTATACATTGAGTGATTATTCATGTAGGAGCTATTCAATTCAAATTCGTTCTTGGAGAACGGTTTTTGTGGCATTTCATAATCGCAATCCCCAAAGTTTTCCCAAGTTTATAACTCATAGCCCCTTCCACTTTGGGGAAAAGTTTGCCCCAAAATGATTCTGTTTAAATCCCCACAAGACTTTTAAATGTTCATCTTTAAAGTTCATTATATTTATCAATCTATTAATAAATAGACAATTAGTTATTGATTTAATGTTGGTATTTAAATTTCCATTTAAACTCACGTTTGGAAAGAGAAGAATTTTAGTGTCTTGTAATCTCTTATACGCTTAATTTTTTACTGTCATTCACAAAAATAATGCGAAAAATTGAAAAAAAAATTTTTTTAATAATATTTCATGGGAAAAGTACACTTTCGTTTTGATTTCAATGGAGGTCACGAATGGTGTCTTTTGCAATACCCGTACTCATGCAGGATCTTGCTGGCACAGGTTCATAAATCCCAAACTTCTAATACTCGTTAAGGTTAATCAGCTGAGTTGATGAAACTGATTAAATTAGAAGCACGTGCATATTACATTTGTTTGAAAACAACTTTCAGTAGTTTAAACCCCCAGTCGAATGTGAAGTGCATAATTACGATGGGGGATTTAAATATCCAGAGACTTTTAAATTTCGATTGATATTTATTAACTTTACCTGTATGGGTCCGCATGTGGGCCTGCAATGATTTCTCCCGGGGGAACACTCGGCTGCAAACCTCACAACGGAT
The DNA here is from genome assembly GCA_003671525.1 of Saccostrea glomerata. NCBI lineage: Eukaryota > Metazoa > Mollusca > Bivalvia > Ostreida > Ostreidae > Saccostrea > Saccostrea glomerata. Next base: position 485,033 of record PRKT01000296.1, on the reverse strand, counting down.
ACTACAGTTCGACATTGATCCCTTGAATATCAAAGAATTCACAATATCCGCTCTGGGTCGTCCACGCCGCATATTTGGGTCCTCATATTCGCTGTCCCCGTCCGCTGAGTCCCCCTCGGGTGATCCCCGGCCGAAACTTGTGGGTGAGGGGCTGTATGGCATCGCTGTGATGTCTGCCCTATTCGAAGAAATCATAAAATGTAAACTTTAAAGTCTACTCGAAAACAGTCCTGGTAGGTGTCTGAGTGGTATTTAACCACACTGTCATGCATAAACCCGTTAACGTTCCTACACAGGTAATCCGACCAATCGGTTACCTGGTGCTATAAATATAACATTGGGGTGATCTCTCTCCCTCATATATGTATGGTGCGAAATTAGACCCCCTGGTGACTTTTTAATTTGATGAACGGGGTTTACATGCTACTGTTCACTTTGTTGATTAATTAACGCCCTATATTAATTAATTATTATAGCGGTAAAACTTTTAAGATTTATTCACCTGAAAAAGAATTCGCGCCAAATAAAGCTATATTTGGATTGTTGACGAATCTACACTGACCTTGTTACCATCGGAGTTTTCTAGAGTTTACCTTACTTTATATCGTGATTCCGAGTGCATTGAGAAATCCCGAGCATGCTCGGTTACCCAGCAAGAAACACGCCATATTGACTGTCTGAAAATTTGGAAGGCCGTAAAATCCATTAACATCCTCCAAGAAGAGAGGAACAATGGACTCGCAATACGGCATAGCAGTTACAAATAAGTTTGATCTCTTCGGAGATGATGTTTCTGACCCATTAGAGTTCCTGAAAGAGCAAGAAGAGCTGAAGAAGAAACAGGAACTCACGAAGGAAAAGGACAAGGGAAAGCAAGGAAAGGATAAGAAGGCAAAGAAGCAAAATGCTTCACAGTCAGACAATAAATCCACAGAGCAATCTGTCCAAAAGAAAGAAGGTAATGTTATGGTTGTTTGTATTGAATGCACTTGTCAATATATCGCATTTCTCTGTCTGAAAACACGAACATTGTCACATGGCTGTACCAGTGTGTTTCTCACTAGAGGTGATTTGTCACAGCTGATCATATGCATGTATTTATCTAAGAATAATGAAATTTTTTTGTTGTACATAGTTTGGGACGTGCAATTGTTTTTACTTTAATTCAAAACATTAAGTCCCTGTCATCGGTTGCACTTGTTGAGCAGCCCACGTGGGTGAGTTTCAACATGTCGAAATGTAAGGTTAATGAATTTTGTTTATAAATGGTGTAATATTGGGATTTGAGTTCCTACAATGATTGAGAAAAGAATTATTTTGCTATCTTCTTTAATTTATTTGAAGTGCAATAAGCAAAACATTATCATAACATTGTGATTCAGTATCTATGATAAACAACATGAATTATGCCCTTAGGCATTTTTCCAGAATGACAAAGACACAGTACATCCATCTAAATAAATGTATTCAATTTCAAGTAATTCTATTCAATGAATTGAAGTATCTGATTCTCAGACTAAATAAAAATGTAAATATGTACAATAAGTTGAAGAATTCCAGACAAATTATTTCAGACTAATTAAAAATGCAAGTATGTTAAACATATTAAAGCATTGAGACTAATTGATGATAATTACCATCACAGACAAACCTAACACACAGTCCCGTCCCCCCCGCAGTGCCCGACAGAACAGGGAGCCAAGGGAGATGAAGGATGACAATGACTCCAGGCCCCCCAGAAGGAGAGATGAGAATTCTCAGAATGAGTTCAGGTAATATTAACTGAGGATGAAATGTGATCCTTGGAAATTCCACTTTATTGTAGTCTTAAAATTGAATGTTGAGAGTTTAGATGTGAAAATTTAAAATGAAAAGTAAACTTTAAAAAATCTTGTTTTAAAGAAAGTAACAGGTCTTGTTTTGGATCAGCATTTAAATTTTTAAATGTTTGACAAAGAACTATATGCGGTATATTGCATATATTTGCCCCCACAAAAGTCAAATTTTGAAAACTTCCTGAAATGTGCTGAATTCAATAAATTGTATGAGAAATATAAATTAACAGAAAATATTATAGTTTCAAAGCAGTGTATTCACAATTTTTGTTTTTATGACGTCACAAACTAGTCTGATTTTATATCCTTTTTCAGAAAGAGGACAAAATGGACAAAATTTCAACAATTTTAGCTTTAAAATTTATAGAGCACAAGTTTGTTCAGGAACAATATTGACATACATTGTATTTCATTGATATTATCATTCTACACGTTATATCAAATTATTGATCTTGAACACACATGCGCTCGGTGACTTTTACTCAAAATATCGACGAAATATGTACATTTTTTTTGTAAAATTCATAAAAAGCTGAAATTTACGTCATGTTAGTGACGTCATTACTTATGAAAATATTCAGTGCTTTGAAGTCGGCATATACTCCCCTGTTTAAGAACTTAATTAAATATATCTCCATCAAAGTTAGATTTGGGGGGCAAATATTGGTTATTAACGAATAAAGTTCTTTTACCCATAAAAAAAAATGGTATATTTCACTATAGAGAGAGGAGCGAGGGCAGTGGTGGAAACTTCAACCGACCTGAGAGTGGAAGGTTTGGCCAGAGAGGTCGCGGTGGTCGAGGGCGGGGTGAAGGTCGCGGTGGCCGAGGAGGCAGGGGACGTGGCGGCTTCGATAGGGGCCCAAAAAGGGACTTTGAACGACATAGTGGAAGTGATAAAACGTAAGGGTTACATTTTTTCTTCATTCCTAATCTGTTGTATGAAATTGCATGAAAACAGTAATTTGTGACAGCATGCTATTGATGATGGCGAACCATGCCATTCCATGGTGGCTGAAAAGTTCAGTGATCTTGCAAATAAAATTAACTATTTGGTTTTGCTGCAGCAGTGGTGTGAAGCCAACAGAAAAGAAAGAAGGAAGTGGTTCTCATAACTGGGGATCATTCAAGGACGATTTGCAGTAAGTCAGAAACTGGTTCCTGGTGTGGGTTTGAATTTAACAAGAAACAGTTATCCTTTACTAACAATTATGACCTTATTATAATGACTCAGGACGTGTATGTAAATAGTACAATTAAAATTATCCATAAATATTTTGAATGAATGAATTGCAAAAAAAAAAAATGCTACATGAAAATCTAAATCCTGATTATGATATGGTAAATTCCTACAATTTTAAGTTTTCAAAGAATACTGATGATGAGCATGTATTTTAGAAACCACTGTCGAGAAACATTGAAAATGTGGCTCTAGATCTTTGTAATGTTATAGGTTATTGCTTGGCACGTACCACTGCACAAGTTTTTCCCCTGCATATCCTAGACCCAACAGTTTCTCACTTGTATTGCAGAGTTAATCTTAAAAGAGGAGCAAATTTAAACAGGAATGCTTTGGTCTTTTATATATTATTTTTGCATGAATTGTTAAAAGAATTGCTGTGATATTGTTTTACGTGATATTTTGGAACAAGAAAATTATGCATATTAATACACATGCACTAGGGCTGTCACGGTTCCAAAATTTTTCGGGTCGGGTCGGTTCTGATTTTTTTAGGTTCGGTTTCGGGTTTCTCGGGTCGGGTAGGTAATGGAAGAAAAGCTCATGATTTGTATTATTTCCACATTTAATCTTAGAAATTGCAACATTATTACTAGTTTAAAGTAGCCTCCTGACTAGACAACAATTGTACCAAATTAATTTAATCACCTTTCAGGGTTTCAGATTGAAATAATTTTTCAGTAACTATAGGACATCTGGCATATTTACCAGAAAAGTTATAGGCCATTCTGTCCTAAACTTCCTAAAATTATAGGCCAATAGAAAAGTTAAACTAACTCAGATTTCTGTCAGACTTTTACAAAATAGTCATTTTATTACGTAAAATATTCAAATATGAATATTAACTTTCCTTTTAATAAGGTGGAAATATTATTTTGTTTTCTTTTAAACAAAATTAATATATTGAAACAGAATGGGGATTGTTTTTTTTTAATTCCATTCAACGGGTATTTAACTTATATTAGTCCCACCTTTTATTATTTGTACATGTATTTATTTCTTGGGAATATAATTTTTAAAAATAGTAATCCAAAAATAAGACTTGTATCTCTAATGATATTCAATGTATAATCACGTTTAAAGATTACCTAGACTAATTTTTTCCCTTAGTAAAACTTTGCAACATTGTCCGTTTCCTGCTATTAGTCCGACCCCATATTCAATCATGGCGGTAAAAAAACAACATGGCATGGTTTCCTTCGATGTTTTAAACACTCATCACTACTTTTATGCTCCTTGCAGATGGGTTTGGAAATAAAATTATAGAGTATTTTGTCAAGATCTATTTATACCAAAATGTCATTGGCTGATTGAATCGGCAGTTGCAGAAAGTAGAGAAAAACAATCGGATCTGAAGGGGGGAAAAATATACGACTGGCCTTTAAATACAGAAGATCATCGGCCATTCTGTCTGTTCAATGTCAAACTTATAGGCCAACATGGCAGGTAAATTTATTTTTTTCCTGCCATTTTGAAATTTTATGACAGTGTACTAACAAATCTCTCGTTTTTGACGCCATTTTTATAATAAATTCTACTCTATTATACATCTCGGACCCGAACCGAATTCCGGAAAAACGGAACCGTACCCGTCCCGAATTAATTGTTCCGCGGTTCCGGGTCATTTCGGGTACCCGTGACAGCCCTAACATGCACCATGAATGTCATAAAAATTCAAAAGTATTGACTGCATTAGGAAATTTTTTTTTTAATTAAGATAGTTAGAATTTATTTAAAATCTCTTAAAAAAATTTCTTCTCAAAAAACCAATTAGCTAGAAAAAATGAGACTTGTGTGAAAGCTTCATACATAGTGCAGATTCAACTTTGTTGAAATCATGACCCCCTCCCCCTCCAAATAGGATAGAGCCACAAATTCCCCCTGTATTTGTTACTACCCTAAAGCATGGTACAGACTGTAGTTAAAACATTTTACTCTAATTGTGATATGTTTACTTCTGAAGAATCATGCCTGGATTGTGAAAAAAGAGTCGCTGAAAAAAGGATTTTATTATGCTTGGATTTGTTGTCTGGTTTTTAGCTCACCTGAGCCGAAGGCTCAAGTGAGCTTTTCTGATCAAAATTTGTCTGTTGTCTGTCGTTGTTGTAGTTGTCGTAAACATTTTTTGTCTTCTCAAGATCCGCTGGGCCAATTTCAACAAAACTTGCCACAAAGTATCCTTGGGTGAGGGGGATTCAAGTTTGTTAATATGAAGGGCCAAACCCTTTTCCAAGGGGAGATAATGATGAATTAATGAAAAATCAGTGGCATCTTTTAAAAATCTTCTTCTCAAGAACCATTGGGCCAGGAAAGATGAAACTCATGTGGAAGCATCCTCAGGTAGTGTAGATTCAAGTTTTTTCAAATCATGACCCCCAGGGTTAGAGCGGGGCCACAATGGCTGATCAAAGTTTTACATAAGAATATATAGGGAAAAAAATCTTCTTCTCCAGAAATTGGGCCAGGAAAAATGAAACTCATGTGGAAGCATCCTCAGGTAGTGTAGATTTAAGTTTGTTCAAATCATGATCCCCGGGGGTATGGAGGGGCCACAATAGCTGATCAAAGTTATACATAGGAATACATAGGAAAAATCATTTTTAAAATTATCTTCTCAAGATCAGCAAAGCTATGATTGATGATATTAATATGGAAACATCTTCAGTTAGAGTTAATTCAAATTTGTTCATATCATGACCCCCTAGGGGTAAGGTGTGGCCATAATGGGCAATCAAATCTTTACATAGAAATATATTGGAAAAAATCTTTGAAACTTTCTTCTCAAGTGTGGCAAAATTATACATGTATGTTTTATTGATATAGTGACATTCTCAAGTAAAAAAAAAAATTAAATCCCTTCTCCCCCAACAAGTAAACTTTTCAATAATGAGCTGATTTGTGTTTTTTAACTAGCCCATGTGCTCAGGTGAGCTGTGTGGCCCATGGGCCTCTTGTTCTAGAGAGCTACAATTCTTAAAAATAGCAAAAAAAAACAACAAAAAAAGTGAGTGTAGGGCTAGTGGACCATTGGCCTTCTGTCTCATTATGCATTACCAGTCACTGTGTGACTGACAAGTACTATAATTAATTTTTTACCCTGTTGTTGACATTACCCATTCAGTAAGACCCTGAAAATTGTAATGTAAGATCAAAATTATCTGAATTTGCTTGTTTCCAATATGGAATGTTAAGCATTCACTGTTAAAATTGTTCTGAGTAATTTTTGCATTACTTTTATTTATATGTAATTGAGCAGCATTTATTGTAAATATGTGAATTCTGTTGTCTGTACACTTGTAAGTAAAGTTTTCATCCTCTTCTCGAAAATCCTGGTGTCTGATTCAATCAAACAGGACACAGAGCATGCCTAAATAAAAGGAAATTCTTATTTGTCTTTATGATGGATCATGTCCAATTCCAAGGGAAGAAAAAGTTGCATGAAAAAATGGGTCTTTAAAATTTAATCCAAAGCCATCAGTAAAAAAAAAAGTACTTGTAAAAAAAAAAATCCATTGACAAGGTTTATATTGCTAGTATATCCATGAAGAGATTTCGTATAGTAATACACTAATACTAATCTTGCAATATTTTAACTTTTATGAATTCTAACATTGAAGTCACAAATTAGATACCACAAGCAAATGATGTATAGAAAATATATTGTGCCTGATTGAATGCAGGATTGTCTCGAAATGTTACTTGCATTCTAGACGACTGTTTCTTTTTTTCCAGATTTACTTGATGATAGAAAAAAATGACACAAGGTCGAGTAGATTATGAATCATAACCACTAAACAGAATAAATTTGTTTTGTTTTAGGGAGGAGATTAAGGAAGCTGAAAACACGGAACCAAAGGAGTGGAATCCATCTGAGGACGCCGAAAACCAGGACCCCAAGTGAGTCATTCATGTCATTTGTAGAAACTCGGATACATTTTCAATCAGTGAATTGATTCTTCACAAACTATTGAAAGCAAATTACGATTAGATTCATTTGATAAAGCTTTCATTTTGAAATGTTGTTAACTGGTGTAAAGATACAAGTAACCACTATAAAAAATGTTGAAGGCCTTGCAAGGATTTGCAGGTGCCCTACATTAATGACTAGTCTCTTGTGTCTTTTCTATTTCTCCTGAGGACCTTGTAATGTATACAGGGCTCTCGATTCTCTAAAATTGGGGCCGTTCAACGACCCCGTTCCCAATGCAAAAAGGGTACCTTTTTTCCCAAAAGAAAGGTGTAAATTTCCCAATTTCCATCCAGAGTAAAATATTAATTAAAAAAAAAAAGTCCATCAAACCTAATTGCAAAAAAAAAAAAACCCAAACAAAACACATTTGCAAATGAAAGTGAAACTGTACTACTATTTTATTAGTTCGCCCCAAATGCATTCGTACACTGGTTCGGGGAACCAGGTTATTTTTTTTTTACAAAAATGTATACAACTATGAGTGCAGAGTATCTTGTTATGTAGTTTCGACAAAAACCAGCATTTTGGTTTCAAAAATAGACATTTCATTTAAACATTAGTAAGCTGCACCTAGAAACATACCCACGCTTGGGCATGTTCAGTCTCGCGCTCTATTGGTAAGCAAAGTTGCCCATGTGATCGAGGAAATTCGGGACTATGTGACTAGCGACTGTCATGCAGTAAGACATATAACCGCAATATCAACACTCAAAGATAGTAATGACAAAGCTAATGTACTTTCATAAATACCCATGTTTGTTCTGTTTAACTGTTTATTCAAACCAGAGTTAGCATTGATGATAAAATGCTAGAAAAACAAAATATAATTTTTAAAATGAATTTGTGTTATCCAACTTTTCCCAAAATGACGATAATTTTCCCAATTTGAACGGCCCCAGCCCCAGTCCCAAAAAGTGTTGTGAGAGCCCTGGACTATAGTGACATTTTTGAGACAAAAACAGATTTGGTATGTCATTTCAATTGTAATGGATTCTCAACTCTAATATTTATAATGATAATGAATGAAGCAGAGGGGGGCAAGCAAGAGAGATACCTTCTAAAAAAAAAATTCCTGGGATAAACACAGTATGTTGACCAAAAGTGTCAACCCATTAGTACCGTAAACGTATTACATTTGGATGTGTATTCTTGTTACCGTTTTTGGTGGAAAGCAATATCCGCTAATTCAAGTACAACGCTCAATGTCTCACACATATATCTATAAAGAAGAAGATTAAGATATGCACTAAATCAAATCCACACTAACTTGTTCAAAATCCAATTTCCGCCAGATATTGTACTCGCTAAATATAATACATTTACAGTATCCCTTCTATACCCAGCAATGAATATGGCTAGTTACATCTAACACTGCATATGCAATCCTGACGTACATGGTTGGGATGCATTGTGGTTCAACTAAGAGATCTTGGAATGAATAAATTTCCATTGGCATGTAAAAAAAAAAAAATTAAATAACTAAATAAAATACAGGGCATGTTAATGTTTAGCAATTGGAGGATACACTTGCCCATTGGGATATGCTGAATAAAAGGTTTACAAAGACTAAAATTGATTTCAAGAATAAAAATTCTTTTCAGTGAAAGCACGGAATCAACTGAACAACCTGTAGAGGAAGGCCCCAAACAAATGACTCTTGATGAATGGAAGGCTCAACAGGAACAAAAACGACTTAAAAACCAATTCAACATCCGGAAACCAGGAGAGGGCGACACATCGACAAGTCAATGGAAGAAAGGAACTGCCTACAGGAAGAAGCTGGAAGAGGAAAACGAGGAATCGGACGAGGAAGAGGAATACGAAGAGGTAAGGTTAACCGAGACAGAGATAGTACAGAAATCAACATACTGCTGTTTCAGTTTGAGTTGAGGTTCATTTCAGAAAGACATTGCAATAGGTCGATTAATTACAATACTAGTCAATGAACAGAATATTTTATGTGATGGATAACAGTCTGTTGTCCATCTGTCTGATCAATTTTGGATTTCAACAAATGATGATGCCATGATAATTTCAGCGATATTTTTTGCAAATGCCCATCCTCCTGAATTTTGAAGATTCATTGAAAACACTTCAACACATTTGTTCTAAAGAATAAACGATGTACTTGCGGAATTGTACCTTGTTGGCATTTTCTCTCATTTTGCAGGATGAAGAGGCTGTCAGACAAAAGAACTTGGTGAATAAGTTTAAATTTGTTTTCAATACGGAGACCAGAAGAGGAGGTAGAGGAAGAGGCCCGAGGGAGAGAAGAGGTGGGGGAAGAGGAGGTGGGGGCGGTCGTGGTGGAAGAGGTGGGCGGGGGTCCAGGGACTCCGCCCCCAAGTTCGACGACGAAAATGACTTTCCCAGTCTGGTGAAGTCTGAGGCGTAAAGCCCAGCACAGCTGCTTACAATATTTTCCCCCAAGTACTAAACAGTTTCATACTGAATGTTAGGAACTTGCTTAAAAGAAGCCAAACACAGGCGTGATGTTTCTTGCAAGACACAACTCAATGTGAATCCATCTTTTTCATTATTTTGTTTCCTGTACATTTGTTTTGTCCACTTTTTTCGTGGATGTTTGTTCCGCTTGGCAACCAGCCAAGATCTCAACAGAAAAAAAAAATCATGGTACACATCAACTTCTGTGAATTGTCGGAACTTCAGTGAACTGCCTGAAAGAGAGTTGGAACATTTTAATAAAAGCTGTGAATGGAGGATGTGATTGGTTGTAATGACCAAATGAACTGTGCTTAATAAGTGCTTGGTTTAGATATTTATTATACGTTAATGACTGTTCAAGCTCTTGACAATTAATGTATGCCTCTAGCATGTTTAAAAAATTCATTTAGAGACAATTCATTTGATATTGACCATGAAACTGTTATGAATCAGTTTGTTATAGTGACATTTATAACAGATTGATATTTGGTGTGAAAAATATTTGTAAAATTGTTTATTTCACTTTATATGAAGAGAAATAAACCTTGGTATATATACCTCTTTATATGTATGCTTTCCTGTCTGTTCCTGATCTAGAGAATTCATTTGTGTGTTTGAATGAAAGAGATTAAACTTTTTTAGAGTACATGATGGCATTGAGTTTTCTGAAGATTGAATTTATGTAAGACATTTATGATAGAAGCTATCATGTCTCCTTCACAAGATGAGTATCTTTATAAGCTAGGTACATGTATCTCGAATAGACCTGCAGATTGCATTTTTTTTTCTTGAAACTGCCTACAAGGAATAAGCATGAACAACTTGTTTGTGCACACAGATTCATAACTGCTGCACTCTTATGATTTTTGTACATATACATTTTAAATTTGTGTGGCATGGTTTAAAAAAGATTACTACTTCTGGTTCAGCTCAACAAGTTTCATATATTGTGTAGAATTTCATTTTTTTGAGGAGTATATTGAAGCTATTGGTCACATTTAATGTTTCGGTGACATTCTGTAGAAGTAATGACCTATACAAACTTTTCTGACGGAAGGGTGTTAGCCTCTCAGTCATGTATTTTCAACCAAACTAGCCTCCTTGTAGGAAATGAATTCAAATTTGTTCCTAAAAGGCGCCCCTTCTCTTTCAAGGGTATATAATTGAAAAGCTTTCAGAGGTATAATGTATATTCTAAATTGAGCATTGTGGCTCTCGGGGGTCAAAGTTCTAGGAAAGAAAAAAATCTTTTTTAGGAACCACTGGGCCATAAAATCTCTAATATATACGAAGATGTTCCCGAGATGTATAGATTCAAAATTGCTCATATAATGGCCCCTTGAATTAGGATGGGGCCGCAATAGGGCATCAAAATTGAATTATAGTGAAAAAACACCTCAAAAATCGCGATTGAATAGAAAAAGCAACGTTTTGAGATTGTGTGGATTCTAAAATGTTTGCAAAAAAGGGAAGGGGACGCATATAATGTGGATTGTTGATTGCTCAGATTAAAGCTGAACACGATTCGTAAAAGGAATGTGACCGCCATTTTTGTTCCCGAGTCTCGCTACGCTGCAGGGTAACAGGTTCGTTCGCCCGATCTACTTGTTCGCAGGAGTCCGTTCGCGCAGAGTCCGTTCGCCCAAATTATTTTTCGCCCAATATCTTGTTCGCCCTATACGAACTTAGATTTTTTTCTCCCTCAACTTCTGATACGAAGAGCAATGTTTGTTTAGTCTAAATTAATTTTTGATTTGATTCTAATGTTTTTTTGCATGACTTGTACCTGGGGGTAACAGGTTCGTTCGCCCGATCTACTTGTTCGCAGGAGTCGTGTTCAGCTTTAAGACACTTGAGACAGGGCTTTTATTTTCGTAAACGTAGTTGTCTCTCTTTCTCTAAACAATGAATGAAGTTCAAAATTTCTTTTAATCGAACAATTTTTATGCTCTCAATCGAAAGATCCCGGGAGTATATTGTTTTTGCCCTGTTTGTCTCTCTGTCTGTCGTCAACTTTTACGTAGCCCATAACTTTTGTGCTGTTGAGGGTTGTATACCACTTCAGTCTATGTCCAACTCAAGAATTGTGTTACCATCGGGGCATAGTGTTTAACAAATACATCTTGTTTAAATACATGTATTTTTATGCCCTGTAATCGGAGATAAGGGAATATATAGTTTTTACCCTGTCCGTCTGTCTGTCTGTCTATCTAGCTGTCTTATTTTTCTGTATACTCAGTATCTGTTTGTCCGCAAAAACTTGAACCTTGCTTAAAACTCTTGACTGGATAGGCCTATGTCACAGGCACCTGTGGACAGGACGCCCCACAAAAAATACCCCTGGAGTTGAATATCGGGGGGGGGGGTTCCTGTCCACAAGTACCTGTGGCCCATGTCTGTCATTTTTGGGTGAGTTTTAAAAATTTGACCAACATTTTTTTTGGAAAAATTCAGCTACTTATTCCATATACATACATTCCAGTTAAAAGTCCTGAAGTGGCAATAGAAAAGACAATTGTTTTTTTTTTAATCTGAATTTTTGCTATAAGCTAAATTTAGTAAGTAATATTCGTTGCAAACTTAAAAAAAAAGAAAATAAAAAAAAAAGGCTGATGCTGAACTCTTGTTCCTAACGGATACTTGATAGAAACTAGGATTATGACCACTGTCAAGGCTGGCCTCCTTAATTTTATACAGATTATCTAATTATGCACGTGCATATATTGCTAAATATTTTACTTGGCATTAATTTAAGTTTCCTGAAAGTCAAACAAGAGGAGACTTGTTTCCTTTTCGTCGTTCCCTATATCTGTATTCAAAGCTACATGTGGACGCATGCGCTCTCATCATTATCAACATGGTCATTACATGAAAAAATAGAGACCTGTGTTTAATCAAACAATTGTTTCTTTTGATAACATATGGTGTTTATGTCTCCAAACTTATTTGATACTCACGATCATGCTTTGAATACGATTATTTTTTAAACCGAGGCAGGCTACTCACAAATAAGTTGATGATTCAGATGATTCAGTTACGTCGTTTAAAGTCCGCATTTCGTAGGTCCTTTTTGTTATAATAAACTTGTTAGCAAATAAACCTTAACGTTTCGTGTTTTGGGTAATTTGTTTCATACCAATTATTTGACCTTTGTTTTGTTTGTTTGTGTGTCTGTTTTGTTTTTGTCTTTTTTTTTTGCTAATATATGACATACGGCAGAAACAGAAACGGAGTGGATGGTTCTAACAAAATCACTCCTGCCACCATGCATGGCTATATGATGGCATCACAACCAAACCAATACCCGCGGAACGCATTGCTGCTCCTGCTATACTAACATAATTACTTGAAGGCAAAACATAAATCGATGTCAATATCAATGTTATTTAATCAAGAAACGGTGTTATTTCATTGAATAAAAAAATGTTACTTTTAATGTTTTTTGTTTGTTGTCTTTTCCTAACGTATAGTATTGATCATTTTGTCTGATAATTCTCTATTTTAGAACTATACAGATTGTAAATGACTAATTACAAGTGGAGCATAAATTTCATGTTTCTTCAAGCAATTAGCTAAATTGTTTTCCCATTGGTAATAAGTCTAATTATTACGTTTATCTGCTTCGATCGTGTAATAGATTCTTCAGTTTCCAGTCTCTATACCCAAGGGAATTTTGTATAAACAATTTTGTTGATGACGCGTAATTTGTCTCCTCGAGAATCGAAGACGAGGAGCTGGATATTCGGTCCTTCTTATTCCAGCGACCCTCTTGATCACAGTAGCATTTTATGAAAAATTAAGAATATACATTCCGAAATGTCCTTATGAAAATCAGATAATTACTAAACACTGCATACTTTTTGGTTGCTTTAACCATTTAGATGAGATTTGAATCATTTTATACCTTTGAAGCTTTTAAATGCAAACGCGACGTACAATATGTTGAGGTTTAGTTTTGTTGCGGGGTAAATTAACATGTTAACAGCTCAAAGTGATTTTAGTGAATAACTTTCGAAAATTAAAGATATTTATATACATTCAGTTCCTTCAGCTCCAGTTCAGGAAACATATCGCAAGATCTTTCTCTATAAAAAGTGAAAATGTCCATTGATTTTGACAGTTACTTTGTATCATGAGAATATGACCACTTTATCTTCAATTTAATTAACCAATTTACATTTCATTAATAATTTCAACATTTCCGATAACCAAAATTTTAAAATAGCGTATCTATATTGTATTCCATCAACTAACTTTAGTCAATAGTAGGGCGAAACTACTTGTATACTGAGTATAATATTTTTAACAGTTTGACGGCTAGATGTTCACAAATAAAGGAGAGAAATGTCCAATTTATAAGGCGCAGTATAGGCATATTTTCAATTCATGTTCAGTATTGGGTAAATCTAATAATTCTTTTTAAAGAAAACAAGACGTTTTTGTGAAACACTGATGCCCCCGTATGACAAAACAGCGAAGATTAAACTTTTCTTAACTGCCAATTTAATATATTGGTACACAAAGTAGGGTATTCTCACTGAAAATACAATTGTAAAATATGAAAGAAAGCCAAGGTTAAAGTTTTTCATAAATACGGAAATCTCCAAGGTCAAGGTAATTGGTATCCAATGAAAGGTCTTGGCACAAAGAATACATATGTGAAGTATGGAAGCCCTAGCCCTAACCTTTCAAAAATTATGTCCAAGGTTAAAAATTTAAAAGTAGGTCAAACTTTAAGGTCAAAAGGTCAATTCTTGTTATAAATTAAAGGTCTTGTCACAAGGACTAAATATGAAATGTGTGAAAGCACTAGCCCTAACCCTTTTAAAGTTATGGTCAAGGTTTGCTTTTTAAAAGTAGGTCAACCGTCAAGGTCAAAGGGTCAAAGTTCTTGGTATCCAATGAAAGGTCTTCTCAAAAGGATCACATATGTGAATTATGAAATCACTAGCCCTTATCGTTCAAGAGGCATGACCAAGATTAAAGTTTTTTTATAAGTACGGAAATCTCCAAGGTCAATGTCAAAGTCGTTGGTATCCAATGAAAGGTCTTGCGAAAAAAAAAATTATAGAAGTATAATGGTCCTGGTATCTGCTGTTCCACAGATATGGCCAAAGTAAAAGTTTGAAATTTTTGTGTAAAAGTGGGTCAAACCTCAAGGTCAAATTTGGTGGTACCCAAAGAAAGGTCTTGTCACAGGGAATATACATGTGAAATATGAAAGCTCTACTAAATCAAAAGTTATGTGCAAGATAAAGTTTTTGCAGACAAACACAGACAGCTAGACAGACGCACGAACACGACAAAAACTATATACCCCTGAAACTTCGTTAACGGGGGCATAAAAAGAACTCTGTCATAATACTCCATATGGGAGTAGCATATCATTTTATGAGCCTAGTACTGTAACAGTGCTTCTATTCTCAATTTAAATTTAAGCAAGAGGCCCAGGGGCCACAGCGCTCACCTGAGCACACCAGGCTTGAATTTACTCCACCACCACCCCCCCTCCAGGCGTTCATCATTTGAACAAACTAGAATCTACACTACCTGAGGATGATTCCATATAAATATCACTAATCATAGCTTTGATGTACTTGAAAAGAAGATTTTAAAAGGTTTCCCTATATATCCCTATGTTAAACTTGGGTCGGCCATGGGGGTCATGATTTGAACAAACTTGAATCTACACTACCTGAGGATGATTCCACATGAGTTTCATCTTTC
>PRKT01000296.1:445697-468846 GCA_003671525.1 Saccostrea glomerata | reverse complement strand
ATTAATTTTTAACAAATTCATGATTATCTCCCCTTGGAAAAGGGCGTGGCCCTTCATTTGAACAAACTTGAATCCCCTTCACCCAAGGATACTTTGTGCCAAGTTTGGTTGAAATTGGCCCTGTGGTTCTTGAGAAGAAGATGAAAATGTGAAAAGTTTACAACAACGACTACGACGACGACTACGACAACAACGACAGACAACGGACAAATTTTGATCAGAAAAACTCACTTGAGCCTTCGGCTCAGGTGAGTTAAAAAAGTACACAAACGCAGAAGAAATGCATGTTGAATATAGTTTTGATGTTTATTCAAATCAAACAGATATTGAATTTGTGTTGTCATTACAAGTCCTTTCACTTGTATGTCTTGAATTCACAACCGGTACATGGAACATGAACTTTTCCTGAAATGTTTTCGCCAGACTTTCAGTTTCGATTCCGGCAGCCGAGCATCTGAAAAAATCATCCAGGATGTGTTCGATATACTGACACAGACACAAACGGAACTCGGTGTGTCTCTGTTGTGGTGAGACCGGAAGTTCATGCATGATGAATCTATGCAAGTAAATTGGAGACACCATCACACAAAAACGTTCTGCCAAAGTTCCCTGAAAAAATCAAAGATATTAATGACGAGTTAATTATTTTTACGATTATTATTAACATATTTTTTTCTTTGCAAAAATTAAAACTCGCATAAATGTCATCACCGATTGTATAACCGTAAAAACTAAAATGATTACTACTATATTGGGACTTTCTTAAAAATAGGACAACACCAATAAAATTAAACAGTGTTTTGGCACATTTTCTTGAGAAATTTTGATTTTTTGCTTAAAATGTTAAAGCAAGTTAAGATTCACATTTATTTTTGTAGAGTTGGCAAAATGAGAACCAGATAACTGCATGTTCAATTAAAAATTTCTTTGATTGAACACGCAGTTAAGATGACACGCATTTACAGTCTAACGAATGTGTGCATATTTTAAAAATATGTGAATGATATAGGAAATGACTTTAATTTACCGATGATAGAAAGTTGTCACATGACGTGTACAGACGGATGAAGTGAGCAATTTTCTTTTCCTCGTCATCTGTGCAAGCTTGCAGTAAAAGTTCTACAATTTCCTGCGAAAAAAAATCATTAGTGATAAAGTTACAAGTATTGAATATAAATGTTCATCATTCATTCTGGAAGACGAAGAGAGAAATGTCAAAGATAATTCACACATTTTTTTTATGTTCGTGTGAAATTAATTGATACTGGATGGAATGTATTATAAAACTCACCGTACAATCTGATAATGAATAATAAATGAAATGTATCTTGCTGAAGTTGAGGAAAATATAATGAGAAAAAACAGTATCCTCACTTGTACTTGCTTTGTTCGAGAATTCTGACACTGACAAATAAAGGAAACCTTAAGTAAAGTTTTATATCGAGAAATGAAGCAATGAACTCAAGATTAATGTTAATAAAAGGCAGAAAAAACTTAATTAAGAGAAATGAAGAAGTAATTTGCCCAACACCAGACCCCTCTTCAAATGAAAATAAAGCCAAACTTAATCACAAGAAAACCAAATCAATGTGGCTTTAGTTGTTATAGGATACATTAAACTCTCCGTTTTTCGTGAGTGTTGCGGTGAGTAACAAAGGCATTTCTAGCTTGTATAGCTCTTCGTTGATTGGAAGGCATTTCAGCACCATTTTGCGAGCAATCTACAACACATTTATAGACAGATGAAGATGCACTAAGATGGATGTATGCGAACTTAAAGTCGTATCGATTGATAAGTTGCCTGATTAATGATCGACCTTACCCTCTGCCGAACTTTCTGTCTTCGCCATCTTAGGAAGTAACCAACAAATACGAAGAACATGGGCATGGAGAAGACAGCCAACCGAAAACATAAAATACCTACAAAAAAATGAACAATCTATATATATATTAAGGTAGGGCAAATGAAAGTCATAAATAAATTTTTATATACATGTATATGAATTTATTGAAACATTCCTTTTTTCTGTAAAACATACATGTCTAACCATAATATCTTTATTCTTAAATATTTACATCCACTGGGTGTTTTCTCCTTTACTTCTTAAGAAAACCCACTGCGTTAATCACTGCATGAACTACATTAGGCATGTCACATGTACAGATCTCTTGATCAGTGGCTGTTCCATCAATGAAACGTTTAAAGACGTTCGCATCATTAATACAATAATTAGTCTTTTAAATCATACTTTAAATGATTATTTAAACAGATATAAATATAAACAATAGAATGACTTTCTTTGTTTGTTATTACTGGAATTAACGGTCGCAGCTATTGCAGAAAAAAATTACATAACCCGCTTACGCGGGTTATGTATTTTTTTCTGCAACAGCTGCTTCCGTTAATTCCAGTAATAACAAACAAAGAAAGAATTTTATTGTTTAAATAATCACCCCAAAATCTTAACATTCATAGTTATCTACATTGATATTCAAAGCAAAACACGAAAAAGAATATAAATATACAACTGTACCCCCATTTAGGGTACCCTGTTTGCAATGGACTGATTGCTTTCCAGAACATTTTCTTTTACTTCGCCATTCCTTGAGTGGGATCTATCGGACACTGATGCATTGCTTTGTAGTAAAGTACGGAATAATTTTAATTAGTGCCGCTAAAATATTTTTTAAGTTTGAATTTTCAGCTTAAAAGTTGGCTTTTCCAATTTCAATGTTGGCAATGCCAACTTTAATATTTGGAAGTACGGAATCATATTAATTAGTGTCGCTTAAGTATTCTTTTAAGTTTGAAATTTCAACTTAAAAGTTGGCTTTTCCAATTTAGTGTTAGTAATTCCAACTTGAATATTTGCCTTTCCCACTTAAATAATGGTTTTTAAAGCTTTGAAGTTGGTGAATCCAATTTCTTTCTTGGTTTTTCCAACTTTAATCTGGCCTTTTCCAACTTACCAGCAGAATGTCGTACATAAGATAACACTGTGCGTTCCCTGTAACTCACTTTTATTAGAGTCGTCCATTAAATAAACCAGGATAAAAACGAACACAACCATCCAGACGAAGAGAGAAATGGCGAGGAAGAGAACAGGACGGAGGGAGAACAGTAGGTGGTAGTGGTCACTTCCGCTAATCGTTGTCAGGGATTTCAGGATCTCCATATACCGGGCATAATTCATCTACAAAGATAAAAGTTGTATCAATTAAATTTATTTCGCATTTCTGTGAGGCTAAATTTACATGTTGGCATTTCACAGTAATGACGTATACACTAAGTACGTAAAAATAAGTTGTTCTTATCAATTTTTTAATTAAAAATATTCATCTGATTCTCATTGCATCTTTTAACATATCATGCAGTATTGAAACTACCCCTCCAAATTTTATGATGTTAATTACGTTGCATCATTTGTCCTATACCAATTACTTCTTTTAACTAGTTTTATATCACACATCATCGAAGATTTGGGAACGTGTTGTCCATTTTGGGACATACTATATTTGCATTTTGAACACTAAACACTTTAATCTTGCCCTTAAGGTACGATTTGTTGGTACTAGCACTTTCATATTCCAAATGTATATTGTTTGTGAGAAGATCTCTATTTAGCAATATATTTTACCTTTTGACACTGGATTTTGACATTATTCTGCAAATTAGAACCAAATCTTCGTGTGACAAGACACTCTCTTTGGAACAAATACTTTTTTTTTACCTTTTGACATTGAACTAGGAGTTTGCATTTGGCCATGGCTTTTGAATAGTTGAATCCAACTGTCGTCTAGTTCACTTTAAACAAGATGTGTTCGTGAAACACTGATTCCCCCATACGGCATCTTATGGCAAGGGTTGAATTCTCTCAAGTGCATTTCAAACCCCAAAGTTTAAGGTCAAAAGTGTTGGTACCCAAATGAAGGTCTTGTTACAAGGAATACACATGTGGATTATGAAAGCTCTATTTCTAACTGTTCAAATGTTACGATCAAGGTTCAAGTTTTTAAAAAGTGGGTCAAACTCTAATAGGTCAAAGTTAAAAATATTTATACCAGCTGAAAGGTCTTGTCGCAATGAACACACTTGTGAAGGAGGAACTCCCTAGCTCCAACTCTTCAAAAGATATGGCCAAGGTTAAAGTGTGGTATTTTTTTGTAAAAGTGGGTCAAACTCCAAGATCAAGAGGTCAAATTTGGTGGTAGCCATGGAAAGGTTTTGTCACAAGGAATACGCCTGTGAAATATGAAAGCCATAGCCCCATCCACTCCATAACTATGGGCTATGTTAAAGTTGACAACAGACAGACAGACAGGACAAAAACAATACACCCTCGGGATCTTTCGATCCTGATCCGGGAGAGAGAGAGAGAGAGAGAGAGAGGTTAACGTTACCCCGATGCCATGACAGCAGAGAGATGTCGGGACGTCATCGTCCTCTATATACTGGAGCTCGGCGTTCCATGCTCCACAAAAAGAGATCTGGACCGAACTCAGCACCTGTCCATTGGCAACAGCTGGAATAAGCCATAAAGGTCATTAGTATAATATTAAAGCTTATAATTCAGATTCATAAAATGTGCGGAAAAATGTTCTAGTGGAAATTTTTTTTAAGAAAATTCTGGTGTGAAGAAGTATACATGTATATGCATAGGAATCGTGTGAAAATTAAATTCCAAGATAGAAAATGAAAATTTTGAAGTAAAATAATTTAAATCGTCCCGAAAACGGTTTTTAGAGAAAGAAATATTTCAGAAAAATTTGGAAGTGAAGAAATGTATGTAACGTACATAATGGTCGATACAGAATGCTAGACATCTCACTGGAGAAAGAATCACTGCTTCTCGGTAACCTGTCTGGAAATAAAATTAGACGATAAAGTTTGTATCTAAAAAAGAAAGCATTGTCAGTAAATTGTATTTATTTTGTTAATTATATTTTAATGAAAGGAACAACAAAAAATTGACAATTTATTATACACGATTTATTATACGATTTGCCTATAGAATACTAAATATTTCTCAGAGTACACGTAGTAGTGCAAATGAACCCAGTACATATAAAAACAGGATAACTACATTTAAGATCTATTTGGCCAAGCAAAATAGCTTTTGCAAACCTTCATTCCTCCTTGCAAGTTTGAAATAAATCATTGTAAAGAGTCAATAAATGAGATGATCTTTGGAGAATCAGTGGTTTATTACGTCAATCTGTTATTCTTATGTCAATTTCGTGACAAGAGAAAATTGTAAATATAATGGTTTACTGACTTTGGAAGCAAACGCGAAACAGTGTTTTACTGTTATTTCAACAAATTTAGCATTATATAGAATGACATCATATACTTAACGTCCATCATGTATTTTCGCAATTGATTTCTTATATTTCATAAGTTTTGACTTATTTATACAGGGATCTTTACAGTGTTCAAGTTATAAATGGTATATAAATTTTTTTTCATAAAGATTTTGATTCTGAATTAACTATGTTGATAAATCTCCAGTTATGTAACAAGTTTTATCTGCATCGTCAGAATCATTTAATAACTGTAACATTTAAGTTTCATTAAATACCAAATAGATGAACACATCTAGTTATTTACAAAATTTGCATTTGTAAAGATTATTCGTAGAAGACTTCGACGACTTTAAAGAATTTCTTTTCTTCATTCAAAACTGCAAATCCGAATTATCATTTTACCCAGCGACTAGGAATCTGCCGGACAGGAAGGAACATGTTTACTCTTTATTTAATTGATAAAATTATGATTTAAGCGAATACTACTTTTACTTTTTACTGCAATATTGGATCCTGATTATACACTCAGAAATCATTGCACGTAATATTTATGAGCAAATTTGGTTTAAAACATAACCATAAAAAGTGGGATTTTTTAAATACAGTATTCAAAGAATTGGGACTGATGAGGCAAAGTAAACTGCAGTATTTTAGGAATGAACTAGTCAATCAAATTACCGCTTCTCAGATATCTGACTAAACAATCGAAGAAATCACATTCCCTCGCGTCGAGGAAACCCAAAGGCTGGAGTTGTTCTGGAATATTGCAATCTTTAAGCAACACCACGAGCATGCGCTGTTGGTGTAAACTACAGGTAGTGAGATTCTGAAGTAATTCTTGAAACTCTGTCCAATTTGTTTTGACATAACTCGGGGAGAGGACAATTACAACTCTTTCACTTAAAATCACAGCACTCATCAAAGTCTGTTGAATGTTTTGTTTCGTTTGTATGACACTGTCATTGTAATGACATTTGTAATTGTAAGGCTCTGCCTCAAGTCGGTGAACAATTCCGGAAATCCACTTAGCATCTTCTACAGAATGGGAGAAAAATATATGATATCGATAAAGGTCCTTCAGTGGCGGAGCCGTATAGAAAATGTCTACTTCAACACTCTCGCCCTGAGTTAATGAGTTTTCAGGTGGATCAAAGTGAATGCAGTCCACGAATGAACCATCGTCGGAGTCGAAATGGCTGATACAAGAGTTCTCTTCACACACTCCAGTAAAATCAGACTTCACTAAGGATTCGTGATCTGAAAAAGGCAACAAATGAAAATGAGCTGTAAAAATTGTCAACATAAACTAACAGCCAAACAATTTTATGACATTAAAAAAATATTAAAACTTTATGTCAGTTTTGCTATTTAAAAAAAAAAAAAAAAATTTGCGACCGAGTAGAAAAACTAGCATTTCTAAGAGCTGCTTAAGAAGTTGCTTTTGGTCTACTAGAATTTATGAAAATAGGAAAAGCAATTTACATATACTTAATTATTTGAAGAAAATACATGAAGGGTCACTTAGAATTTAACGATTACTAAGCAGTATTCTTTAGTTGACAAAGATTAGATATATTGATGAGACATCATATTGTTTGCAAAATTTCCCAATTCGTGGTGAAGCATAAAATTATGGCTAGGAAATTAAAATCGATATTACTCGTGATAGGTTAAGTTAACAAGAAAATGAGAATGAAAGTAGACTTGTTAGCTCATCATCAGATTGTGTGACCCTGTGAAGCATAAAGATTGTGCTCATGTAAACGGAAAATAAGAAAACGTATAATTTGTGTCTGTCTGCTCCACTATAATACCGGTTTTTCTTCCTATCGGAAAATCTTAGCGAGACAAATCCTTTCATTTCGAAATCAAGCTTTGTTTTTTCTAAATGCACTCTATCATAACCGCAAACCAATGGAGCAATGTTTTTACAATCAGTAACATGCACATTATATTTGTGATTACAAATCTTTATTGGAAAATCGAAAGTCTTGCTCTTAATGATAAGTTTAGCTGGACAGCAAAATCAACAAAGAGTATTATCTAGTTAATATGCACTTGGTTATGTATAAATAAGGCAAAAGGCTAAAACATTAGAAAAATTATCACTGAGAATCGATAGAATAACGGAAAACTTTCAGTAAAAATTAAAACTAGCAGAACTTTACCAAGTGTTCGAAAAGTTTTTCTTTATTAATATATTTCAGACACCTTCTAAAAAATACCAACCAGACAAAACCTACATAGATTTTTTTATTGTATATTTTGGAGAGACCTATTTTGTTGTAAATGAAGCTTATCTAATTTCTAGAATACTGGGTATGCCTAGAGTAGTTCATGCACTGATTAACGCAATGGGTTAAATTTTCTTAAGAAATAAAGGAGTAAATATTCAGTGGATGTAAATATTACACGAACTGCCCGCGAACAGGCGACCGTATTGCTATGTTGCCTTTACCATAAATGAACAGACGCAATTATTCCTAGATCTTGTATTTTGTTTAATATACGATTTGTCATAGTCGTAAACATGTACAGCAAATTAAATAAGCAGCGAAGAACTAGAGAGAGCATGCTTACAGTTCAGATATCTACTGACAGTGTAATGAAATGGACGGAGGTAGGAATCACTTATTGATTCTCAGGGATGAAATATCAAAGCCAGTGTAAGGCGATTAAGGCCGGTCATCTACAGCAATTAAGAAGAGTTCCTCTCATCTCCAACCGTTTTCAATCCGAATTCTCTCCCGCTAATAGTAAAATTATGTTCCCATGTGAATATAACATTGCCTTTGTTGACGAATAACCTCATTAAATCGACTGTAAGCGTGATACATATTTTCCAGTGTATGATTCGGTGTTATAAGAAATAAATATATTGCTTCTGAATTCACACTGTAAATAATGTATATTACACGTTTACATATACTTTCGTGAAAAATAATTTGAGAGTGTTCGATTAGTATTGCCAAGATCTTTATTAAAAGATGGAAATTCAATATCACAAAGGGCAAAGTAAACACCTTAATAATAGAAAAGTAATAGAAAGCCAAAAGATTACTCGTGATTATGGGAACTCAATTATCATAAGAGTAGAGAGTAAATTATACTTGACAGTCCCATTATGGTATCACTGTTCATTCTTAGCTAAATGTATGTAATAAAGATTCTGTCCTTTTCCCATTCAAGAGCTATTTTTGTGTAAATTGTGAAACACTTAAGGACAGAATGATGATACAAACAAAAAATGGATGCCAGGATTGGTATATCTTTTTTAGCCTAATTTCACTGCAAATGATACAAATAATAAATTTCTAGAATATAAAGAAATTGTAAACCTTCTGTGAGATTCAAAGGTCTACCTTTCTGCAGCCATCCGTATTAATACGTATATACAAATATTTTTCACTTCAAATTCCATTTTTGTGAAACTGAATTAAGAAATAAAAACTATGCGGTGAAACTTATTTATTTTACTTATTTAAACATTACCTAAGTTGTTATTTTCGTTTTCTTTTCACATAAGTTTGTTTGTATCATCTGTCCTAAAATTAAACTGATAAGGCCAGAATAAGTTTTCATGTAGTCTATATAGTCAATATGGAGGTATTGTTCATGACCCAAGTTGTAAAGATTTATTGTATAAGAATCGTTTCTGAAGACACGAACATATTCATTTTTTTTCATTCAATTTCAAATTATGCACAAATTCATTATTTTTTATTACATATATTTTTATGTTCAATCAAAATGCAATCCCTCTGAAATAGCAAGATCGTGCTACGTTATTTGTGTACTAGTATATAATAAAATTGAATTAATGGAAGGCTTGCCATAGCAGTGAAGACTGGCTGGTTTTATTGCACACCTTATACACTCTTAGACCTTTGACAGTGAGAAACGCGTTATTTTAGTTCCAAGGATAAAAGACACTTTCTCAGCAAGTTAAAAGAACGTAAATAAATCATAATTCATAATTTTCTTTATAAACCAGAGTTTGAACCTCTGTTGTAAATGCTTTCATTCGGTTCAGAATACAACTACGATCCATCAAGAAGACTACAATAGTTTATTTCATCGCACTCAGAAACACGACGAAAATTTGATTACTTCCAGTCATGCTTTTTTTGTTCTCGGAGAACTCCAGTTATTGAACCAATGCACTACAAAATTGACCAAAAGACAACTTGCAAAATCATATCACTATTTTGAATTTTTTCTTTTGCTATGATTAATCTGTTTGTGACAAATAAGAAGTGCTGCTAGAAAGTAAAAAAAGAAATGTTTTGGTTGCAAGTTGAAAACCTAATATTGCACACAAAATTCCAAGACAAATTAAAAGTAATTTGATTATTTCTGAAGAATTTGTCTTGGAATTTAAGAGGAGATAATGAAAGAAGCTTCGCAAGATGCGTCCGAGAAAGTAAAGAGGAGAGAAATACCAATGCCCTGGCGACAATGCGAGGAAAAGAAAACGAACTAGAGTTCGTCGTAACTCACCAGCTTTTCTAAAGACAACTTAATTTTCGGTTACATTAACAGAAAGGCTCCATTCTAGCTTGGGAAGACAATCAAAACAAATTAAAGAAGCTAAAATAAATGAAGGTTAGAAGAAAATTTCACAAAAATGCCAAAGCAACATGGCGAGGCTACCCAAGATAAAAAAAAAGTGAGATGAAAAAAAAAAATTAGATGATGAAAATTGATCAATCTTAAACTTTACAAGTTATACAAATCGGTAAACAGGACAGAAACACAAAACCCTGGAACTGTGGAAAGTGAAATAAGGTACCTAGAAGGAGTCAGCATCTCCTGTCGACCGGTCTAGTAAAGATACCAATATATGGTAAAACTACTTTAAGGTAGTGATTGTATGGACAGTGAATTTACTAGTTTTCTTCGTGACTTTAACCAGTTATTATTTTTTACACTGCATAAACACCTTATGCAAGTGATAGCGGAAAGAATTATTTAAGAAATAAACAACTTAAACAAGTAAATTAATTTGACGATGGCAAAGCTATAGTCATCTCGTTTGTTATACAATTTACGCATTTCATAACATTCAAATATGAAACAGATGTGACAAACTTTGTGTTGCCTAATTCATTGAAATATATTGAGTAGGAAGATGAACTGAAATAACTATTGTTAATTTATAAAACCTCGTCGATATTTCAGAATGTCAAGTGTTTTCCCCTTTTGATGTAGAAGGTTTTGAATAAATTCAGCTTCACGGGAATATAAGAACACGTACAATTAATGTTTATCGGAATTCCATCAGTTTAATTGAAGACTTGGTCCAAAAGATTCAATAAATATTAAAATATTATCAGAGGAAATCCAGCATCTTTTTAATATCAACGTTACAGTACTTGTGTATAGAACTCGAGTGAATTTTAACGAAGAAATTTTGTTGACGATCAATCTCAAGGTGAGAAAATTCCCCAGTTCCATTTTTATTTCGAAAGCAATTGTCTCTTAGATATCAAAAAGGCCAATTTTTAATTTTGCGCTGAATCAGATTTAGAAATTGTGAATTAATCTAAATATTTTGGTCTTTTGGTAATCTTTTTTTATACAACGAACCAATTTCATTTCATTTTAAAATTTCCGCTATATTATGACATAAAAAGAAATGTATAAACCTTTGAAATGCTTATTACTTATTAAAACTAATGGTCCTACATTGTAAAGAAAGTAAAATATGTATACTGATGTAGAACACTATTTTCACTCGTGATTCTATATCATCCATCTCTTTCTGTACTATTTTTTCTTAATTACCTTTGCTTGTTATTCAGATGATCAAGTTAGCAAAATAGAATAAAGAAACATGAAACTCCCTAACCTTGATATATTACAGTGCTACAATTTATTGTTTAAGGTGGGTCTTTGCGCCGTGTGTGACAGTGTGTCAGCTATAAATTCTACACTGGAGTATGACCCTGTGTTCATTATCATGGCTTAAATTTTGAAAGTACACAAATACCTACAGAAGGACAAAACATTTTAAAAACATGATTGTTTCAAAGTCAGTAATTCAATTTATTGTTACGTTTGTCTTTTCTCAGACAAACTTTAAGACGTGACAACGTGACGTATTTTGGCCTAAGAACCAAATTATCCTGTGATTTATTTCTCCCCAGAGAGAGGCTACTAGAACAAGACTGCGGGAATAATTGCCTTAAACAGAAAACAATATCATCGAACCCAGTTATAATTGACATTGATAAAAACCTCTGTCAGAGAAAAACATAGATCAGTATATCCCCATGTCCGCCAAAGGAAGCTTGTCAA
Organism: Saccostrea glomerata; assembly: GCA_003671525.1. NCBI lineage: Eukaryota > Metazoa > Mollusca > Bivalvia > Ostreida > Ostreidae > Saccostrea > Saccostrea glomerata. The sequence continues at coordinate 457,242 of PRKT01000296.1, read as the reverse complement.
ATGGCAGCAATACTCTTCTGTGGAATTTGAAGCACATTTTACTGTTTACACATTTTTGCTTTTCCAAATAAAGTACTTTCTGTCTACCTCTTATTTCAAAAGAAAATAGATAAATGATTTTTTTTCTTCGCTTATAAACAATGAATTTATTGTAATACAGATTGAGGATGAATATGTGTTAGGAATAAATAAAAGAAAGTATATGTATACTTTAGATTATCCGTTTTGAGATAAATACAATGGCTAACAACTGGTTTTTGTATTCTTATAAAGCTTTGGATCTCGCAAAAACTAATTGTGCTTTTGAACAAGATTATTACAGTAGTATGCATGGCTTCAGAATACATGTATATATTATTTAAAAAAATTTAAAAGCCGAAAAAGTTGTTTTTCGGTTTGTGCAGTATTTGATGTCAATATAACTATGAACATATAGTCGATCTCATTAGAACTATAAACAAGACTGTGAACAGGGCATAAACACGAACCCCTGGAAATTCCAAAGGTGGGATCAGGTGCCTAGGAGGAGTAACCATCCCCTGTTGACCTGGTGTAACTGTCGTGAGCCGTATGTTTTGATCAAGTAGGCAGAACATGCCATAGTAAAATTAAGTACAAAAACAAAAGTTTTGCAGTTGGTACGAAACAAGTCTGCTAAATTACGACCCAGTCTTGGGTTATATTTGCTATATGACTTGTATTAACTAAGGTCATTCTAACTACTATAGAATTAATGAAAAAAACGGACTTTAGACGAGACGAGGATGTTGAATTTCCTGTAACATCAACTTATATGTGAGTAGCCTGCCTAGGTTTAAAAAATGGATTGTACTCAGAGCATACTGTTAAGTAGCGAACAAGTTGGGAGGAATTAAGACCATATGCAACTGAATATTTCCTTCAAAAAACATGACAGTTGACGATGGACAATCTGAAAGCCAACCCACGACCTCTCTAAACATAGCAAGCGTTCTACCTACTGAGCTACCAAAACGGTTATAAGAGATAAAACTTCGCAATGTACTAGAACATCAAATAAGTGGGTTTTTTAAAAAATAAAAAAAACCCTCAATTTTTACATCTTATGTAAACAGTAAATGATTTGAAAATCAAACATTTTCCCCTTGATGTTATTAAATCCTCCACTCATTTGACTTTTTCAATTAAACAATTAAGAGACCATTAAAAATATTTGAAGGTGTAATTTTTTTTAATGTTGTGTGTATATATAGGATCTCCCATGATTTGTAGTTGGATAAAAATCATATTCAACTACAAAACATGGGAGATTCTTTTTATCCCATGTTTAATACTTCACAACCGATGTTCAACACTGTTTTATATAGGACTCTGCTATATTTTACTTCCTCACGCTAACGCAAAAACCATTGTGACGTCATAACTGTGGGATATGAAAACGATATCCCATGAGCTATATCCACGGGATAAAGGTTCAAACATGGGATAAATGGATTTATATCAATTGCTTTTATTTTTAATTCCATTTCCTTGGAACGTCAATTGAAAACCATTTTATCGGCACACATCTCGACTATTACATAACAAACTCAGATAGCTATTCTGTACGGGAGAAAAGACAATAAATTGGTCAAAGGGTGTTTAACCGAGATAATCAAGGGTAAAATGGAGCGCTTCTAAATTATAAATCAATATCATAATGTAACGCTTTGCATAAAATTCAAACAAAAAAGACTGCAGGCTCTGGCCAAAAATGTATTTAAATATCTTATGAAATCAGATCTAAACTATAAAATTGAAATCATCTTTGTTTTTCTTAAAATGTCTCTTGTATATTTAGATAAAATTCAGCTTAAAAGAGCAATCTGGCAGAAATTTGCAATTCCAATTCAAATCTAAACACCCACGAGTTTTTATATACTGAGATAACAACCAATGAGGAGGGAACGATTTCATTGAGATTAACTTTGGGGTTGTGAATGAAAAAAAAATCTGTTCAAACTAAATAGTTGAAGATACAACAGCCTTCACCATACTCCCCGCGGGAGGGTACATATAGAGTGATAGGGATGTCCGTCCGTCTGTTACGCTTTGGAGTATCCATCTCTTATTCGCAACTCCTCATTGAATGAAGTTTAATAAGGCTTTCATAGATTCTTTGTTACATGAAACATATACTTGTATTGCCATTGTGCATATCCTATTTCACTTTTTGTTCGGAAACATTTCGGGTTTTTCATAGAAAAATATTGACACTGCCATTTTTTCTATAATGTTAAAGGGTACCCATCTCTTATTAGCAACTCCACCTATACCACTGAATAAAATTTAATGATAATTCACAGATTCTTCTTTACATAATATCATTGTGCATCTCCTGTTTTATTTTAGGTCTACCAGAGCAAAACACAGACTTAGCCATTATAACCATATGGGAGACGAGCGGTATCATTTATGAGCACAGTGCTCAAAGTACCTCTAGTTTTTTTTTAATATACTATTTTTTACAATTAAATATTATAGGTCAAAATTTTATACATTAAGGGGATTCTTCCATAAAAATGAAATACCAGTACTTAGACATAAAAAACATTGCTCGTTTGTCGATTCAGAGAATCTTATAAGTTTAAATTAGAAGTTTTCAAAAGACAATAATACCCAAAAGAAAGTGTTTGTCTCTACACGTTTTCTTCTTCATTCCCAGATTACTAACGAAGAGGACACAATAGTTATTTTATATTTTATACAAAAATATCAATATCAAATAGATCATAAATGCTTAGGTGCATTTGTGTTCCACGGACCTCTGAAGTAAGTACTAGTATTTTTATACAATACATCCAAATCAAGTCTTAAAGAATCCAATTCAGCAAGTTTATAAAAAAAAATTGTTTTTGGAAGAAGCTTTCCGGGGTAATTTCGAATATAGAAATGAAAATTCTTAATCCTGGTTTTCTGTCAATATGACACTTAAAAATATCATGACTATACTTCATAAAAGTTAAAAGAATATTAAAGAAGAAAAATAGTGTGATGGACGGGCCTAGCTACAATCTCAAATTTTCTTCAGAAAGATTTAAAAAAAAACTTTGAATAATCAAGTATATTTTAATAAGAAGCTAATCTAATTTAATATAGCTATGCAAAAAAGATAGAGGCACGAGAAAGGAGACAGTATAAAGTTAATTAAAATTACAAGGGCTTAATAATCACGAAAATATAAGATATTACCTTTCTCCTTTTCTCTATATTCATGTAATTCACTGTAGACAATGTATTTTTGCAAGTGTACAGTTGATAGACGTAAAGAGTTTCATCTATACACATCTTGATTAAACCAAGACTCAGAAAAATAAATTTGATAAGTATTGATCTTTATGGGGAAAAAGCAAAATATAGAGACATGGACACTAAGCAAATGAATTTCAGAGCCGATTTCGTTTTTCAGAACTAACAGAAATTACTTTAAAAAAACCTATTTTTTGTTACACATTGCTTGAAAAGTGGTATATTGTGATTACGATGTCCGTCCGTCCTTTCGTCTGTTACGCTATGGAATACCTATTTTTTTTTATCTGCAACTCCTTTTTTACCACGGAATAAAATTTAATGAGACTTTTACAGAATCTTAAGTTTGTTCTATATTGCTATTGTACACTTCCTATACTACTTTTTGACAGGACACATACTTTTTAGTTTTTCCAGAGCAAAACATTGACACTGCCATTTTTCTATAATATTGAAGGGTACCCATTTCTTATCTGCAACTCCTCCTATATACCACTGAATAAAATTGAATGATATTAATAGTCTTTATTACATAATGCCATTTTGCATCTCCTATTTTACTTTTTGAGCTAACACTTATATCGGGTCTCCCAGAGCAAAACATGGACTGTCATTATAACCATATAAGAGGAGGGGGTATCATTTACTGAGCTCATAACTCTCAGTTATAACTACCTTTAGATTTAACTCGTTTTTCACAATATTAGTAGAAAGGGGAAAGAAAAAGTAAGAAAAGATTTGAAGATAGTTTTTGTCCAACCCTCCATGACCAATGGAAACATAAAATAGGAAATTCAGAATTGTCCATCTCATTATTCATCAGAGGGACCAAAATTGGTAAGAAGGTACGAAGTATATAAAAAGAAGCTGAAAATGCTCAATAGTTTGAGACCAAAGAACGAAACAAAATGCACCACTGGACAAAAACAGGACTCATAGCAACAGGTCACATGATTTACTCAGGTGACCTAATAAAATTTACTTCAAAGGGAAAATCAGTAATTATTTTTTTCATATTGAACTTGATGTAGCGGAAAATTACCTGTGGAGGACAAAGTGTACTAGAAAGAATCTGAGATGATTAACAGCTTATCTCTGTTGAGGGGAGATTTTAAGTCATCAAAGACGAAAAATAATTAAGAGAAAGACACGAGGATTGGGAGGACGTACTAGAAATATAACTTAACATTATCGGGATAATTCTTTTTTATAGACAAGTCAGCTATGAGGCAAACGAATAACAGGTTATCAAAGTACATGTAGATATTGGGCAGATCGAAGTTGATAAGCTTCCGTGTCAGAAAACTACTGATTATTTTCTATGGTATGTGTTAGTAATGATTACTTTCTTTGGTACGTGTTTGGATTGAATGACATTCAAACGAGGTGTCAAATTTGAGAGAAAATCGTTTTGTCGACAGGGATTTTTATTTCTAAGAGGGATTGCTTTTGATCTCATTAAAATCTTAGATTTTACTTCATTTTCTCTCTAAATCTGATAGATACACGTGTTTGTTGGTCTAAGACTGTCTACAAATGTATCAAAAATGATTATTTTGTAAAATGGACGAAATATTCATGAAAAAATAAAAATAAGACAAATAAAGTATTTTGAAACACTTTTAAAAGGTTTCAATTTAGAAAGCAAATCATCTTTTACTTTCTAGACAGAAAACTTTTAAATACTTTGTGTCAAATACTTTACAGATGAAATTATAGCTAAAAATTATAAATGGGAGAAAACTCAGTTGGATTAAGTATGAAGAAAAGTAAGAATATCCATTTGAGATATAGTAATTAAAATGCAAATTCAGAATAAACGAATTTCAAATCCTTTTCAATAAAACTCATTTCTTAGGGAATTGGATACACATTTGATATTACAGTATATATTGTCTAATTATTAGAATCTAATATTTTCAGCACGATTTCATGACTTTAATACATGTTTCCTAAGCATTTCAGACCGCTATATTGAAATAGCACATCTACTTTCAGGGCACGTTTATATGCGTTATCACAAAATAAAACTTATTTTTCATATTTAAAAAGTGGAAAAATCTTTGTATGTAGATGAAGAATATTAAAGTTTGAAGTAGAAAGTAAAAGAAATGTCAGAAAGCAAGACCAACACCAGCATCGTCAGTTTGTGTTTAGTGATATGTGACAAATTAAACATCCGATAAAACGTAAACATAACAATGAACTCATGCTCATGTTTACAAACACAGATGTTGACTTAATATAATAAAGCATGTTGATGTCATTGAATTTTAAAAATGTATATGCAACTTCAATTGATTAAACTTACTTTATTTAAAAAAAATATAAATAAATAAAAACGACAATTTAAAATTGTAAACAAAACGGAAATGCAACTGTGTCCAAGGGCCTTTAATGTATTTTACTATTGGTAAATTTAGAATAAATATTTTATTATTTATGTCAAGTCCCTTAGAGTATGTTCGATCATGATATCAAAAGAATTTCTATAAATTTCAGAAAACTTTAATTATTAAAAATTTTAAAGCTTATTTATACATAGTCAAGAAAGGTTACTGAAAATAAACCCAATTATTAAACAAAGAATAAGAAAAAAAAGCCCGAAGTTTTTGTTTTCTTACCTTCCTCCATCCTAGCAGTCATGTATACTAATCTCCATTCCCCGATATGGATTTAAACATACAGAAGAAGAACCGCTCAGCTTGGCGTATTGATTCCTTTACACGTCTGCTGCTACAGATCTGTTGGAAATAGTTCCATCCAATAGCAGATTTCCCTTTTCTCTCTCTTTCTTAAATAAAAATGGAACGCAGAATTTCTTTTATATCTTGTGATTGGTCATCAACAAAATTACTTTGTTATACATCACTCTTATTCTACGCACATTTACTCTGGATTTGATAATAAATGGATTCTAGATTTCCTCATTGAAAACATTTATGTTGTCTTTGGCGATCAAGTCTTTCAACAAATTGTTGGAATTCTGATAGACACTAATTTTATTTCCCATGCAAGCCGACCTGTTTTTATATGCATATGACATAAAATTTATTAAAGAAACTTCTATATGAGAAGACGAAAATTCTTGTTTTCGTCTTCAACGCTACAATCAGATATGTTAACCAATCACTCTTTTATCAATTAATAATTATTTCTCTCATTAATAAGTCGACTTGATATATGTCAGTGAACTCGAAATTAAAGACAACACAAGGTTTGCCACATCTGATTCATATATGAATGCTTTTAACTGTTTGTAGACGAAAAAGGCCAACTAACAACTACATGTATTTAAGAATATGATAAACGAGATCACTTTAGCTTTCCCATGACAATTTTCTTTATTTATTCAATAAAATTTTATTTGCATATATTTTTCCTTCGATGAATCTTTTGAAGACTAATTATATTCAATTCCGAAAATATGAACCTAGCTAGGGGATCAAAGGTCATTTTCTGACCAAATGACAGATCACAATGATATTCCAAAGCCAGAACGAAACACAACACTACGTTTAGATTTTCGATTTCGAACATAAAAGAGACAAAAGCATAATTGTGGTATGCTATATAGGTAAATATATCCTTACAAACAGATTCTAAATAATATTTCATACTTTGAAGGAACTACAGTGTATTTGCATTTTCTTTTTAGATCACAGCTCTTCGCAATATAGCATGGGTAAGTAATGTAATATATCAATTCAACTGATCTCTTCAAATAAAAAAAAAGAAATAAACATCAAAGTTAAAAAGTTCACTTGGAAATTACTTTGGTAGATCACATCTTGGTAATCATATCTACTGAAAAAACCTTCGGTCTTCACAGGATTTGATTTCGAGACCAACCAATTCATTTACCAGTTACCTCTTTTTTCATAAACATTCCGCTATCATCTGCATATTTTGTTTAAATCTCCCAACTAACTTACATTCAAGAGCATGCTTTGAATGCGAGACGGCTACTTACTGCTCACAGCGTTTTTGACAGGACAACATGGGATGCTTATTCCCACTCGACACCTGATCCGACCTCTGGAATAAAAGGGGTTTGTGTTATGGAGTTTTATTGCTTGTAGAATTTTACAGATCGATCGCTGTTATTTTCACCTTTTCATCAAACTAAATCAAAGGAGGCAATGTATTTTTTTTTTTATTTGGTTGTGCATCTTAGCAAAAAATATACATGTAATAGCAAAAGTAAAAATGAAAGAATTTTTTTGAGAAATTAAAAAAAAAATTGCCCATTTGAAAAATCTCTTTGTTATCGAAATTCTTAAATCAAAATTAAGTACTTTTCTTTTCAAAACCCATTAATTTAAATTTTGGAGGTTTTCAATTCTAAATCACAGCTATTTCATGACAATAACGGCATGATTAATTTTAATCAACTACCATATCACTTTGTTAATCATAAGCAAGTTCTTCACTTACAATAATTTAAAGTATGTTTTTACATTGCAGAAAGCGAACATAAGTTTACTCTTGCATTGATTGGAAAAAAAATTGATTTTCCCTCCTCTGTTTTGTGCTTTCAGATATTATATAGCTACAAAATGCACTAATGAATCTGGGGTAATGATATAGGCAAGAAAGTAGTTCCAGTCAAAGAATTAACAAGTGATATAGATGAATACCAATCTCTTGATTGGTGATAAATACGGATAATGGTGGCCGACGTCTGTTTTCGATTCGCAGTAAAACCTACTTAAGAAAAGGTATTAATGACAATTGTTGGAGACTGCAGGAAGCTTGATGAGAATGGTTGTATATGTTATTTCTTTGCGTTGTGTTTGATTGATTAGAAGTGTCCTTAAATTAACCCGTAGTACAGTGTTTTGGAAGTGAAAAAAATCGGATCATAAGCGATTACAAGTTAAGAGGAGACATCATTTTCTTTGTAATATTGTAGCTATCCTAAATAATAACCTTGAACCTATCGAAATTTTATGTTTTCTCAGACATATATATAATTGTCGCAACAAAGATTTATCCAGGATATGTAATCTTTCATTTGAAGGCTTGTGGAACCGTTTGCTGAGATTTAATCCCATGAGATGTTAAGAACTTGAATAAATCATTCTAATACTTTTTTTTTAATTACTTAATAATGTTCAATTTTTTTAATTGAATAATTGCTGTTCGCATAGTTTGAAGATATATAGAATGAAATATATGTTTAAGTTACGACAGAACTTCTCAAGATGCACAGGTTGACGCAGTGTACTCTTGTGATTTTAATGGATTGTTGCGAAGACGCTGACTTTTACACTTGACGGCTTACTTGGACATTTAAACCTGCGTCATGTACGGAGGTACGGAACATCCACTGAGGTGAAAGTTATGGTATTAAGGGCTTTGAAATAATTTATCAAACAAAAATATAATTGGTGGTAAATTTTATTTAGATAATTTATTCACGAGAATTAATATATGCTTTTAATTCTATAACTTAAGAAAGGAAATAAAGAAGAAGACACATTTTGGTAGGAAAACTCGGCAGGAGTTAGTCAAGACTTGATTGATTGATTGTATACTGTTTAACGTCCCTCTCCAGAATATTTCACTGATATGGAGACGTCACCACTGCTGATGAATGGCTGCAAATTTAGGCCTATGCTCGGCACTTTCGGCCTTTGAGCAGGGAGGGATCTTTATCTTGCCACACCTGCTGTGACACGGGGCCTCGGTTTCTACGGTCTCATCCGAAGGACCGCCCCATTTAGTCGCCTTTTACGACATGCAAGGGGACACTGAGGACATATTCTAACCCGGATCCCCACGGGGCTGGGAGGGTGTTGAGGGTAGGAATGTTGCCGTTTCCGTTCTGTATAGACAACGTAATATGATCTTTGAAATAGCCCGTTATTATCGTTTTGTTAAATGTTAAGATCAAAATTTTTTTCACAAAGGAGCTCCCGTATATTTTCCTGGTGTAAAAGTAAGCCGTCAACTGTAAAAGCCAGTGTCTTCGCAAAACTCCAATAGTCGTTGCAACATAGCAGTGTTCGGGTATGCGTAACTCCGAGTGCCAGTGTAAGGCACATTACATATTCATCATTTATATCCTGCATTACTTAATTCCAATGAATTTATGTCAATATACGGATAAAATAATGACACAAAGCTTCGCCGTAAGTCAATATGACAGAATATGCTTTCTTCGAAAAACTGAAATAATTGAATTCGGCACGCGTCTTTTCCATTAAGACAAATTTACAAAGTATTGCTGAAGACACGGTGTAGAAGGTAAAACGAACAACAAATTTCTGTTCAGCTTATCTACAAGATTGTGTGAAAGAAATTATAACATTGTTGCTTCACTTGCGTAGTAAAGCAGCACTAATGGATCCCATCCCATGATTTGTTGTCCATTTGTCAGTTGCTGTACGGTAGCCTTCCCCTAAGCAACCACTGGCTATATACCTATTTCTTAAATATAATGTATAAGAATGACTTATAGTGGATTGAGTCTCCAGTGTTGCACAGTGGTTGATCCTTACGTCGCGGGTTTGAATCCCACTGTGGGACGTGGAAACCGGTCCCTCGGATGAGACCGTATAAACCGAGGTCCCGTGTAGCAGTAGGTGCTGGCACGAAAAAATCCCTCTCTTTTCAATGGACCTGAGTGCCGTATAGGACAAAGTTTGCAGCTCTCCACCGGCAAGTAGAGGCGTCTCCATATGAGTGAAAAATTCTCGAGAGGGACGTTAAACAATACACAATCAATCAACCAATCAATAAAGTGGATTGAAGAAAAACGAAGATAAGAACAGTGATCGATATCATGGATCTGATCGATCAATGCAAATCATCTGCGAAGAAGACATAAAACACAGTTTCTTGGAAATTCCACAGGTGAGATCAAGTACCTAGGGGGATTACGAAACTCTTTTATTGTTGCATGGTTTTGATCTTAAGAATGACAATCTGTGGTAATTGGAAGGAATCGGTAATCTGTAAAGAAATACAAAGTTACATGTATCTTTACATGTCTTTAAAGTCAGTATTTCTCATATAAAGCTTACACATTTCTGATGTGAGAAACTTCGTTAGCACTGCTATTGCAAAGACCTTTACATGAACAGGAAATTTGAATTCACTCTTGATTTGTGTCTGTATAGTTACTAATCTCCAATATTTATTTCTTTGTTCTTTAATTGACTAAAAGTTGTATGGATTTTCTAAAAGTGGTTTTCAAACATAATTAAGCTCTATACAGCATCATAATCATGAATACAAGAAAAGGCACCTGCAGCATTTCTGAATTGTTAGTTGATAGGAAATAGGAATAACAGAATCAACACAAATTGTGAAGATTATATGAAAATGGAAAAAGATGAGCACTTCATAGAACAGTAATTAAATATCCAGATGACTTGCTTTAACGGCTGTATGAAGAATGTTTGGAGATTAAAGAATATAAGATTAAAGACAATTTTCAGACTCTGACAGAATATCAAATGGTTATAAAGGAAACTGTGATTCAGTGATGTAGTTGACCTTTGAATAGTGAAGAGAATCAATAATTATTGTACAGAAGAGGGATTTTTTTAAATAACTGTTTCATCAAATTTATCAGCAAATCAAATTGCACATACTTTCAATGGATTTCGCAAAATAGTAAGGATTGTAGGAACCAAATCCATGGTCAATGTCAATCTAATGTAAAGAAAATATTATTTGAACTTAAACGAACACTTTATGGGATGCTTACATTACATTTCATGCAATGATATTAATTTGACCAAAAAAAAGAAGGTTTGTAGATCTACGAACAACATTAGTTTTAGAAGACGTCACAGAGTGATGAATTTAATTTTCAGAAATATTCTCTAAAAAAAGGGCACAACAAAACGGATTATTGCCGCAAAGAGCATATCTACAATTCAAGGCAGCGTTCGACATTGTTTCCTTTGGAAATGTACCCTCTCATCTACAAACAAACACACACGATTGCCTTACCACATCCCCTTAACTACGTTGCGAGGGGATATAATAAGGATGATTGTATATGAGTTTTTAAAAATTAAATAATAATTGTTCTCCAGATGCATTATTTTTTATTAACATATACACTGTCAACGGATTGATATTTCGGAATATGCATTGCACATGATCCTACCTCACCTCTGATGTTTTGGAGGTCCATGTTTGCTCTGCTCCTATTTTGTATTGTATTATAGACTTCTGAGCTTGAATATTTTCGTTACCACCATATATATTATACTTACAGTGGCGTAGCATCGTTTTTGAAAGTGGGGGGGGGGGGGGG
>PRKT01000296.1:424637-445011 GCA_003671525.1 Saccostrea glomerata | reverse complement strand
GGGGGGGGCAACCAGGCTTTCAATTAACATTTCCTATAGTGTAAGTAAGGTTGGGGAAAAAAGGGGGGGGGCAAGCCCCCCCTAGCCCACCCGGATACTACGCCCCTGATTTACATCTTAAGAATATGAATTGAATATATATTTCTTATATTTTTTACCTCCAGATAATCAAATTATTACTTATCATAAAGGAATTAACCAATATCCTTCTGATTTTAACAAATATTTAATTTGCTTACAATGTATTCACAGTGGGGTATTCCTGGTTTTGAGGCGAAAATGAGAAACAATTTACCAGATATGATATATAAATCTTGTGTATTAACTTTGTAACTAAGCATTTTTTAAAGAAAATTATTGAGAAAATTTCGAATGAATGCAATTTTGACTTTGCAATCTTGCTTTGAATTCCATGTTGAATGTTAACGTTATAAAGTATAGATTTTTCTTCTGTCCACTGTCTATCAAATGTGTTTTTCCAGCGTTTTTCTCTAGAAGCTTGTATATATTGAAGTGATTTTTGTTTTATTAGTCTATTCTGCTGTTGCAGATCAAGTTTAATCTTATTTCCTTCCGCTACGATGATATATGACAGAATAACGAGACCCAACATTGCATATGCAGAACTATCAGAATGCCTGTGAATGACAATTTTACATTGCTGATAACTTTGGGAACAATGCTTTTTATTTAAATACAAATCGTTCACTATTTTGATTCTCATTCACAACATCTATGTAGTTTTAAATTGGAGATCAGGTCTTTGAACAATCTGTTAGAATTCCAATGACCACTACCTGACTCGACAACTTCCAGTGATTTCATAACAAAAGACATAACAGAGTTTGCCAAATGAGTTTAATAAATGGGTGTGTTTTACTGACGCTTTTCCATTGTCTTTTCTCCTCTCTTGCCAAACAGTATGACTAGAAATTTATCACCTGCATATTGTTTTATGTCTAACTACGGATTAGGTTTTCAAGAGCAAGCTTTTAAATTTTATTGAAGTTTTTATACCAAGGCAGGTGGATGATTTCATTAACTCACTGTTTATACTTGTACATGTATATGCATTCCGTAAATTCTATGGTCGTTATAATTATCTTGTAGCAAATATAACCTTACATTTGATCGTATTTTGACTGATATGTTTCATACCAATTGCAAGCCTTTTGTTTTTAACTAAACGCGACTAAGGATTATTCCATGCATCTACCTGTTAAGAAAAAGTGACTGGTCGACAGGGAATGCTTACTACTATTCATTACCTATTTCTACCCCCCGAATGTTATGGGGTCTGTGTTTATGTCATATTCACAATTATGCTTTTTTGTAGGCTTTCTATGAAGATTAGCCTTTGTTCGAGATCGTCACCTTAATAATTATATATTGCATTCAGATATTGCTCTGTTTTTTTTTTTATCTTTACCTGTGTTATTATAGAATATGTGAGATTGGTCACTGCTTGTTGCAGCCCGGAGGACCGGGCTGCTCTATACATATAAGTTTAAGTGTTAGTGTATGAGGATTTGGTTGGGAGTAGTTATTTAGAATTAAAGGTTTTCTAAACATTGAAAAGATTGTTAATCACAATGTTCTTTCCGTTTATAAATTACGAGATACATAATATATTTACATTCATAAAATGAATCTGTTAAATTATAAACGTTTTTCATAATTTATATATAAAGTTGCTTATCATTTAATATCGAAAAAACGACAGATCCCTTTTTTTTAGAACATCGAATTTTACTTCTCGGATAAAAACGTACTCTGCACAGTTCAAACGTGTTTGTATGTTCTAAAATTGAAAATTAATACATTTATATAGGTGATGCGTGTGTCTAACTTCAATTTATATTTTATGCAGCCAACATTTACTTGAGGAATTGATCAAGTTTAAAATGGTATCTTTTTTTGATTGGTTTTTATCCGACTACAAGTTTTCAAAATATTCGCGACTATCGTCTCCATCAATTAGACGCATGCCTTTTCACACATATCGATGCTGTTTGATGATCAACTCATTTTCGTTGTTTACTTTATATATTTCCCGGGCGACAATTGATGGTAACATCAATGTTTTCTTGTTTTCTTTATTTATTGCTTTAACATTTCACAATAACACTCAAACAAGAGTAAGAATAGGTAGAAATTTCGGGAAAACAGAGACGGTACAAAATATAAGCCAATGAAATGTTACAAAGAATTACAAGGTTAATATTTTTTCTTTGATTGTAAGATAAGTTGCTTCACTTGCATAAAAATCTCATTTAGACCGCAGATGCTTATTTGGTACCCTCATGAGAGTTATAATAGGGTTAAGACAAGAGTTGGAGAAAACTCTCTCACCCTTTATTTTTCTTATCATACTAGGTCCTAATTGGAAACAGTAAAGACAGATTTTTCTTAAACACCTTTGAGAAGATGAGAGATTTTTTGAAATATAGTTTTTTTTAGATGATTTTTACATCAGAACGCCATGGAACTTACTGAACACTACATTTTTGTTTTAAAATTTTGAATCCATCATATGCTTTAAATTTCTTTTTTTCAACATTTTTTTTCTATTAAATAAAAAAAATTAATTTTCCATAATAGTTTGAATTGAATCGTCAAGATATCAACAAAATTTGATTCCAGCGAATATAATATTTTTGAGACTTATAATTGATAAAAGAGATCACAAACAACACATATTTAAAAATCTTTAAGATATCTTTAAAACGGTCATGTTTTGGTGTAAGCATATGAAAATTTTCATTGAAAATTAAAAAAAAAGATACAAGTAGTAGTAAACGGAATTGTAAACTTTTAATAACTACTTACATACTTTCTCCATTTCTAATTTGTTTTCAAGGTTGTTTTAACAGTCTATTATGTTTTCGCAACTAGATAAAACAATAACAGATTTTTCATCAACAACTTTAAAATGATTACTTTTACATTTGTAAACTCATCAATAATTCTTTAGAATTTTGACAAATTAATAATTATTACCCGATCATGAAGGTGTTATATATTCTATTTGCAAAAAATTAATATTTAATGTACTTTTTTTTATATTTGTTTGCCATCACAGAAAATGATCTTCTGAATTTGTGTGACCAAGTAACTGGAACGTAGTCGATAGCAAATCCCATAGGCAAAACGAGCCTTTATTTTTAAATTCATTTGAAATATTTTTTCTCTCATGTTTTAAGAATTAAATGCTTTGGATCCCTTCCTAAATTTGTCAAAAACAATATAAGTACACATTTTTAATCTTGTTGACAAATACAAATGTTGACAAATATAATTGTCAGTAAAATATAAATTTTTATAAAGTTTCTTAGGGAAATAACATAAGTAAACCGAAATGTAAACTTTTAATAACTACTTACATACTTTCTCCATTTCAAAAAACCTTGTTTGTTTTCAAGGTTGTTTTAACAGTCTATTATGTTCTCGCAACTAGATAAAACAATAACAGATTTTTCATCAACAACTTTAAAATGATTCCTTTTACATTTGTAAACTCATCAATAATTCTTTAGAATTTTGACAAAATTAATAATTACTACCCGATCATGAAGGTGTTATATATTCTATTTACAAAAATTAATATCTAATGTGCTTTTCTGATATTTGTTTGAAATATCATTTCTCTCGTGTTTTAAGAATTTAATGCTTTGGGCCCCTTCCTAAATTTGACAAAAACAATATAAGTAGACATTTTTAATCTTGTTGACAAACAATGAAATAAATGTCAGTAAAATATAAATTTTTATAAAGTTTCTTAGGGAAATAACATAATAAATGTGTCTAATTATCGACACAGCCTTCTTCACCAAGTACAATTTAAGATTAACAATATGACACTTCACTATATATATATAGCATTCGACAGTGTTTTAAATTATAGTAGATTAAAGGAGATCATCTGTAGACAAATTCAGTGTAATTCTTTTAAAAAATCGAATACTTTTGCCTGCTATAGGTTATATTTGATTGTAGGTTTATAAGAAAAGACATAGTATTAATCTAAATGAAATATAGGAGGATAATGCAGAATTTCAAAATCGAAAGTCCCTTAAACAATAGAAAATAGGAGCAGAGAAAACGTGGAACTCCAAAACATCAGAGGCGGAATAAGGTGCCATAGAGGAGTGAGCATCCCCTGCCGACCGGTCACACACGTCTTGTGCTCCTTGTCATGATCGGGAATTAACGGAAAAATCCGTCGTCAATTCAGTGTGTAAAGCATGGACTTACAATTGGTATGAAAAAGCCAATCAGCATTTGACTCGATGATAAATTGTATTTGCTGACAAGGTCATTTTGTCGATCATAGAACTTATAAAATGATAACTTTAAACGAGACTGCTGATATTTTTGTTTCATAAACTAATTTGTCAATAATTTACCTCGTTTTAGAAATTGTACATACGTAGATCATGCTCTTGCGCATCAAAACAACTGAGAGATATAAACTCCGTATGCAGGTGATGAAGGTATAGGGAAGCTGACGATTGAAAAGTTTATGTCTTCACGTTTGTCATAGAGCTTGGTTGTTAGATTACCATTAACGTCTTTTTCAAGTAAAATATCCAAATATGAAACACATTTGTCAGACTCTGTGGTATATTTTATCTCAAGCTCATATCGATATATATGATATATCGAATCAACATAAGAATGGAAATTACCATTGTTAATTGATAATACGACGTCGATATATCGAAAAAAAATAAAATGAGAATCTTATAAGTCTAGGAAAGATAACTCTATTCAATATAAAAATAAAAACTGGCTCCTTCCGCAGTTCTCATTCCATCAAGCATTTTTATAAAGCTGTTCAGAAGGCCCCTTATATTGTATTAAGATTTTTCTTCCATCCGTCTTTCTAGGAAATGATCTTGGTGTATACATTTTTTTTTCGGAATCTTACCCTTTTTACAAGATTTTAACACTTCTGAACAAAGTTGACATTATGATATGCTTCTAGCAAGTCCTCTTGGATTTTGGCATTAATCAATCTACTAGTAATTAGTTGAAAACTGAGATACTCAAATCATAGAATGTATAAAAAGAGTATTTTTATAACTATAATCAATTTTGCTTTAGTAATTGTTTGCATTTTTTTTCGACAATAACAATAAAAAAAACAACCTGCATTAAATATCAGCAACCCTACGTGTGATGTCTAATTTGTCTTGGTACAGATCATAATAAAATTAAGATAAGAAAGGTTTAAGGAAAAATATTTTCTGAAGAGATATTTCCTTTGAAAGTAGACTTTCATAAAAGAAAATAATATTAATAATTCAACAAACAAGAAATGATAGAAGTTGAATTCTTCGAGAGGAACATTGTCAGTCATTTTACTGAGTATAAACTACTATATGAATAAACAGAATAGGCAATTTCTTCGAAAAGAAAAAAAGAAATAGGATAATTGAAAATAATGAATAATTGATGCAGAAATATACACGTTACTCTCTGTTGACATATTCTGAAGTCATACATATCTGTTGAATCAATAATAGATTGGTTTTGAAAGTTGCTTCTAATCTCCTGGATGAAAATGAGACTGTATCTCCGGACAAAATATGAGGTAAATATGATTAAATGTACCAAATTCTACTGATTTTTAAAATATGATAAGGTTTTATTTCGTAATGAGGAATTATGGCCATGCCTTCATATCCAGAGATTGCATAGATATGCTTTTTTGTTTTGTATTCTCGTGAAGCAGAATTTATTTTCAAAACTATTTTTAAAAATTGGCTCTCACTCAATTTTACTCTAAATATTCAAGTAAACTCAAATACTAGATATATGTATCACCGACTCGTAAATGTTAATAGTCAACTAACAACTAAGCTGTATTACAAATGGGATTTTCCTTCGTAAAACTTTCTTACTATTAAAACTACTACAAGCATTTGTTGTTAATCTCTCTCTACTTGCATTTTTTATGCAAGACCATGTTCTAGATACGAACAATTTGCGAACAAACGTAGACTACTAAACTTAATAAGTTGATGTTACAGAGTTTCCAGCAATCTCTCTCACTCAAACTAAGGGTGGGATCATCTTCCTTGGAGGATATAGCATCCCCATCGAACGGCCACACCCCGGCCTCCTTGTCATGATCGGGAAATAATAGAAAAATCCGTCAAGAATTCAGACTGTAAATTAGGACCTAACATTTGAAATGAAAAACATCAGTCAGACTTTGATTTGATTATAAATTGTTTTTGTTGACAAGGTTTTTTGTATTGACTAACGAACTGATATAGCTATTACATGATGTACACTGTTTTATTTAATCTTAAATGAATCCATTATTGTTTAATTTCATATATTTGAAGCAAAAATTATAGCGTCTCATAAGTGCAGATATGAAGTCGATATATAAATAGAACATATGGATGAGGTTGAATTTCTATTCTATAGTTTTTTTGCTTATGAAGCCGCTAAAGTCTATGATTTTAAGTTCATCCCGTAAAGATATTTTACCCACAATTCAAAATGTTTTTTTACGATCCTTTATTACAGAAACCAGTTCTGTTTTTTTTATTTTGCTTAAAGATGTGGTTCTAAAATTTATTGTCATAGAATATCGTGAAATGTACTCGTTCAGTCTTACGTTGAATCTAATTATTTATTGAAACATTTTCTATATACCGGTATAGCAATTTTAATGCTGTATTTTTTATTTGTTGACTGTAAAAGTCACTGGTAATATACATTATTAACATTACTTTTTCTGGCTTTATGAGGACGAAATTGTATTCCATTTTAAATTAATAATTCACAAATGCATCATGTCATGTCTATCAACTGTAAACTTTAAAATCAATCAATAGTGAATTCTATGTTCAGTCAAACAAGTTTTGTCAAGTGAACAAGCATACAGAAAAAAAAGAAAGCGAGTTATCACCTGGCTCTGCAAGAGCAACATTAAGGTACCGTAAGTACATGTATTTACTTATACGAAAATATATTTTACAGCTGTCTTTTAATTTTTGATAGAGATTATGAATACACATCATAATGCTAAATTCTCTGTTTTTTCTATTTTTTCGTAAACTTTCATGTTTTAGTTAAAATGACGATGTGCAAATTCTAGAAATTAAAAAAAGTCTATTGTGCTTACCTGTTTTATTCATTTTACACCCATATCTATGTTTTGTTATTAATTTAATCTAGAAAATAAGAAAATTGTCTAAAATAAACAAAATTAAATTAAAAGTTAAAAAATCGCTTCATTTCAAAATTTAGTATTAGTAACTAACAAAAGCACAAAGTACTTGGGAGTTGTAACTGGAATTAATGTATCTAAAATATGACAAACCTATGGTTGCTAAATTGTTTTTACTTCATGAAAAGAAAGAAAGCAATTACAGAATGCAACGGAGCCTCTAACCTAAGGGCATCATATGCGATATGGACCAAAGGCATAAATTTTTTAAAATGCATACGAAAGCAATTCCGAATTAATCAGAGTGATATAGAGGGCATTTGCTTATCAATTAATTTAAGGTAGCGAAAGTAGTAGAAGACGAAGTTTTATTTTTTGAGAGTGCAGATAAAATAGGAGAAGATTTGATGCGTTTGTCAATTTCGACGCAATTCATTTATATTACAACATATTTGACAGAATCAGGACACTGCCTTTATTTATGTGCAATACTTTAATTTTTCTGGCAAAAGAAGTTGTTATAAAAGGATATAAAGACAACGAACAGTATTCAATATCAAAGTCCATAAACTATCAAAATTAGAAGCATAGAAAACACGGAACTCCAAAACATCAGAGGTGGGATCAGGTACCATGGGTGAGTGAGCATCCCCTGCTGACCGGTCACACCCGCCGTCTTCTCCTTATCATGATCGGGAAAAAGGAAAAATCCGTCGTCAATTTACTGAATAAATAATGGATAACCAATAAGCATGAAAATCGCCAGTCAGCATTTGACTCAATGATGAATTGTATTTGCTGCCAAGGTCATTGTATCGACCATAGAACTTACGAAATGATGACTTTAAACGAGACTGCTGATATTGTTTCATCAACTTGTTTGTCAATATTATACCTCGTTTGAGAAATTGTTCATACGTAGAGCATGCTCTTGCGTATGGAATCATCTGAAACTATGCAGGTGATGAAGACATTTTGCTTTATAAGTAAGGGAAGTTGGCGATAGAAAAATTAAAGTCATCACGTTTATCATAGAGCTTCTTTGTTAGATTTCCATAAATGTCTTTATCAAGTAAAATATCCAAATATGAAACAGATGTGTCAGACTCTGTGGTATCTTTTATCTCAAGCTCACCAGGATATATCGTATCGACAAAGGAATGGAAATAACCATTGTTAATTGACAATACGTCGTCGATATATCTAAATGTCGAGTTGAAGGCCATAGCAAGTGTTTTTTTCTTGTCGACAATGTCGCGCATAAGATTTTGCACAAATTCTGCTTCATATGGATACAAAAATAGGTCTGGTAATAACGGAGCGCAATTGGTACTCATGGGAATTCCAATAGATTGTTGGAAGACCTCTCCAAAAACCACATAGATATTGTCAATAATTGTCAAGAAACTCTTTCTTTTTTATGTCAACATCAGAGTACTTGTGTGTGCAATCACAATGTGTTTTCATAAAATAATTTTGCAGATGACCAAATACCAGGTAAGTAAATTTACGAGTTCCATTTTTACTGAAAAAGCAGCTGTCAGTGATTTAAAAAAAGCTTGGACTTTAATTTATTGTGGAGAATGGTTGTGTGTAAAGTTGAAACGTCGTTTTTTAGTTTTTAAACTTTTGATTTTGGTAAAATCTTGTGATTTCAAATTGTCCAAAAGTTCTTTGGAATATTTGAGTATCCATATCTGATTCACACCACTTCTTGAATATATCGTTGCACAGTACTCTTGAAGTTTTTCCTTCACTACTGTCAATTTCTTAGTAAGGAGTAAAGAAAGAGGCTTGATTGAACATTTTCTATTATTAATTTGAATAAGGTTTTATAATATTCGCATATATAAATCCTGTAATTCAAAATCGTTTATGATGTTCTAAGTAAAGGTTGACCGGTTGTCTTGTCAATACTCCGGGAAAAAAATAGAGTTTGGAAATATCATAACTAAATGCGTAAATTAAAATGTATAAAACATTTTAATTTCAGAAATGAAAAATACGGTTTCCTTAGTAAATTTTTCAGAACCATTATTCAAATTAGAATTGAGACGGTAAATTGCACAGAATAAGGTATTTTAAGGTTAATTGTTCCTCTTCTGGAAATGTTAGAATTATCTACCCTATTGTCAAAAGTTGAGATCAATCAATCGAACACTCATGATTTTAAAAGTAAAAATGCTTTAAACTAAACGGTATACAATTATTTGTTTATTACAGCATTAAAATGCCTTCTTCTCTTAAAATCCAGTTGAATACTCAGTATATTAAACCACGAAAGTAACGCAAATTTAAAATCTCTCACTATCAGTTACTGAGTCCTTATCAAATTTCATTCATCAAATTAACTGAATATCAAATTGTTTTTCCATTTGAGACGGTTTAGAAGCTCATATAGTGAAATTTCAACTGATTAATTAATTATATACTGGTTATGATAATCGTTACTTTTCAACAATCACCCGATTTACTGGTGAAATCGTTTAAAATCGATTGAATATCTTCCTTTATACATGTGTTTAAGTAGAACATCTGTGAAATATTTTCTTCCATCAGAATAATTTTTTTATTGATTGTTAAAGTCTCATGCAGTCAATATAAAACAACCTGCCAGGCTGACTGAACAACTTGACACAGCTTCGGAACAGGTATTTTTGAACCTATTCCCTTGACAGTGTAACATTTTAATAAAACAAGTAAATTTCCATTATCTAAATGTCAATCTTGTTTTCCATAATTTTATTCGTAACAGCAATTTCAAAAATTAAATATTTTTAGAGATTGAGTGCAAAATTTTACTTCAACAATCTATTGTCCCTTGGATAATTTTCACTTATACTGAGACTCCACCTTTTGCTGCATGGGTAGGTTCTTATTTTTTCCACCACCTGATACATATCTACATAACCCTCATTTTGACTGTGCCGCAACAAAAAAAGTTATTAAAGGGGACATTCCCTTCCATTAACATTTCCTATAGTAAAAACTTAGAAAAAAGTGACCCCTTTGGTCCGCTTGATACTACGTGCCTGAAGTGAGTGAATATATTTAGTGAAGGAATGGAGACATTGAACGATTGTGTTTGTTCTTGGTGACCAGTGAATATGAAGCATGTAAAGAAATGATTTCGAAATTGAGTAATTGCAATTAAATTACAGCTATTCAAAGTAAAAAAAATTCTAATAATTCTATTAACAAAGGTAAGTGTGATTCTTAATAACATGGTTTCAATGTGTATTTCTGTATTATCCTGCATTTATTTGTGGTACAACATATTTAAGAAGTTGTGTTATTCAATGGGTTCACTAAAACTTTCAAAAAATAATAACGTACATCAAAACTTGTCATGAAACTATTGTTAAAGATAAATTAAAAAACGATGCTTTTTTTTAAAAACATTTAGGTTCATGATAGCTGAATATACAATGGTCACCAATTTATTCATTTGTTGATAAGCCCTCTGACTTTATATATAAGTACATGCACTCTCAAGCTGATATTAAAAGGATGTTGAAGTTCCTCCTCGACAAGGTGTAAGTTTTGTTTGAGATCAGGTCTTCCTATAATGTTGATTTTTATTAGCTTACCTGTTTTTAATATCCCCTGAAGCAGTAATTACTAGTATTCAAAACATAAACACACTTGTTGAGGCTTTCAACTCGATACTTAGCATTATCCATTAAAATACTTACTTCCTTTCGTATGTTGGCTCTTTATATTCCATTGAACTTGAAATTAAAGATATCAAAGAGTCTGAAAAATGGTTTTCTTTTTTGATACCGACAATACTTTGTGGACGACAAAGGTCAGCTATCAATCAAATTGCACGCCAAATGAGATTACATTAGGGTTTCCATCGTCAATTTTCCTTATTTATGAAATATTCAGCCATTTCCTACAAACTTAAGTCGCTACTCAAGAGCATTATCAATTTTTAAACCCAGGAAGGCTATTGCAAAGTAAGTTGATGTTACGGGGATTTTCACAATCTCGATTAAAGTCTTCATTTTATGTTCGTTATAACATGCATGCTAGGAAATAAAATCCATCTTTTGTCTTGTTTCCCATAACTGTAAATCTTAATAGCTTTGAAGCAACTACACTGGATTTTAACTGCGATATAACTGGGGCATACATAAATGCATCTGATAAAATTATAGCATATGCTGCAAGTTTTTCCTCTCTAGAACAAAATACAGCCTCTAATCTTCAGTTTATGGTCGAGCAGCTCATTCCAGTCAACCAATGGGGAACACGTTATGCCGTAGTGCCTTATGGGAAAAATGCATACGGTGACATAATTAGCATAGTCGCCTCTCAGCCGGATACCTTTGTTCATATCTCGGGATATGATCACGTGATTATACCAAACAAATACGAAAATATACGAAGAAGAATAGACGGTAAAAAACCAGTGACAATACGCTCGTCAAAACCAGTTTCTGTGACACAGTTTGTTCTGAATGAAGCTCACAAGAGTGTTATGGTAATCAATGTTCCAATAACATTAAACACCGATTACTGGGCTCTAAATCACGATTCTGGATTTGACCATTCTTATATGAATACCACATACGAGCCGGAAAATGACAATAACGCCCCTCTAACTCATTTTTTTGCACATAGAGGAGATCTTTCTCCGCCATCGGGGATTTATGGATGTAGTTTATACAAAGATGGATTACATTTTGGAGGCACTTTCTGTGGATTTAACCAAAGTGAAGATAGTGTATGTTTTTATCTTAACAGATTCAGCACATATAAATACATTATATTTGTGTTGTTTCAAACGTTCTTTGATTATGATGATAATGCTATGACAATGAAAATATAGGTATAGTTTTTTTCATTCTTTGATCTGTAACAAAATGAATAAAAAGCAGCAGTAATAGAATTCTAATTTTTCATTTTCGGAACTTTTAAGAATATTTAATCAGATAGACTCATTAATTTCAACCAGTGATTTCTTGCTGAAATCTATCGTGTAGATTATATTGATTATTCTGATAATATTGTTCAAATTTACCTTTGATACCTCTCTCAGAATGAGCGACACTGGCCTTTAATGGTGCCTGGAGATGGAATAGATAATGACGGGGATGGACTAACTGATGAAGACGATTGTTGTAAGCAAGTGTTTAAAAAAATATAAAAAAAATTTTTTGAAAAGAATATTTTAAATTAAGTCAGCATTAGTGTGTATGTTAAACTATGTCATATGTTTAATGAAAGGTTGATATTTCAATTCAATTCAATTTATTGACAATTACCATGTCGGCATACAGTCATGAACATTAATAATAGCATAATACAAATAAACACGATTAGACAAGACTTTATTCTCATAAACTGTACAAAACAGTATAGAGAGGATATTACACGAGAGGCGACTATGCTAATTATGTCACCGTATGCATTTTTCCCATAAGGCACTACGGCATAACGTGTTCCCCATTGGTTGACTGGAATGAGCTGCTCGACCATAAACTGAAGATTAGAGGCTGTATTTTGTTCTAGAGAGGAAAAACTTGCAGCAGATGCTATAATTTTATCAGATGCATTTATGTATGCCCCAGTTATATCGCAGTTAAAATCCAGTGTAGTTGCTTCAAAGCTATTAAGATTTACAGTTATGGTTTTATTCATGCATTCTCTTTGAGTGTAATTGTTTATATCCGGTAGAGCTATATTCACAATGATGTCAGAACTGGAAGGATTTCCTAATCCTATGAAGCTTTTGCCTGTGACATCAAAATATACTGAGGCAACATACTCCGATCCTAAGTGCTCATCTGTTAATGCATTAAACATCTCTCCTAATGATTCATTCCCCAAGATCCCGTACACATCTGTTTTGGAAATAACTCGATATATTTTGTCTAACTCATAAGTACAGTTTGGAAAACATTGTAAAGGCAAAGTACAGCTTACGCTTTTTTCACAAACACATAAATCTGACGTTGGCTCTATGTATTTTACTTGTGTCCCGCTGAATCCAACAGACATGAAAAATAAAGAACGACCTTCTCCACCTAAAGTTAAAACAAACAAGTATTTTGAAGGTGGAATTCATTAATACAATTATTTTCTAAATGAATTTGAAATTTGGCTAAAAATTACTTTTTCCCCATATATTTTAATTATTTCTTCATAGATAAAGATACAAGAGTATACAAGTTTGGTTTGCCTGTCTGTTTTTTTTTCTGCAATGAAGAAAGTCCTTGGTCATAACTTTTGTACGGTTGATTCTGGAAATTCATATTTCAATATCTATCTTTGTTAACCAATATATTGCCTCATTGACCTTTGAATTCAATTTTCCTTAATCTGTAGAAATAATATCTGAATACCAATATTTTTTACCTCAGGACCCTGAAAACCTGTTTCTGAAATCCATACGGAGTACAGTATTATACGAAAAACCTTGTGAAACAGTATTTCATTGATTCCATTTGACTCAAGTATTTATTGGAATGAAACTTTGGACTGGTTCTTTGGGACGTGATTTCGTGGGTTAATGTTTAATCTAGACATGACCACTCATTCATAAGTAACATCAAAATCCACAAACACCCTCCCCCCCTCGTTATAACATGCATGCTAGGAAATAAAATCCATCTTTTGTCTTGTTTTGGCTGAATTTTTTTTTTTTTTTTAAACAAATTTTTATACTGAATTTGACAACGATTTTTCAGTCTACTTGATAAAACATGGAAATCACACAGCGGTTGTGACCTGTTAAAATTCTCTTCATGAGAGTACATATATAGGTCTATTAGTAATAAATTGATAGAAGACGATCTCCGGAACTCATACATACATGTAGATATTGTCAATCAGAAACTCAAATAATTGTGTTTTTTTAAACATAAATTTATCCAGGGGAGTGATTGTATAAAATGTTGAAAAATCGTACGATTCATGGTATTGACTGGTAAAAGTTTCTGATTTCAAATTTCCTCGTTTTAGGGAGTTTTTAAGTATTCTCATTTGATTCATAATATTACTCGAATATATTGTTGTACTTCTGCAGTTTCCCTACTGTTAAAAGCAAAGAAAGAGGTAAGGTAGAGCATTTACTGGAACCTGTTATGAATATTTGTAAGATTTTTTAAAGAAGTGTAGTTATCCAAGATAGGCGAATAATTCCAAGTCCATTTTGGCTTCATTTAGAAATATCCTTGGGTCTTTAATTTACAAGTAAGTATTAGATTTCTCTTTGAAGGACGGCAAACTTTTTTGAAATTTCTTTACAAATTCTTCTTCTTTTTTTCAAACGACATTGCCGACAAAAGTGAACATGTCTATTAAATTATTTCAGAATGCAAAAGACCCAATGGGAAAAACTTTAGCAATTAAAAGATAATAAATAATACAAGGTTATTTGTTGTCCTGTGTTTATCTATGTCGAATGTTAATGCCCCAATGACATCATACTCGGCTATATGCCTATCAATATTTTGGTTATAAAAAGTACTCTACTACGAATTTTCAAGTGTTTTTCAGTATAAAGTTTAATTTTTTAAATCTATTTCACAGATGGCCATCGTCCTAATTTTTATGCTGTTTTTGAGTGTCTGTAAAGGCACTGAACCTCCCAATGCTTGTCCATATGGTAAGATAATTCTTAAAGTAATCATTCTCATATATCGATCAAAATGCATGCTATTTGGACGAAATTGCTTACCTAATTATATTCATGTACATGTATCGAAGATAGTTTTTGAAATATTCTTCAGTTAAAGAATTAAAACCAATAATTGCAGAACAAGAGACTAAATACTAAATGCTATATACTGGTATTCTGTATCTATATCTATATACCGTCATAAACTTTTCTGATTAAAATTGGATTTTTCAATTATCGAGACTCTGTCAAAAAGTGGTTTGAATCATTCTCACATAACATACATACAGTATGCTGTATTAAATAAAACTGTATACCAAAAAAGGGACATGGACATAATATTAAGTTATCATCTTTTTTTAATACCAATTTTAATATTAATTACTGTAAGGAATTTTCGCCTGATATAGAGGATAAGAGTAAATCTCTCTATACATATCTTTGTGTAGATAGTTTTCATTATGATGAAGTGATAATAGTTTTCAAAGGGATAACTGTACAAAATGACTCAGCTTTACCTATATATTTTTATAAAACGATTCAACAAACAAATCCCCACATACATAAATGTATTCTGAAAAGACAGAGTTAAACATGTTCAGCAAAATATGTGGCATATCATCATTGTTCGTGTGTGTGTGTGTGGGGTGGGTGGGGGGGAGGGTGTTTGTGGATTTTGATGTTACTTATGAATGAGTGGTCATGTCTAGATTAAACATTAACCCACGAAATCACGTCCCAAAGAACCAGTCCAAAGTTTCATTCCAATAAATACTTGAGTCAAATGGAATCAATGAAATACTGTTTCACAAGGTTTTTCGTATAATACTGTACTCCGTATGGATTTCAGAAACAGGTTTTCAGGGTCCTGAGGTAAAAAATATTGGTATTCAGATATTATTTCTACAGATTAAGGAAAATTGAATTCAAAGGTCAATGAGGCAATATATTGGTTAACAAAGATAGATATTGAAATATGAATTTCCAGAATCAACCGTACAAAAGTTATGACCAAGGACTTTCTTCATTGCAGAAAAAAAAACAGACAGGCAAACCAAACTTGTATACTCTTGTATCTTTATCTATGAAGAAATAATTAAAATATATGGGAAAAAAGTAATTTTTAGCCAAATTTCAAATTCATTTAGAAAATAATTGTATTAATGAATTCCACCTTCAAAATACTTGTTTGTTTTAACTTTAGGTGGAGAAGGTCGTTCTTTATTTTTCATGTCTGTTGGATTCAGCGGGACACAAGTAAAATACATAGAGCCAACGTCAGATTTATGTGTTTGTGAAAAAAGCGTAAGCTGTACTTTGCCTTTACAATGTTTTCCAAACTGTACTTATGAGTTAGACAAAATATATCGAGTTATTTCCAAAACAGATGTGTACGGGATCTTGGGGAATGAATCATTAGGAGAGATGTTTAATGCATTAACAGATGAGCACTTAGGATCGGAGTATGTTGCCTCAGTATATTTTGATGTCACAGGCAAAAGCTTCATAGGATTAGGAAATCCTTCCAGTTCTGACATCATTGTGAATATAGCTCTACCGGATATAAACAATTACACTCAAAGAGAATGCATGAATAAAACCATAACTGTAAATCTTAATAGCTTTGAAGCAACTACACTGGATTTTAACTGCGATATAACTGGGGCATACATAAATGCATCTGATAAAATTATAGCATATGCTGCAAGTTTTTCCTCTCTAGAACAAAATACAGCCTCTAATCTTCAGTTTATGGTCGAGCAGCTCATTCCAGTCAACCAATGGGGAACACGTTATGCCGTAGTGCCTTATGGGAAAAATGCATACGGTGACATAATTAGCATAGTCGCCTCTCAGCCGGATACCTTTGTTCATATCTCGGGATATGATCACGTGATTATACCAAACAAATACGAAAATATACGAAGAAGAATAGACGGTAAAAAACCAGTGACAATACGCTCGTCAAAACCAGTTTCTGTGACACAGTTTGTTCTGAATGAAGCTCACAAGAGTGTTATGGTAATCAATGTTCCAATAACATTAAACACCGATTACTGGGCTCTAAATCACGATTCTGGATTTGACCATTCTTATATGAATACCACATACGAGCCGGAAAATGACAATAACGCCCCTCTAACTCATTTTTTTGCACATAGAGGAGATCTTTCTCCGCCATCGGGGATTTATGGATGTAGTTTATACAAAGATGGATTACATTTTGGAGGCACTTTCTGTGGATTTAACCAAAGTGAAGATAGTGTATGTTTTTATCTTAACAGATTCAGCACATATAAATACATTATATTTGTGTTGTTTCAAACGTTCTTTGATTATGATGATAATGCTATGACAATGAAAATATAGGTATAGTTTTTTTCATTCTTTGATCTGTAACAAAATGAATAAAAAGCAGCAGTAATAGAATTCTAATTTTTCATTTTCGGAACTTTTAAGAATATTTAATCAGATAGACTCATTAATTTCAACCAGTGATTTCTTGCTGAAATCTATCGTGTAGATTATATTGATTATTCTGATAATATTGTTCAAATTTACCTTTGATACCTCTCTCAGAATGAGCGACACTGGCCTTTAATGGTGCCTGGAGATGGAATAGATAATGACGGGGATGGACTAACTGATGAAGACGATTGTTGTAAGCAAGTGTTTAAAAAAATATAAAAAAAAATTTTTGAAAAGAATATTTTAAATTAAGTCAGCATTAGTGTGTATGTTAAACTATGTCATATGTTTAATGAAAGGTTGATATTTCAATTCAATTCAATTTATTGACAATTACCATGTCGGCATACAGTCATGAACATTAATAATAGCATAATACAAATAAACACGATTAGACAAGACTTTATTCTCATAAACTGTACAAAACAGTATAGAGAGGATATTACATAAAAGATTTAAAATTAAGCATGCGTGAGACAAAGAAACAGAAAAAAAACGTTGGAAAATGACAGTGTCACAGACCAAGAGAGCTCTCTCTCCATTATAATTCCAATAAATTTACATAATTTAATTAATTTTTCCCTGCTGTTCAAATTGAATAGTTGGTCAAACTTAAAAACATTAGGATTTGTATAATGATACTTGGGCAAAAATTTTAATCTAGAATCCTTTATGTGTGTGTCAATGCATTTAAATAAATAATGAAATTCATCTCCTATTTCCTTGTATAAACACAAGTGACAAATTCTGTTTTGCAATATTATACCATCTACCTGTTTCAATTGGAAGCTTAGCATTTCCTGTTCTAAAAATACAATATTTCATAGAAAGTTTAGGAGGTAAATTCAACAAGTATTTCTCAAAAGTTAATGACTTTTTAAACAATCTATAATTAAGACTTTTAGGTGAATTATACATATCACTATACCACAATTGTTTAAATTGATCTACAAGAATATTTTGCACCTTATTCTTTAACCATGTAATATTAATAGAGTTTTGTTGCCATACATAAGCCAATCCACACTCATTCAAAGTATTTTCAACAGCATTGCACCATGGTATATAATAATTTTTTAACACAAATAATAGTTTTGATGACATTTTAGTACCTTATATTATATTAAGTTCATCTTCAATTTTCTCAGATAGATTTTTCAAACCTTTTACATTTTTGTCAAACAAAAAACCTTCGAGATCATTTAAATACAGTGCAAATAAAAATGGTGATAAATTTTCACCTTGTCTTACTCCAACAGTACATGAAAACATTTCTGATGATACTCCGTTAACTACTACTCTTGATTTAATATCCTTATACATATTAGTTATAACTTTTAAAACATTTGCCATCTATATTGTTTAATAAAATTTTATTCCAGAGACCTAATCGCCAGACTGAGTCAAAGGCTTTCTCGAAATCTATAAAAACACAGTACAGTTTCTTTTTATATAATTTAAACAGTTCAATAAGTGAGTATAATGAAAAAATATGATCCAGAGTAGAAAAATCTTTTCGAAAACCGGCTTGGTTCTCCAAGATAAGTTGAGCTCTATCAGCATAGTTATTTAGTCTCTCATTCATAATGGAAGTGAACAATTTACCCAAAAAACTTATTAATGTAATTGGTCTGTAGTTTTTAGGATCAGATTTATCACCTTTATTTTTATATATTGGGATTATATTACCATTAGTCCACTGTGAGGGAATTATTCCATGCAGAATCAAATATTCTATTAACTAGCTCAACATACAAGTTCAGTAAACAGTCAGGTGTACTCTTGATGTACTCATTTATAATTCTGTCATCATCACTAGATTTATTATTTTTCAATAATTTAATACTTTTAAGAACTTCATCATGTGTGATTGGTTGATTAATATAGTGATTCAACTGCATATCAGATTCTAGAAGGAGTTCTTCCTCATTCAAAACATAGTTCTCGTTTGATTCATTGAATTGCATATTGCTACAGTCTTTATAAAAATTATAAAGATCGTTTAGGTCAGCCATACATCTTTGCTTGTTTATGTTTGTATTTAAAATTTTCCAATATTCTTTAGGGTTTGAAGTACATAGGTATCTTAGTTTTTTTTTTCATTTCTGTTCTATGTTTACTGTTTGCAAGCTTTAGTATCTGATTATACAACTTTTCTTTTTCATACAAGTTTATTTTGAAAATAGAACCACCAAATTTTTTATACAGTTTCTTTGCTTTTCTATAATTTTGCCTGGTACATTTACAATCAGCCGTAAACCAGGGTTTATTAACTTTACAGTTTTTGATTTCTTTGTTACAGTTTGTATAATTTTTTTTGTGCCAATACATACATATACAAAGTGAGAAATATGAGATGAACAAAATTGTGTATTTCTCACTATTAATATTCATTTTTGACTTTCTTTTCTGGTATCAAAGCACTTTTTTCAAGAAACAACATATCCTTCTAGCAGCTGAAATATTTGTAGGATTGACAATTTTTCTAATGGGGTTATCACTAGTGTATGTGTTTACATTAAATATGTCATTATAATTGCAACTATATTGGTCATACTTTGGACAATAAAGAAAAAAATGTTTTTCGTCTTCAATAAAATTTATTAACGCAATTTCTACATAGCTTTAAAAAAAATAATAAACAGTTTATTGACAGAAGTAACAGTAGCATGTAAATAAACAAATATCACTTTCGGATTAAACTATATATCCATCTTTGCACTTCATTGTGCATAGTCTACAATAAAAGTATACATGGCATGACCAAAAGAAAAATATTGATACAAATGAACCTAAAGCTACTAGAATTGTTCCTCATTGTGTAATAATATTACAAGAAAAAGATGCAAAATGATTTATCCCAGGTTCTGCGTCTTCCAAAAAATTGAAATGATACTTAATGTTTATCAATAAACAGAAGGGCAAAGAAAATAGAAGTATAACGTAATTTTACAACTTTAAACAAATAAAATCACTTACTCTTATAATTTCAATTCTAGATGCCAATCTTTGGGATAACTCATGTAAGTAATAATATTGTTTATTGGTATCTTAACGATGTTTTTTTTTTTTTTTTTTTTTTTATT
>PRKT01000296.1:376172-409726 GCA_003671525.1 Saccostrea glomerata | reverse complement strand
TTTTTTTAACTAG
Source organism: Saccostrea glomerata (assembly GCA_003671525.1). Taxonomy (NCBI): domain Eukaryota; kingdom Metazoa; phylum Mollusca; class Bivalvia; order Ostreida; family Ostreidae; genus Saccostrea; species Saccostrea glomerata. The sequence goes on along the minus strand of PRKT01000296.1, from coordinate 409,713 downwards.
CCCATGTACTCAGGTGAGCGATGTGGCCCATGGGCCTCTTTTTTCTTTTTTTTTTTTTTAAAGCAAGACTCCTTCAGGAGAAGTAGTAAAATTTATTTAAAATGAGGATAAGAATGTCAAAGTAGGTATTCGATGATAAAAATTACTCAGTAATTAAATGTTTAACAGAACCTAGAGAAAAGAGAAGTCATAAGTTCAAATTTTCATGAAATAAGTTAACTTAACCATTCACTTTACTGACTTCAAACCTCAATATTCTATTAAATAAGTTAAAACTAAGAGAATCATAACATTAAATAATTAAATGACTACAGTATGGGATTATATTTATAATGATAATGATTTCAGATAGGTAACGTGACTACGGTGAGGGGTGTGACCCAATGGTCTCTCAACCTTTCTTTTTAATCTGTTTTAGATCACTGCAGAAATGGACAATATTTGAAGGATGGTACTTGTACACCTTGTGAAATCGGTTTTTATAAGAATACTTCAAGTGAGGACGAAACACTTCCGGAATCACTGAAGTGGAACTGTACTGCGTGCCCTGCTGGGCAGTCGACCAATTCCACGGGAGCTGAGAACTGCATCAGTACTAAAATAGCATCACTTTTAATTTTTGATTTTTAAAATCTGCATTTAATTTTCACTTATTTTTGCAAATTGTGCTTTACTGGTAGAGACAGCCGCTGTAGATGTCTCGATTGTTAAGTCCTCTTTATGGATGATTAAAGAGAATACAATTTTGATCATGAAGATGGAATCCATATTTCACCTAACTGAAAAAAGAAAGATCGGCGAATCAGGACAAAATAATGTACTAAATTCTAAATGTTAAAGTCATGAAATGGAAAACATACCCGTCGATGCAGATACATTTTGTATAAATGGTGTTTAACTGGAAGAGATTATGATTTAAATGAAAAAAAAACTTACATATATTTTTTTTTCAAAACGTGAATAAATAATAAGTGTTGCCTCTTTCATTTCTTTTAGAAACTTGTTCAATCGGTAAAGAATATAATGAAACAACCATAAATTGCGATCCATGTAGATTGGGTACCTACAAAAACGTTAGTGGAAGTCATATCAGTTGCTATCATTGTCCTGAAAATTACACAACCAGGCACACTGGGGCTGTTAGTTTTCAAGATTGTAAACTTGGTAGGTATTTTTAATGATTAATTTTTTATATTGAAGCAAGATAAAACTTATAATGTCTTTTAATTGTGAACTAAAACATATATATTTTTTACAGCGGATTGTAAGTGTCCCTGTAATAGAGTAAATGAAGTGAAAAATTACACAAGTAGTGAACTGGCAAACATCATCGGTGAAATGAAGGAAGAGCTGACGGTTAACAAGGCCCAACTGTCGGCCAGTGTCCGCAAGAAGATCAGCGTCATGGACCGTCGTCCCTCTGTCCAATATATAGGGTCCTTTGGTGTTCTTCTGATTACTGGGGTGATGGCATTCCTCATCGGAATTGACTTTTTCACTCTAAAAGAACATTTAAAAATGTTTTTCAAAAATTTGAAAAGTATTTTTTGAAATTGTTCCGTTAACTTTTCAAAATGTAAAACCTATATTTTTTTTTTACACGTTTAAAGTAGTAGAGGATGATTGTAAACAGGTTTTGTGTGTTTTATTGTATTCTTTGCTTTATTTATCAAAATTTGTAAATATACTGTTCTATAATAGAAATGTTGATGAAAATAAATGAGGGTAATTTGGAAAAAGGGACCACTCCCCTTTCATCGAAGAACATGACTGATAGTAGCTCTACATTTAAATTTTATACATTTTATACAGTGTTAATGTATTGTTGAAGTAATTAAAACATTCCGTGTTTCAAAAATGTGTTTCACAGTTTCATATCAATCGTAATACAGATTATATTTCTGCTTACAAATCTTATATTAAGTGATTTTGAGCATTATTACTAGTCGTTATCTTGCAAATGATGGCCTGTATTTTTGTTACTCTGACTAGCTGTAGCTCAGACATTGACATCTTAATTTGGAATCATTTTCCGATCATTATATCCTGTTGTCGCTATAATTTTCAGGAAAAAATTAGACGTGTTTTAAACATCAAATGCATTTCAAAATATGTACGCGTATATAATATGCAAACTTTCTCTAGTTAAAGGTCGCTGTAAAATGATTACCAGTCTTAGGGTAATGCTTTTTGTAAGAGTATGAAATCATTCTTAAGCATTACTTGAAATCGGCGTATTCCTGTCTATGTGTAATTTCACAATTTCTACATACAATGACCTTGTCAGCAAATACATTTTATCATTTAGAAAAATGCTGACTGACGTTTTTCAAACTAATTGATAGGACATTATAAACATTGAATTGTCGACGGATTTTTCTGTAATTTCCCGATCATGACAAGGAGCACACGGCGGATGTTACCAGTCGGCAGGGGATACTTACTCTTCCATGTCACCTGATCCCACCTCTGATGTATTGGAGGTCCGTGTTTACTCTGCTTCTATTTAGTATTGTTTTATAGACTTTTGAGCTTGAATACTATTCGTTTTCTCCATATATTTCATATTTTATGGTAATGAAATGCATTACTTTCTCAAATATAGATTAATTTTAGCCAAACAAAGCAATAAAATGCATTTTATTGTGCTGACACATTGAAATAAACTTTCTGTATACAACTTTTAATGAGTTTTGGATCAACTTTTATTGAGTTTATGGGTGAATTACATTGATCAAAGTACATTGCAAACTGATGATTGCCATGTTGTGAATGGAGTGTCAACAAACATAATTCCTCCAGGATGATGCAAAAATCCAAACAAAGTGTTTTAAATGTTATTTTTTACTAGTAGTGTTTATGAAACATTATTTGGGCTTGTCTAGCGGAATCTGACCATAGCAAATCCATTTGACCGAAAGGTATAGAAGATAGTCATGCTATTTTAATTGTGCAAATTATAGACATTAACTTTTTTGACTTGCTTATATATTATTTATTCCCAAGGCCTTTGATCAATATCTTCCTACATACCCATCTAGTCCTTCTTGCAAACCTAGAAGCACACAGGGCAAGAGCTAGGGGTGTCCATTCTTCTGTTTAGTTCTTATCTGTCCTCTCCACTTCCCCCTAGTAAAAGTCATGTTCTTCGGAATTTTTTTTTTTATAACAATTTGCCTTTTGGATAGATTTTTTGCCTCTTGTAATTTGAAATCTATATTGAGATATCGTTTGTTGGCTTTCTTACAACTTGACAAATCTATCGCTATCTGCATCAAAAAAAAGCTTTTGATGGAAAAAATAATTATATTTATAAATGACTACAAAAAAAAATCGATAGCACATATGATAAATGTTATTAAATATATATTGGCTTCATAGCAACTTCAGTAAATTGATTGATTTTTAATAGATAAGCACAGAGTTCCTGTCGTTTTTAGAACGGTTTCCTTATTTCAAAGGAACATAAACACGTTTTCAACTGAATTTTTTTTAAAAAACCATTTTAATGCTTATTATGTCTTGCTAATGCAATTCAAATGAAAAGAAAAAATTAAAATGTTATTTTTTGATTTACATATACATGTATATAACTTAAAATTCTTTACATTGTAAACAACTTGGAAGGCTCGTGCCTTGTTTCTGTTTAGATATAGACAATATCATTGTTATAAGAAAACGAATTCAACAAACCACTGGAAATTGTCTAATTGTATTTAGAATTAACTTGTATATTGAAAAATCTGCTTTGAACGAACATATTTAACTGTTAAGTTTATTTAACCCATGTAGACAAAAACATGACTCAGGCCTTGTTCACATAACAAAGGTTGGGAGCACTAAATCTCTCTTTTATATCAAAAATCGACATTCAAATTTTTTTTATTAAATCATTAGACAAACCTTAGTAAAATATTGTAAACATACCAGATGGAAAAATAAAATGATTTTTTAAAAAAGAAACTGCGTCCATGTCCCTTTAAGGCTTCAGAACTATTTTTTGTTTGATTATATATCATTAAATGTCTTTCTTAACAGTTGCTCACCACATTACTTCAATTAAGAATTAAGAATTGATATTCTCTTAATGTATCTACATATGTTTTAAACATAGTAAAAGTGACGCACCCAGAAATTGATATCAGTTTCTTATAAGCCTGTTGGTTGTACGCTACACCACTTCTTTCATTAATGACCCTTTTAAACACATGTTTTTGGTATTCTCTAATAAAATATTGGAGGCTCGGTTTCGATTCTCGTTCGTAGAGCCGTGTCAAACCTAAGACGTTGACATAGGTGTTGACTTTTCCTTGGCCAAGCGCTTGACATTAGAGGTGAACGTCACGGATCTTTCGGATATGTCCTTAAAACGTAGACGTTATACACTGATAGGCGTTGGCACGACAATGAACCCTCACTGCTCAATGGCCTTGAGTGCCGTGTAGAGGTCTAAATTTGATGCCCTTCACCGGCATCGTGTAACGTCTCTATATGAGTTAAATATGAGCGAATAGGAAGTTAAACAATATATATATACAATCAATCATCAAATATTGATCAATACATTTACCGACTTTCTCAAATAATAAAATTGAAACTAATATTTGGTTGGTTTTTTTTTTGTTATATCAGATTTATTTTCAATTTGATAATGCATATTATATAATCAACCAAAGAAATTGCATCTTTTCATTACAGTTCCTCAAAAATCTTTTTTCCACAGTGCACGGCAAACAAACGCAATACCGATTTTAACATGCATTATTGATCATTATATTTCAAAAAAAGTACGTTTCCTTGTTTTCATCATTTTCCAATAGAACAGAAGATCAGACTCTCTGATGATACTTTAAGTTCTATTAATTATTAAATATATTTTCCAATGAAAGTCTATAAAAATAGCGCATTTATAGACCAGTTCTTACAGTGACATATAATGAGGACATGGACCATGAAATAACAAAATGAAGAGCAAGGTTTCTCCCTCAATTTTTAAGGTAATGAATTTATTCATCACAATAATTTTGAAATGTTATCGTAATTCTAAAAACTATACTACAATTTATTAAAGATATCTAAGAATGAGCAAGAGCGCAATAAGAAAGTAAAATAAAAACTAAAATTAAGACCAGACCTTATCGAGGAAGAGCAGCATTTACTTACTATTGATAATTATTTAAATATTACATATGCAGCAATATACCTTCATCGCCTGCATACAGAGTCTATATATCTCAGTTGATTCGATACGCAAGAGCATGCTCTACGTATGAACAATTTCTAAAACGAGGTAAATGATTTACAAGCAAGTTGATGAAACAAGAATATCAACAGTCTCGTTTACAGTCATAATTTCTTAAATTTTATGGTCGCTACAATGACCTTGTCAGCGAATACAATTTATCATTGAGTCAAATGCTGACTTAAATTTTTTATACTAATTGTTAGTCCATTATTTATTCTATACAATTATGAATTTCAGTGTAGGTCGATATGTGGTTATAAGGACTCATATGGCAATTGATATTGACCGAAGACACAGAAAGTGATAGCGACCGAGCCTGCGTTATACATGTATAACGAAATATATATTTTTATTAACAGACATTGAGCCTGCTCATTCTTTTGTCATTAATTGAACCACAAGAGAGCGAGGGATGGATAGATCAGGATGAATCAGGTAAATAAATATGGATACTTTTATACAATAACTATTTATCTTATTTTTTTTGATATGATAACTATATGCAAATTAGGCCTTAGTAAATATAATGTATGTTTTACGTTTCTTCATATTTTGAGATTTGAGAAGATACCCTCAAATCCGACTGAAGGACAAACTTATTTTAAAAGATATATATTAAATAATAACATAAAATATGAGCCTGTTATCTTTAAAATTTTGAGTTTTTTTTAATCAAAAGCATTACTAGATTCAAAATGCTTTTTCTTTCAAAATCTGATTTTTATGTGGCAAATTTGCTTCTTTTTCTCTTAAAAAGTAGGAATACAGAACATTTGAAAATCAAAGAAAAGCATTCCAAAACTGTTGAAAATATTGCAAGCTTGTATTTTCCTTCCGGTTTTTTTTTTTGAAAACCTCATTGCCTGGAGACATAAGCACAAAAATATTCTGATGTTGCCTTTAATTGAATATATTTACATCCACTGTATATTATCTCTCTTATTTCTTAAGAAAGCTAGTGCGTTTATCAGTCAGTAAACCCTGCAAAACATATCATCTCTTAAAATTTGTTGAATAGTGGCTGTTCTATCAATGATACGTACTGTGGCACACATATTCATAATAAATTATGCTATTTCATCTACGAAATCCTACTTTGAATTCTTATTTGTGCAAATATGAATATAAACAATAAAAATGTCTTTCTTAATCTATTATCACTGATTTTACGTTGCAGCAATTGCAGAAAAAATAATCCGAGTATGCGGTTAGGCATTTTTTCTGCAACGACTGCACCATAAAGTCCCGTAATAATATCCGAAGAAAGCATATTATTGCTTAAAAATATTTCAGTTTGCAGATAAAAATTAAATACAGGCATGCTTCTCAGTATTTGACAGAATAAGATTTATGTGTATTTGGAAAAATTCTCTTAGAGTAAAAATTACTTACATGTACTTTTCATTTTAAAAAAACTCAATCATGAAAAACTTCAACTTCTCCCAAAGTTCATAAATCACATGCATCTATCCATGTCATGTAATTATTGATACTTGTGCAATGCTAACGTTCACCCCGTTTGTATTTGTGGATAATGACGGTGCCCAACACAGGGTCTTCAAGCAAAGCAGGTTGAAAGATGTTAATAATTTTGATTCAATCAGTCAATCTAAAACTTTTCAACTTCTTAGTTCAGTTTTAACAGTAAGACATTTAACTCTGGACACGACATAGTCCAGACTTTTTACTACCATTTCTAACTGTGATATCCAAAATATTTTTAAATCACTTGATGGGATTTCTAAGCAGTATCCCAGGGTCTTATGTTGAACTCACAAACATATCAACTTCTAAAGATATGAAGTCCTAAAACTCAGAATCCCATGGGAGAATGGTGGGATTTTCAGTCCCACCAACTATCCCACCATTCTCCCATGGGAGAAAAAATGTCAGATGGGATATTTTCTCCTATGGGATTTTTTCTCCCACATATTTGCTCAAATGGGATATATCCCACGGATATTGACAATCAAAAAAATTCTCCCATACATTGTTTAACATGGAATATATCCCATGAATTATGACTACGACAAATCTCTCATCATAATATATAGAATATATTCCAACTATAACAAAGTATTGGAGAAAATAATTCATTGTCAATATTGGTAGGATTTATCCCATTTGAGAAAATATGTGGGAGAAAAAATCCCATAGGAGAAAATATCCCATATGACATTTTTTTTCCCATGGGAGAATGATGGGATAGTTGGTGGGATTAAAAATCCCACCATTCTCCCATGGGATTCTGAGCTTTAGGACTTTATATCTTTTAAAGTTGATATGTTTGTGAGTTCAACATAAGCCCCAGGAATACTGCTAAGAAATCCCACCAAGTGATATAAAAATATTTTAGATATCATTATTAGAAATGGTAGTAAAAAGTCTGGACTATGTCGTGTCCAGAGTTAAATGTCGTACTGTTTTTTGCATTTTTTAAATTATGATATTTCAACTTTATTCTAAACCTCATTCTCCATTTTCTACAAATATTAACTCTTGATTCCAAGATTTTCAGTCATTAACAAACCTTTCAGTGTTTAGATGTTAACATTTAAAATGGTTTTATATTGTTTTGTGAAGATTCAATTTGCTCATTGGATTTTCCTTTGAATCGTCCAAGAATTCAAGAACTCCTGTTAATTAATGCAAGGTGATTTTTTTTGTCTATGAATACCTGAGTACACTATATTCTTTAATTAAGAATATCTTGAAAAATTAGCAGTAGGTAAGGTTCTTTTCATAAATGGAAAATTATTATACCAAGCTGATACTTGTTTAAATTATTTTGTTAAAAAATAGAGTTTGTCTATAATGTTACTTGTTTAAATTAGTTTGTTAAAAATAGAGTTATTTGTTGGTAGTACATATTATGATGATTCTGATGATTATTAGATGATAGCACATTTTAATTATAAATATCATCTTTCTAAAATAAATCTCTTTTCTTGGGCTACAGACACCCATTCGTATATTTCTTCTGAGAAATTCGGGAATCAATCTAGTCCTTATTTTTTGGGAACCCTTCATGAAGAAGAAAATAAAGCCATACACCACATTCACTCCAACAAGGATGTTTTCGGTAAAATTTACAATGAATGGTTTCATATTTTGAGAGATGATCTTTTAGGAAAGGAATATGTGGTACCTGCTTACATTGATCATCAGTCTAACAACTCTCTTGCATTTGGTAACCCTCAAGATGTAGATGTCCAAGTTAACATTAAATTCCCGACTGTCAATAACTTTTCCCGCAATCTATGTAAAAATGAGAAAAGGAAATTAACTATTCAAGCTTTCCAATTCGAATTTTTGAATTTAAAGTGTGATATCATTGGTGCACATGTTAAAGCCTCAGAAAATATCATTGTCTACTCTGCGACAGAAGTCGGAGGAAAACCGGATTCATTGATGTTTGAACAGCTCATACCAGTAAGACTGTGGGGAACCTACTACGTAGTAGTGCCCTCTGGGAAAAGCCCCGAGGGGGACAGAATTTTGGTGATAACTGCACACGAAAACACCACAGTTCATATTTTAGGGCACGATCATGTCACCATCCAAGACAAATACGACAGAATACAAAGACGTATTTTAGGAACATCGCCAATCACCATCAAGTCCTCAAAACCAGTGTCTGTGACGCAATTTGTTGTTCGGAGTGACGACACATCTATGATAAACATTATTCCACTAAAATACAAGATTGATAAAAACGACTTGATGGAAGACGCCTCTCTCGGTTACACTTATATTCAGGGTGAAAAAGAAGATGGCACGAACATTTCACTGTCTAAATATCACGCATATACCAGTAGTGGGAGAAACATTTCCACAGTACCTGAGTTTATACTGGGTTGCACCCTTTTGCATCAAGAATCCGAGCTGCTTCCTAGGAGTAACTGTGGTTTTATGAATGAATCCAAGGTAGATTTATAAGATTTCTAGGTTTATAACCACATACTTATGTTCAAATAGAAACTATTTTTAAATTATAACTTTAATACATTTCTTACCTCCTATTATCTTTCTATGGTTTGAATAACAGAGTGCATAATTAGAAATGATTAACCAGATGATCTAATTTTCAACTTGGTGAAATCATTTTGATTAAATCTGCATTTTGTGTTCTTTCTTTCAGACCGAGCATATCTGGCCGGTAATGGTGCCAGGAGATGGCATAGATAACGATGGCGATAATCTAACGGATGAAGATGATTGTTGTAAGTTCATTTTATTAGCAATATGTAAGATAATAATTGGATTGAACTTTGGCGTTGAATGGGTTAACACAAACAGTTCTCCTTAAATAGTCTGCAGCTGCAGTGGATAATATGCTTACTACTTCAGAGCACCTGAAGCCAGCGCTTGTGTTTTGGAGGCCCGGGTTTGCTTTGCTCACAGTTGATATCATTTTAATGAAAATATGAGCTTGGTTCTTGTTCGTGATGCAAATAAGTAAAATCTTGTTTTATACACTGATGTATTATAATAAATTTTATTATTGGATATTTTAAATTCTGCAACAATATTTGTGTAACTTGGGAAAGGTTTTGTAATTGTTACCTTAAAGTTATACAATTGAAGGAACTCGATTATTGTGTATAAATTAATTATGATTTATTTTTTGTTTTTTGCATGAGTTTTGATTTTAAAAATGTAACTTACAATAAGTCGTTCCAATCTGTTGAAATTTCAATGGAAGCCGAATTTCAATTTAAGTTTTTAAAACAACACATTTTAAATGATTATTCAATTTCTTCACAGCAAGAAATATAAAATGTATAGGAATTATGTACTTCGAATCTAGGAATTCTAGGAACATAACGAACACTCGCTGATGATTATTATTCCGAGTCTTAATTAATAGGGTGCAAATATATGTAGGCGGTTCTTCGTTTAATGTTAAAGGGCACGTGGGCGCTGATAGGGTCTACACAGCTGGGGGTCTGGGCCGGTTGGTAATCTGAAATCCTAAATGGGGGGCCATCAAATTCATAATCGATTGTGTTATGCAATAAAGCAATTACGGTGGGGAGGCTCAAAATATTTGACTCACCCGTGTTGCTCGAGGTCTCTGCCTCGTCTAGGCCCTTGGAGAGTTCTGCTGTATGAAGCGTGGGGCCCGTCACCGTTACTGTGGCTGTTTGCGTAGGTGTGGTTGTCCTGGCCGGCTTTCCCCTTTGTGGTGGTCTGGTGTTTGGTGGGTCCTCGTGCAAGGTCCGATTGGCATGGTTAGGTCGCCTCCGAGTCCCTCGCCTTCTGCCTGGCGACACGAAGTTTCGGTCCCGATCCTTCCTGGACCGCGTAGTGACTTTCCCTCTCACTGGCGGCATTTCCTGTCAATTGGGGTGTGCAGATTGATTCGCTTTCTTCGGATATTTTCTGTAATAATTTGTTATGGCGATTTTCTTTTCCGCGCTCTTTTACTGAGTGGCGGAAGAGAAAGTGATACCAACTAGTTAACTCGTACCAAGATGGCTTTTGGATTTTTGCCAATTCGTTCCATTATCAGTTCTAACAATATTATAATGAGCTTCCGTCAATTGAATGAGATTAATTTGGTACAAGGGCAAATTAATCTGCCTTAATTGAATGAGCAGAATTTCTTGAGCATTCTCAGTCACTTCGTTATTTTGCTTTCACATCATTTGTTTTTGTCAGTTTCAGCCTTCTTCAGTGGAACTGGTAAGCAAAATATTTATCTCATAAAACGATTTCTCAGTTGCTCATATGTTTGTAAGACCATATATTTTTAGCAGTTTGAATTTAAACCAAGATTTCTAAACTATTGGAAAATAACATAAACAAGATGCCCATGAGTCACATCCCTCATCAGAGTAAACTGGCTAGGAACATCAGTTCAGTACTGAAAAGTTTACACGGGAGGGGGGGTAGGAGGGGTCTTGTATTGTTAACTACCGGATGATCAATCCATTTTAATATGACGAATGGCTTTGCTGTTCTTGAACAAAATATTTTTTCCTATTTTTCATTTGCAAAACTTTGACCCCAATAGTTGGCCAGCCCTACCCCTGGGTCCTCATTTGAACCAATTTAATGTTTCACTATCTGAGGATGCCCTAATATCAATATGACTTATCATGGTTTCTCTGTTCTCGAGAAAAACTATTTTTTCCTGATATTTGTTCCTATGTGAAACTTTGATCTCCCATTGTTGCCCATCCTACCTCGGGGTAATGACTTGAACAAACTTGAATCAACACTATCCCAGGATGCTTCCATTAAGATATGACCAATCATGGCTTTGCTATTCTTAGAAAGAACAGTTTAAGAAATTACCAAATAAATGTATTCCTATGTTACATGTAAACTTTGCTCACCCATTGTAGCCCCGCCATGGACACAATTTCAACTAATTATTTTAAACCAATCTTAATGTTTACAATTTTAACTAAGACAGTTTTAATGATCAGCAAAAAATTGGACATCATTTGTTGATTTACAAAGGAGATGCAGAACTTAAAATTCTTCATAATGTAAACAAGGCTCTTGTCTTGTATTTGATTACATATAGAAAATATCATGTTTATAAGAAAACAAAATTCAGCAAATCACTAGAAACTGTCTAATCGTATTTAGAATTCATACTTCATTGACAAAATTTGCTTTGAACGAACAAATATTAGTATATTTAACCTATATAAACAAAACATGGTACGGGCCCTGTTTACGTATCAAAGGTTTCAGAGCTCTTCATATGTCTTGTATCTCGGCAACTAAAATTCAAATTTTTGATGATCATTGGAAATACATTAGTTATGATGGCATATTTCTGCCACCTTCATGCAAGATAAATTATGTCAACATGCAAGAAATTTATGTCTACATGCAAGATAATTATGTTGACATGCAAGTAACAACTCTTTTCAGAGATTCTAATTTTATCATGGATAAAATCCCATACTGACGGCCGTTTCTGACATAAAAGATGCAACATAATTATAACAAGATACGGTTTACTTATGTGAACATGCGAGTTAATTATGTTGACATGCAACATATTTATGATAACATGTAAGATACATATGTTCACAAGGTAATTATGTAGATATGCAAGATATTTATGTTCAAATGCAAGATATTTATGTTTACATACTACTTATTTATGTTAACATGCGAGTTGAATTTTTACAAACAATATATTTATGTCAACATGCAAGATAATATGCTGCATATTAACATACTTATCTTGCATGTTAAAATAATTTATCTTGCATGTAGAGGCCAGAAATATGCTACCATAAGTAAGTAAATTCATCTATATTTAAATTATATTTTCTTATAAAATTGGTATCTTGCATGATGACATAAATATGTTGCATGTCTACATAATTATGTTGCATGTTTACATAATCTATCTTGCATGTAGGGGGCAGAAATATGCCACCATAAATTTAATATAACCAATACATTGTTTCTTGTAAATCTTATAGATATTTCAGCGGACAGAAATTAATTTGTCAGAGGTTGCATAGCTTGCGAACATAATTCCAATTTCCTTACTTATTTTTAAAAACATAAATGCTCATATGAATATGCTTGGCTTACCAAAGGTATGGTACTAACTAGATGTCAGTACCAATTATGAATGGATAAGTGCTATTGTAAAGCAAATATTACAAGACCAATTAATTCTTGGTTCAGTTCCATTTTTGAGTAAAATTTGAACACAAACTTTAGTTTACAATTAGTCCTTTTCTAACAAGACACTAAATCCGGGAAATGTGAGAGGAAGCATTATACCCATACAGAAAAAAAGGATTATAACCAACTCGTCTATAATGAATTCATGTATAAAGCAAACTTATTTCCATTCTTTAGGGACTTGTAGCATTTTTCAATATGAACAGTCGCCCTTGTGGCGCAGTGGTTAGAGCGTGTGCTCTAGAGTCGTGAAGTAAGGAGTTGATCCTTACGTCGCGGGTTGGAATCCCACTGTGGGACGTGGAGACCGGTGCTTCGATGAGACCGTATAAACCGGGTTCCGTGTCGCAGTAGGTGCTGGCACGAGAAAGATTCCTCCCTGCTCAATGGCCCTAAGTGCTAAGTATAGGACAAAATTTGCAGCTCTCCACCGGCAAGTGGTGGCGTCTCCATACGAGTGGAAATTTCTCGAGAGGGAAGCTAACAATATGCAATCAATCAATCAGTCTGAACATAACTCACGAATATCGAAAATAAAAATTCTTGGTCTCTGACACTAAACTATAAGAATCATGATTTACTGTTCATTCATCTACTTTTGAATAATTAACTTATTTGAATGACGTGCTCTCTCTTGATATTCGATTGATTTTTAAGAATTAAGAAATACTTATCTTCTTCACAAGGCCATGAAATCTTGAAGAGCAATCAAATATAGTTAGATTTTTAAAGCGTAAGAGCACGAATACCACTAATTGCAAAAACAAAGACGATTGTATATTATTTTTTATATTTATTTTACCAGGTAATTCAATCAAGTTGCGTTTATATAATTTAAGACATGAAAGATGTGAATACATGTTTTTGTTTGATTAAAAGAACATATTTTTTAAATTTTCATTTTTCAGACACGATAGCACATTCAGGTTCAAATCAACCAACTGCATACAGAGCAACTGGTCAGGGTATTATATTCATTTTTATTTATCTTAATTTCGATATATCCCACTTAACATGATATTAAAAATACATCACAGAGTCTGACACCTTTGATTTTTTTTTTATTTAAAGAAATATGATTGAGAAAAAAATGACTTTAAACATTCATTTAAAATAATCTAAAACCGCGAAAACAGGTCAAGTCTTCGTCCTCAATAAAACGGCGTCAAAGGAATATCGTATTATGTATTGTATTATGAATATAATTCCATCTCTACACATGTTATAAAAACAGTGAAGAATATTTTTTTCGGGGGAATGGGAAGGGGGTGGATAAAAAAAACCCTAAAGATATTTATCAAATTTTCTGCAACAGGATTAAATCAAATTGATCGGTGGGATATTTTTATCCACTCCATTCATTTCCCTGTCATGAATATTGTGGAGTGTCAATAACTTCATTATTTTGTGTTATAATTTGGCAGTTTCGAAAATTTGTAAACTATGTATTTGACTTTTTAAAAAAATGTAAAATTATTCATTAAAAACTTGAATGTTTCATATAATTTTAATATACAGTTTGGGATTTATATAACACTTTAAAATGATATCAACAACATTAAGTTTGAAGCATCCTATATTAAGAGGCATGCAGTATCGGAGGGATGGAGTACAGATAATTTTGGGGGTCCCTCTTTTTTTCTATTCAATCAACCTTTTGGAATTCCCATGGGTACCAATTGCGCTCCGTTATTAGCAGAACTATTTTTGTACTCATATGAGGCAGAATTTATGCAAAATCTAATGCGCGAAAGGAAGAAAACACTTGCTGTGGCCTTCAATTCGACATTTAGGCCACACCAATTTAATTTCTTGTTCGTCGGACATTTGATGAAAAAAGTACGAACGGGCTAGCGGTTAAATAATAATATTATTACTTTATTGTAGGCAAAATTTTTAGGCGGGGCATGAAAAAATTTGAGCGGAGAATTATATTTTTTCTGATTTGCAGAGTAAGTAGATTAAAAGTACGATAAATAGAGCGGAAATGGAACAGAAAACAGCACAGAATGCCCATGGTGCGGGAATTTTAAATTAATATTATTTGTATAGTTTTGTTTAAATACGAGCGCGCGGGTCCGACGAACAAAAATTTTCATTGGTGTGGCCTTAGATATATCGACGACATATTGTCAATTAACAATAGTTATTTCCATTCCTATGTCGATACGATATATCCTGGGGATCTTGAGATAAAAGGTACCACAGAGTCTGACGCATCTGTTACATACTTGGATATTTTACTTGAAAAAACGTTAATGGTAATCTGACAACCGAGCTCTATGATAAACGTGATGACTTTAACTTTTTTATCATCAACTTCCCTTACTTATGTTGCAATATACCTTCATCACCTGCATACGGAGTGTATATATCTCACTTGGTTCGATACGCAATAGCATGCTCTACGTATGCTGTACGTACAAAAAAATGTAAAATTATTCATTAAAAACTTGAATGTTTCATATAATTTTAATATACAGTTTGGGATTTATATAACACTTTAAAATGATATCAACAACATTAAGTTTGAAGCATCCTATATTAAGAGGCATGCAGTATCGGAGGGATGGAGTACAGATAATTTTGGGGGTCCCTTTTTTTTCTATTCAATCAACCTTTTGGAATTCCCATGGCTACCAATTGCGCTCCGTTATTAGCAGAACTATTTTTGTACTCATGTGAGGCAGAATTTATGCAAAATCTAATGCGCGAAAGGAAGAAAACACTTGCTGTGGCCTTCAATTCGACATTTAGGCCACACCAATTTAATTTCTTGCTCGTCGGACATTTGATGAAAAAAGTACGAGCGGGCTAGCGGTTAAATAATAACATTATTACTTTATTGTAGGCAAAATTTTTAGGCGGGGCATGAAAAAATTTGAGCGGAGAATTATATTTTTTCTGATTTGCAGAGTAAGTAGATTAAAAGTACGATAAATAGAGCGGAAATGGAACAGAAAACAGCACAGAATGCCCATGGTGCGGGAATTTTAAATTAATATTATTTGTATAGTTTTGTTTAAATACGAGCGCGCGGGTCCGACGAACAAAATTTTTTATTGGTGTGGCCTTAGATATATCGACGACGTATTGTCAATTAACATAGTTATTTCAATTCCTATGTCGATACGATATATCCTGGTGATCTTGAGATAAAAGGTACCACAGAGTCTGACGCATCTGTTACATACTTGGATATTTTACTTGAAAAAACGTTAATGGTAATCTGACAACCGAGCTCTATGATAAACGTGATGACTTTAACTTTTTTATCATCAACTTCCCTTACTTATGTTGCAATATACCTTCATCACCTGCATACGGAGTGTATATATCTCAGTTGGTTCGATACGCAATAGCATGCTCTACGTATGCTGTACGTATGAACATTTTTCAAAACGAGTTTATTATTGACAAGCAAGGTGATGAAACAAGAATATCAGCAAATGCTGACTTTTCATATTTATTGTTAGTCTATTATTTATACACAGAATTGACGCCGAATTTTTTGTTATTTGCCGATCATGACAAGGAGCACACGGCAGGTGTGACCGGTCAGCAGGGGATGCTCCCCCCTCCATGACACCTGATCCCACCTCTAATGATTCGGAGGTCCGTGTTTGCTCTGCTCCTATTTTGTATTGTTTTATGGAATTTGATATTGAATGCTGTTCGTTATCTCCATATCGATCTTCCAAACATATGTTTATAATATTCATTGAAGGGCTGGTTTCCTCTTCCCTTTTCTTTCTTGCTGCGATACACTCATACAGTTAAATCTGTGTAAAGTAAATGTTCGAGCTGTATTTCTGCGTTTTCAACCAGATCAATATTGGGTAGCTGTAAAAATAGTTTTGCATTGTATTAAATCTAGCTAAGGGTACAATGTTATAGTTCTAGATTGCTAAAAAATACATACAATATTTCAACTTTGAAACACTTTACTTTTGATTATAGAATTCGACGATTGCAAAGCCCAGTCAAACAATGGTAAGTCAGCATTGAAAGACTAGATTATATATATGCATGTTGCAAGTGTTGACAATCCTTTATCTCTGATGATGTGCTCTTGTGTAATTAAGAATGAACTTTTAAAATTAGTTAGAAAATTAGCATTGATTTTAAAACAACAGGGTAGAAAATGAACTTACGATTGATATCAGTGAGACTTGCCTAATCTATATATTGTGGAAATTTTGCCTTATATGTAAAATAAAATTGTTGTATTTATGTATACAGTGGATTTCACTGAAAACAATGGTGTCTGGGTTCAACTATATAACAATCCACTGTTTACAGTGAAGTCATTGATAATAACTGTAAAAAGACAGGGAATGATCACGTTAGGTTAATAAAGATATATTCACAGAAATAATGTTTAGTTACATTATTTAGATTGATATATGGACTACTACTGTTCAAATATCTGCAGTAGACTTTCTTTTAACAATTCTTTATTTCATAGGGCGAAACTCTCCTACAAAGTTTATACATATTGAGATTATATAACTTTATTCAATTTTTTAAATTTTTAATCTTTCAGACAAGCCAGATTTGTTTGGAACTCTGTTTGTTATCCCGGTTATTCCGGGGACAACATCTTTAATATGTTTTCCAAATGGACAAGTTGACAATTTATCCGTCAGCTACTCTATGCAACCGATCATGAACTGGATGCCTATAACTAACATGATTAATTATAATTTTTTTGAAATTAAATCTCTTGATAGATATCCTTTGATTGTAAAATCAAATGATGAAAAAGAAATGTTATTATCATGCCAGTACAAATGTGATTTAAGACCAGAATGTTCTAATAAATTTATCGTACCTCCAGTGGATATTTTACCAACCGAGTATTTTGCAACAATTCCATTTACCCCAGTACCGGAAACTGTCTCTCAGAAAGAATGTCTTGTAGCTGGATTATTTAATAACACGAAATTCACTGTTCCTGAAAACACACAAGCTTGGACACTCAAAAAAGGTGAACAACAAGCAATCCAAGATTTGACAGGGCATGGAACATTTATTACATCAAGTCATATTATTTCAGTCCTGTGTTTTATCAAATATGAGACGGGTACCTCTAAACAGTACCTAATAAATCATATCCTCCCAATTTCTGGAACTCGATTCAATATAAAAACATCAGGGAATCTTTCTGAGGAAAAATTGGTACTGATATCAACGGATGAGAACACCGTTTTAAACTTGACTTCTTTAAATCAAGCGAATCCAGAGAATGTGTTCAATGAATATCGTCTCATTAAAAAAGGAGGTCAAATGGAAAATCATGACTGGGAAAACACGTCGTCAAATCTCGAATTCAGAGTAATTTCTAACAAGCCCATAATCGTTATGGCATCATTTAAACGACAAAACCAAGATGAATCCCATTCTAGTGGATATGACTTTGTACATGTTGCACCAGATCCAAATACAGATTCCGAGGTACATGTATACAGAAGCTTGGACCATACGGAATCTGAACTGTCAAATTTTACCATCACGAAGAGAATTTACGTAAGTTAATTCATATTCAACCCAAGAAAACAAGATTTACCTTTATGATGCATTGAGAGGTTCTTTTATAATTTTTTGTGGGTAGAAAATACTACTTTTAAATCCTTTTCCAGCGCAGTGCAGTTACAGTTGTTCCCCAAACGGCCCCTCTTCTTCCTTGTGGTGCCCCAATGCCATTCGTGAATAAATTATGCCAGAACATTTACATGATACTACTTATACTCTTAATTTGGGATCAATTATATAATCATATAAATATCACTGAATCCGATTTCTGTGCTATTCAATGGGTGTGTTTTATCATATTTTATTATATACCTCTTAATAAGGGCGACATTTTACATTTCATTGAAAACTTAAAATGAAATCAACACTTATGCATACGCACAAATATGCTCAAATACAACTTAAGTAGTGTTTTAAAATAGTTAACACCACGTTTAATTTAAACTAGATGCATTTAATCTATAAGAAAGAAAGGTATAAGCCAATCAGAGCATATATATTCATAATGTAAGAGAAGATTGTATACTTTTCTACGTTCCAAATTCTGTCTAAATTTTATTTAGATGATGTAACTCTATGGTTAATATTTTCTGTGTCGTGTATTTCCCCCTCATTACAATTACATTTTGTAGCCTTTAACTTCACATCAGATCCCTGGAGATGGCGAAGATAATGACAGGGATGGACTAATAGACGAAGAATACTGCGGGTTCCTCTTGGGCGGTGAGATGGAATCAATGACATTCCTATAAATAATTTGTTTTAATTCCTCGTGTATTACTTGTTTGATAGTATAATTATAAATTAAAGACATTGCCTAAATATTTTTTTTCTAAATTTTTCTAAAAATACGAGCTAAAAATCTTCAAAAAATTTCAAGAGTTATGTAAACTAAAGTATCGAAGTGCATACTTTAGTTAATTTTATTAAACTATCTATTGATTATTTAATGTAACTTAAAGTAAAAATTTGGTAGAAATATTACAGTTACAAATGTTTTTAATCTCAAAAAATTATATTTTTTTTCTAGAAACATCTTAAATTCATAGTTTTTAGGTGGATTTGTAGGGTAAATTTGTACGTCTTTTAATGTTTCAATCTTTATAAATGATTAATTATATAAAATTATATAATTATATAAACTTTACATTTTGCTTTCATCTGTAGACGAGGTTCTCGTGGACTATGATTTAGACGGAGCGCTGAACGAGGATTGCAAAGGTTGGTTTTTAAGGATCGCACATGTAATTAACATGTATTGAGAAAGAATGGCCGTGCTTGTTTTAATGAAAAATATGAAAAATTAAGTACACTGCTTAATTACGTGTATTTTTGTTACATAAAACAAAAGTTCAGACTTTGAGACCAAAAAATACCATATAATTATATACAATTGTCTTCCCCATTATAGTCGTGTTAATAAATCGCAAAACACATTCTTTGGTCATAAAAATCTGATGAACCCAACAGTTTAAAGTGGATACACAAAGACTAAGTACTTAGTAGTATTTAATATTTCCTCACCAATATCAAGGCTTGAACTTGTGAAACGACTATTAAATTCTAAAGTAAATAAAAGTACATCATTATGACTTAGGGTTTAAAGGACTGAAAACAAAACTTCAATGACATATTCAATAAGAATTCCTTGCTGTATAAATATGCCTTTAAATGTGATAGGACATCTGTTATAAACTACCTTTGAAAACCTACGAATCCACGGAAGTCAACCTCGTGAATTGTGTGAATTCAAATGTGTTTGACTCTAAAAAGAAGGGGAAAAATCCTGCACACAATGAAGATTTAAGTTTCATTAAAGAAAGGCTTGGTAGGTTTTACATTTTAACATAGATTGATAGTCATTATAATTACGAGTAAAATGATATACAGCACAGCTACTATCTCTCATGCCGATTAGAGATATTACTAAAATAGCTTAGTTTATACCTGAGAGCTCGCACTGAAATTAGCTGTATACCGGAAGTGACGTGTGTGACGTCACAAGTGTGACATACAGAATATAGTTTATATTAGTTACTAAGTATTTTCCTCATCAACATCGTCGCCTTTGGCGCAAACTGCATGACAATTAAGAAATGAATTTAATTTTTGAAGATTCATGAGGTTATGAACTACGACGCTTCACGCCGGCATATTTCATGAAGCGCGTTAGCGCTTCATGATAAATTTGCCAGCGTGAAGCGTTGTAGTTCATATACCTCATAAATCTTCAAAAAATTAAATTCATTTCTTATATTTACATGACTTGCCATAAATTTACGCCGTTCATCTGTCATTTTTAAAACAAAACAGTGTGCACTATATTTTTTGACTTTTTGACGTCAAGAGCGGTATTATGACGTAACAATGGAGATATTCATGCTTATTCGTGATACATACCTAATGTACTTCATGAGAAAATATTCTGCATTTTATTTTGTAAAGAATCATAGGGGAAATTTATTGGAAATGTAAATATTAAAATGTGAAGATTATAAACAGTGGTCATTTTCAAAACTAATTTGAGGTCTAGTTTTCATTGCCTAAAGTAATTGCAATAAATTAAAACTAAACGCGGTAACTTTAGGTTAAGCTGTTGTAAAGTCTAAAATCAAGAGCGAAATAGCATTAGTTCATGTAAAACTTTAAAATCAAACGCATGCAGGCAGTACGTTAGTTTTATTTTCTGATTACGAATTTTATTTCTGACAACGGAAGCCTTTCAAAGATTAATTCCGATTTTTTTTCTTTATTTTCTCTTAATTTTTTTTAATTAATTCATTTTACCTTTCGATTTTGCTTCTCCATTTTCGTTATTACATATTTAATTTACTAAAAATTTCTTTTTTATTGTTTTGAAGTTAACCTCATCAGTAAAGTGCAGGGTGTAGATTTTTTTTTCAAACCTCATTAGTTCCGTATTCTTTCTCAGTCAGAGATGGAATTTGCAGAGAATCATGATAATTTGATATTTGGAAGGTGTGCACCCCGTTTCTTAGTGTTACCGTAGACCTTATCTCAATTTACACTGCGATTGTATTTAAGCTGCTTATACTTACGCTTGTGAAATCTTAATAATATTGTCGATTGACTTTCCTTTTTTTTATCTCAGAAAAATAACCTTTTATAAAGCCATTTTCAACAAATGAAGTTGCCTTCTATACCTGTCTGTTAACTGCATATGATTTTGATTTTTTTTTTTTCAATCAGGAATGAAAGAAGTTTCGACATTTTTATTTTAAGATTTACGTACCACCCTGTCATAACCTGACGATAAGAATGAAAAATTAAATAGGATTCTTATTATTATGCGCCCGAATTTATTCGGGGCGTATATTATGTTCCCCAAACGAAGTTTGGGAACATATTGTTTTTACTTTTTCTGAATTTTTTTCTTTGTTCTCCGGTACTTTTTTGTCCGCGAGTGTTCTCGTAAACTACTCATCCGATCTAGGTGAAACCTTTTTAGGGTCACTAGGTATGTTATGTAGATGTGCGGAACGAAGGTCATTTTGCGCGCACGTGCGTGCATGTGCGCGCACGTGTAACACGTGAAATGACCAATATAATAGATTTAGCCGTAACTTTTTAAATATTGGATGAAATGCTTTGAAACTCATAATATAAGGATATAATAGTAGTATAGACATGATGACATGGTCAAAATAGCAAGATCTCACGCGCATGCAGGTGCCCTTCGCTGCGATTGGCTGAAACTAAAAGTCTAAATATCTATTTTGTTTTCTGACAAAATCCTTTGAAATTTTGAACATAGTCTTACATTATGAAGATCTACAGCATGATATATAAGAATAATCATGAACGCACGCACATGCACGTGTGCTGCAATCTGATTGGCTAAAACTTTAAATGCCTACAACTTTCTTGGTTCTCAATAATACAGGGTGAAATTTCAAATATGAATAGATATAATGATTGCCTACATTATACTACTATCAAAAGTAAATGCATGGACGTGCATGCACATGCGACCGCACACAATGTATTAAAAGACAGTATACTTGAGTGTTTGATGTTCATGCAGAATTAAGAACTTCTAAATGTCAAGACATGTAACATACTGAAGCATGCAGATCTTTTTACCCTTGACCTTGAAACTTAGGTCAAGGTCACTGGTAACCTGAATAAAATGTTGATATTAGCTATTTACCAAAATCACCTTGACCTATGAACTTGAAATCGACCTTAACCTTTGTCCTTGACCCAAGGGTAAAAAGAAACATGAAGTACATGTACATGTATCTAGAAACACCTTTCAGAGTTTATTTCGGTTGACAGGTTAGAAGTTAAAGAGGTGGTGGTTTTTAATGACCTTGACCTTTCATCCAAATGTCACAATCAATCTTAAGTTCTTGGAATAAGATACAAGATTCAACTCCAACGTTAAATAGGTTAAGAATAAAAATAACCCCCCACCCCACCCCACACACACACACACAAACAAATCAAATTAATGGCAACGTAGAGAATCACTGTTAAACTCAAATAACACCTCGGACCCACATAAAATTTCAGGAAAACTGCAGAAAAGAGCTCGAGGAAAGTGTATTAAAATATTTCATTTGAGTTTCCAAAGTATATAGAAATTATTAATTTATACAGAAAAAATTACAAATCCTGTCGTGTTTAAAATTAAAGTGCAGATGACCAAAGTTGGCATATAAGCCTTTTATAGCCTATTTATTCAGATGTCGTTAATAGCATTCAATTCTACTGATTTGAAATAATATTTTAATACCAAGCATCCTTTGTTTAATTTACCTTTGAAATTTATTTGAATTTTTTTTAGAATTACGCAATCCCCAGAAATAGCGATTTTCGGTATATTAAAAATCAATATACATGTACGCTCCTTCGTAAAATAATCAGATATTTGCATTCATGAAAAAAATATTAATAAGAAGGTGTTAAACAATATAGGTCACATTAGCTGACACGAATGTCTTTTTAAACATCTCTTGTAAAACCCAGAGAGTAGCCCCCTATGCATTGGAAAAAATGAATAGTTCCGGTCAAAAAACCTTTATATATTTATTTACAAAGTATATAAAATTTACCAGGCACCAGTATCAGAGTTGTCAAAATGGCCTGAGAGGAAATATAAAAAAAATTCTGAACAGAAAGGAAAATCCCTTTTCCATGTATGGAACTACTATTGAATAAGTTCATTTTGATTGGTTAGGTATTGGCGTGATACCCTTAGTCAACTTTAACTCTGCCTTGTCGTCGGAATAAAACCAACTTTGAGCCCGAGGTTAAAATAAGTAGAGAAATAAAATGTGAATCGATATATTAAAAATATGACATATGCTTGAAAAATGGTAAATTTATGTATATATTTTTTTCTTTGATTCGTGGGATAGAAATATATGTTAATCGCTTAATCAACATGCCATAATCATCTTGCATATGCATGTACATGTATGTGTGCACGCATGCAAAACGTTCAACAATATATCGTTGATAGTTGATATCATTGTAACTTTTATATTCTTAAATGAAATCCTGGGATACTTAGCATAATTATAAAAGGTCTTAGAGGAATAAGGCACGATAAGGGACATGGGGAGCGTTTGGGGAACATCTGTAACGGTCCCCGTTACAATTAGCACTAGTTGTTTTTTTTATGTCTGTCTGTTTGTCTGTTTAGCTGTTTGTCTGTCTGTTGTCAACTTTAACCTTGGCCATAACTTTTGAACGTGAGAGATAGAGACTTCATATTTGGTATGCATTCTCCACTAATTAAGCACTTTCAACTGACACCAAGGTCAATGACCTTGTGACCTTGACTGAGACCCATATGCTAAAAATAGCTTTTTCGAACTTTCGCCATAACTTTTGAACCAAAGGAGATAGAGACTTCATATTTGGTATATTTACTTCACTAATTAAATTCTTTCAAATGATACCAAGGACAATGATCGCGTGACCTTGACTGTGACCTATTTGCTAAAAATTGCTTTTTTAGAATTTTGTTGCTGCCGGACGCATGGTGTTTCACAAACATCTTGTTTTAACTACGCTTTTTTCCCATAAAATCCTAAAATCATCATTAATTTGTGTCTTTATTAATCTTATGCGGGGGGGGGGGGGGGGGGGGGGGGGGTTATGGCGTACACACATCACTCGGAGCTCCTTGGATGGCTCGTATTCCTGTTTGAATGGAGTGTAGCGGAGTAGGCCCAGGATTGCCGATTATGCACATTATGCATAATGATCTTTCTATCACAAATAATTGAAACTTTTGCTTACAGTCACATGATGAAATTTCTACCGATAACAGCGTATATATTGTACAATGTATATGGTTTGGATTTTCAGAGGTGAGGCCCATTTCAAACCAACTTTACATAAATTGTCTTGTTCTCATTGACACTGATATGAATTTAATTGATTATTTAATTTACATGTATGTAACTGTGTATCAACTGTGTATCAAGTAATGTTTAGATTGGACTGCTGTAAGGTACCGGTAGAATGTCATCCGGGACCCTTGACTAGCTCAATATTGAATGAATAATACATTGCATGAAACAACGTACAAACACGTGAATAAGGTGGCACATAAAAACAGATTACACATGTCAATTATATTTTAAAATTTTAGTATACTCTTAAAGTCGAATTTAACATGAGAATAACAACAATTTTTTTCTTCTTACAAAATTGTAAAACATACAAATTTTATCTTTTAAAATCAATTCTTTACCTGTTTACCACCGCAAGCACCGAAGTAACGTGCCTTTGTTCTAAATTAATTTTAAAAAGTCATGCATCCAGTTTTACTGGAGGGGGATGGGGTCATTTGTTAAAAAAACATTTTAAAAAAATTATTATTCATGTTATCAGCTGTTTAGGCCTTTATATGTAAGAGTTTTAGGCGGGGAGGGGGGGGGGGTAATAGGTACTGCTGTGTCGAACTATGTTTTTATTTAACATATTTTTTTAAATAATGATTTAAAATGCTACTTGGGAATATTTTCTATCGTTTTACTCGCACACCCATCAATAGTATGCAAACGATTAGCTTCCTCGGGTCCTGCATCGTTTGTGGTCGATTCTTCTTCGTCTAAGGGTTCACAAGCGTAGGGCTCAAAACGAAAGGGTTCTACTCCCACATTTTCTTTATTATTGCACAGCAATGATTCCTCATCAAAACTTGACGATCCACAAGAAAGTTCTAACGATTCTTCCTCTAATGGACAAAATTAATCAGAATTATCAGAAACATTATTCACCAATCACTTTAGGGGAGCGAGACACACTTGTGACGTCATTAAACTTGATTGCATATAAACCGGAACTGACATTGTCAAGGATTATCGATCGTTTTCACAGATGCAAATGCAGACGTTCAACATTGATTATCTTTGAAACGGCGATACCGATTTTAGTCGGATTTTCACCAAAATGTTTTATAAATCAGGTTTAATGAATTACGTTGATGAGTAAAAGTACCGTGGCCTATCTTTAAGTCAATTCAGTTGTTTAGTGGAAATCAATCCTTAGCCTATTAATTTCTTTTAAATATTTTGGATTTGACATTGATATAAAGATTAAATATTGTACTAAGAACACACTAACCTTTTTTCTCCTATGGAATCATACAGTAGATTAGTATTTATTTCATCTGTTGTGACCGGTCAACAGGGGATGCTTACGCCTCCATGGCATCTGATCCCAATTTTGGTGTTTTAGAGGTCCGCGTTTGCTATACTCATGATTTGTATTCCGAGCTTGATTACTGTTTATTATACCTATAGGTCATGTACAATGAGTGTTTTGTATTAGAAGTTCAATACACCAAATGCAGAAACAATGTAAGAAAATATTTAAAGAATTATGAAGTATTTTAAAACTAAATTCTATTTTATGAAATTTTTCGTGATATTTTAGGATGTCCGGAAGGCAAAGAGCTACTTTCTACCTTCATTTGTGAATTTTGCAAAATCGGAACTTACCGGGAAAAGTCGTCTCGGATTGATAAATGTAAACAATGTGGAATAAATATGACTACATACAACAATGCAAGTACATCTCAAACATATTGTATTCGTGAGTATCACTTTTACTTAAGATAGTATTCTGTGTTTTCTTAAATTCATATATTTTAACATAGTTTGAATAAAAGATATTATATAAATATAGCCCTTTGATGAGGTCAATCTGCAGATATATCGACTTCACAGAAAAGCATATCGAGCGAGCACGAAGTGTGAGGTCGATATGCTTTTCTATTAAGTCGATATATCTATAGAATGACCTCATCAAAGGGCTACATTTGTTATATTATATTTTTACAGAGATTGACAAAATTACCACAAGTTTTCTCTCTTGTCTTTTTTAAAACTGAGAGACTGGAGATTTAAAAAAAACTGTTTAATGTAAAGTGTGTTATTCTTTAACCCGATGGAGTAATGTAGGGGATTTTCTTTTTTAAAAGGCTAATTTGTATAATTAAGTTCTGTTTTGATTTTTGAAAAATATATCTTTTATGTTTTAACATAAAGTAGATTCTTCTTCAAGGCATCATATGTCTTACTAATTATTACAGCAATTCACAATTATAAATGAAGAGTTGAAGTGCATTTTTTTTTTTTTAGAAAAATCAAGTCATATACGCTGTCTTAGTTGTTTGAATTCAGCACTATTGTTGTTTTACAGAAAATTATTTCCATTTTTAAAAGCATTAAGTCGATATGCATTTAAGAATCTATAAATAGTAACTCAAGTCTTTATGCTGTTATATAATTGATCATGTGATCAATTTTGAGCCAATCAGAGAGCTTGGAATATTTGAGAAAAATAATATTTAAAAATAAATTTCATATAAATAAAAAATTCCAGTCGATTGTTAAACACTTATGAAAAACGATTTTTCAAAAATACTCTCCATAGCCATATTCACTTGAGTCTTGCTTCTATTCTTTCAATGGCATTCAGATATTTACATATCTAATGTCTCAGTTACCAAGAAAATTATTTCTTGAATTATTCTTAAACTTTGCACAGGTATTTTGGAGTAGACATTTTAATTATTTGATTTCTGATTGGCAATATATATGTCTATGATCTTCCAACAATTTATTTGTATTCTTACAGGTACTACTCATTTCCCTTATTAGAAAAAATTATTATTATTTAAAGTGTACTTTTAACAATGTTTAAAAGACAATATTTACAAAAGTGACATTCAATTCTTGATGAACTGAAGTTAGTCACATGATCAGAAAGTCAAACATCGCGAAACATTTGGAAGGTCATAATTAAACAAATGTGATCAAAGTGTTTAATTAACTTGTACATTTGAATTTAATTTTCAATACTAATTTGCTTTCTCAAAATATTTCTTAAAAATTAATTGTAATAATCGATAATCGCTTCAGGAGGCTTCTGCAATTATGGAAGACATGTAAAAGTTTTACCTTTCATCCGATTTCAAACACAATAATTTCATACATTTATCTGAATTCTTTTTTGGGTGAAATATAGATCTTTCAATTGATAAAAAGATTTTCTTTTTTAAATTTCATTTCAGCTATCTGTGAGGAAGGAATGGAGCTAAAAAATGGATCGGTATGCGAACCATGTCCAGTTGGATTCTACAAAAATGTCTCAGCAAAAGACACGAGTCTCCATGTTTCTGACAGGTTTTCGTGCAAGAAATGTCCACCTGAGAAGACAACGTACAAGAGAGGCGCTACGAACATCAAGGATTGTATAGGTAAATCATACATGTATTTTATATTTACATCTTGAAAGAACACTATGATTTTTATTTGTTGAAGAAAATTAGCGTTGATTTTGTTTTTAGAATTCCTTCAACTTATACATTGTATCCTAGTGTTAAACCTTTTAACAATTATCTTTCTACATGTACATATTTGTATCTGTCCAAAAATATCCCGAAAAGTTCAGAATGAATTTTAAAGTTCAGGAGCGAAATTCGTTTTGGAAAAAAATCATCCAATTGTCCCTCGAATGCAAATCTAGAGATTATATACAGATGTTGAAAGAGTGCGTTGATAGTAATGAATTATTTTATAAATGCTAATATATTAATGACATTACAGCAAAGTTGGGACATAAAATGCTCTTTGACACCTCTTGTGATGCGTAAGGCTTTGAAGCTTATTGCTTGCTCCGCATTGAAACTTGACAAAACCGATGTAGTGAATCCCCCGTCCCTTTAATGGGTCAATCGAAAGAAATTTCAAATCAGTCTTAATTTAAAAGCTATTTGGAAGGAGAAATTCTTTACAAGTTTATAAGTTCTGAGGGAGTTTTTTTAGTATAGGTATAAGCACGATCCAAATAATTTTGTTTTACAAAGTCTTCCGTGAATCTCCATGGTAATTTTGGCGCCCCGTAATTGACAGAATTTTTTTTTGTTTCATAAGAAGCAGAATTTTTTAATCAAAAATCTTCCTTTCTCTGACCTTCACTCAGGTATATCGACAATGTTTAATATAAACAAAATTCATTTTCAATCCTTTCGATGAAAGATATGGAGAAAATGAACAGTAATTCAATCTTAAGTCCATAAAACAATACAAAACAGGAGCGGGGCAAACACGGATCGTGAAATAACGGGAAAATCTAGCTTCAATTTAGTGTATAAATAATGGACTAACAATAAGTATTAAAAACGTCAATCAGCATTTGACTTCATGGTAAATTGTAACTGCTGACAAGGTCAATGTATCGACAATCGAACTTACGAAATGATTATTTAAAATGAGACTGCTGAAGTTCTTGTTTCATACATTGTTTGTCAATACTTACCTCGTTTTAGAAATTAAACATACGTACAGCATGTTCTTGTGTATTGAATCAGTTAATATAATATAGTTTAGGAATGTAAATTTGTAACCGGTTAACCGATTACTCGGTCAGAACGATGGCAATTGTTTAGAAAATCTGTAATTGGTTAGCCGAAGAAAATTAACATAATATTCATGAAATCATTTTAAAAAAGAATTACTGCACATAGGGTTGAAAATTCGGCACTTATCAGAATTATTCAAACTGATTTGAGGGCTTACAGTGTATGTTCCGATCTAGTTTTGATTATTGTGACAGCTATACCTTGCGAAACAACTGCTTCAAAATTTGACTTGAAGGTTTCTTAAGTTTTTTTTTCTAAATTACGGAAGTAAAAAAATGTATAGGTATCTATTATACACATATATATATATATATATATATATATATATATATATATATATATATTCTTTACATGAGAAGAATTGTTTAATGTATGTTTTATTGATAGTGGGAATTATAAATATTATTATTATAATTTACTTAGGTAAATAAATGCTTATTTTGCTATTCTATGAGGGTAAGTTAAAAACATATTTTATTCATTGAATTCAATTGAACAGCAGGCACAAATAAGAGAAAATTTTGAAATACTTTTTCCCTAATATGGTTTTTTTCCTTCGTTTACAAATTACGAAAAACTAATTCTCCTTTTAAGTTTGAAAATTTAAACTGAAGCTTTATAATGCTATTTAGAGAAATGTGACGTGAGATGGGAAAGCCTCTATCAAAAATATATAAAAATATTTGCCTTTTTTTCATCATACGTGACAGTGTTAAAGTTGGCCTTTGTTAGTTTGAATTGTAAATCATCAGTTTGAAAATTTAACGATGGTTCTTTTCGCCTTGAACAATCAAATTTAAGTCAGAATCTAGACAAAGAGAATATACAGACGATGGGACAGGTCTACAGCAGATGCTCTACTCCTCCTTGTCAATTTATACTGCAGTACCAGATCTGCTTGAGAATGAGAAACTTCATTATAAGGGGCTTGATGTATAACTCCTCTTTTTCATCGTAATAGGATGAAACAAAAATTTTAAGGAATAATTTAATTACAATTTTGAAAGGGCCTTCTATTTTTCGGAGAATTTCTATCCCCCCTCCCCAATTTCATGTTAGCTCCTTAAACGGATCAGCTGTTTTATATTTATGTTTAACTTATTTACTGAATTCTTTTTTTAAATGTCTTCCCATTTGTAAAAGAATTTCCTTTATTTTATTTATTATAAGACATCTGTGAGGAAGGAATGGAGCTCAAAAATGGATCGGTATGCGAACCATGTCCAGTTGGATTCTACAAAAATGTCTCAGCAAACGACACGAGTCTCCGTGTTTCTGACAGGTTTTGGTGCAAGAATTGTCCACCTGAGAAGACAACATACGATACTGGAGCTACGAGCATCAAGGATTGTATAGGTAAATCATACATGCATTTTTTTATTTCAATTACATCTTGAAAGAGCACCATAATTTTTATTTGTTGAAGAAAATTAGTGTTGATTTTATGAAAATTCTTTTAACTAATATATTGTATCCTGGTGTTAAACATTTTCACAATTTTATTTCTACATGTACATACTTATATCTGTCCAAAATTATCCCGAAAAGTTCAGAATGAATATTAAAGCCCAGGAACGAAATTTGTTTTGGAAAAAATCATCCAATTGTCTTTCAAATGCAAATCTAGAGATTATATATAGATGTTGAAAGAGTGCGTTGATAGTAATGGATTTTTTATAAATGCTTATATAAATGACATTTACAGCAAAGTTGGGACATAAAATGCTCTTTGACACCTCTTGTGATGCGTAAGGCTTTGAAGCTTATTGCTTGCTCTACATTTAAACTTGACAAAACCGATTTAGTGAATCCCCCCTCAATTTAATGGGTCAATCGATAAAAATTTCAAATCATTCTTAATTTGAAAGTTATTGGGAAGAAGAAATTCTTTAAAAGTATATAAGTTTTGAGGGAGTTTTCTTGAGTTAAGCTCTAAGCACGATCCAAACAATTTGGTTTTACAAAGTCTTCCAACAATATGTTTGAATTTCCATGGTAATTTTTGCGCCCCGTTAACTTCCTTTACCTATGCAGCAATAAACCCTCATCATCTGCATACGGAGTTTATAATGTATCACAAAAGACTTGTTGTCCAAGCTATAATTTATGATCGGTAATACTATATTTGTACATTACATGTAAGAAACACAAAATTCTGCCGTCTTGTTTCCAGAATGGGCATCTCAAAATGCTAAAAAATAACGAATTTTCTGTTTTTATAGAGTACTACAAAATATGACGTATACAAAGAATTTATACAAAAAAAATAATGATTAAGAGATTCTCAAAATTCTATGTTTAAAATTTCAAAAGTATAATGTATATAGTTTAGGAATTGCAATTTGTAACCGGTTAACCTATTACTCGGTCAGAACGATGGCAATCGTTTAAAAAATCTGTAATCGGTTAAAAATTAACACAATATTCGTGAAATCATTTAAAAAAAGAATGACTGCACATAGGATTGTAAATTCGGCGCTTATCAAAATTATTCAAACTCATTTGAGGGCTTATGTTCCGATCTAGATTTGATTATTGTGACAATTATACCTTGCGTAACATCTGCTTTAAAATTTGACTTAAAGATTTCTTCAGTTTTTTTTCTTAATTATTCTGAAATGGAAATAAAAAAATATAGTTTTGTCATAAAAAATCAAGATAAAAGGAATCCTTTTTAGTCTTTTGTGTGCATACGGAAAAAGTTACATGTACTTTGAAAAAAAAATCTAAAATATTTTTATTTTGATACAATTAACCGGCTAATCGGTTGGGATGTCTTGTGGTTTACTGATTACATGTAGCAATATTTCGCATTCGATTTCCATCCCTAATACATTTATTACTTTTTTCTTTCACAACTTTTTTTTAATTTCCTTTACATAAGAGATTCAAGTTTTCATAACGTAAAACCACAGAATTACGACGTCAATCTACCTATAGGTTAAAATTGACTTGAAATTCAGTAATATAAATTTGTAATTTATCTTTTGAATCTTAATTTCGTTATTTTTTAAATTAAGTGTAAAAAAATTGCTTTAGAACAATAAATACGCTTTATTTTACTATGATGCGTGCAATATTGCGCAATGGAAACCCGAGGCGGTCCCCTTAAGTTTGGAAATGTATCTCTATGTTATTATACAATATGTCGACCATAAATGATAACTGAACTCTTTCAAAAGGATAAGATGTTTTGATAAAAAATTTACCGATTTTATGTATTTTTTCAAAGTGTTCCCATGTCTATGAGAATTGTCAAAATAATTTATTTCAGCTATTTGCGAGGAAGGAATGGAATTTGAAAATAGAACTGAGAAATGCATACCTTGTTCAGTCGGGTACTACAAAAATGTCTCAGCAAACGACACGAGTCTCAATTCTTCTGACAGGTTTAGGTGCAAGAAATGTTCAACTGAGAAGACAACCTATGAGACAGGGGCTGTCCAGTGTATAGGTATATACACATACAAGTTTTCTTTTCATGAGAAGAATTGTTTAATGTATGTTTTATTGATTCTGGGAATTATAGATATTATTATTATTTATACTTAGGTAAATAAATGCTAAATTTGCTATTCTATGAGGCTTAGTTTAAAATATATTTTATTCAGTGAATTGGATTGAACAGCAGGCATATATGAGAGATAATTTTGAAATATTTTTTTCCTAATATGGTTTTTCCTTCATTTTTGAATTTTGTTTACAAATTACGAAAAAGTAATTCTCCTTTTAAGTTTGAAAATTTAAACTGAAGCTTTATAATGCTATTAAGAGAAATATGGCGTTAGAGATGGGAAAGCCTCTATTAAAAATATATAAAAATATTTGCCATTTTTCATCATACGTGACGGTGTTAAAGTTGGCAGTTCGTTTGAATTGTAACCATAAGTTTGAAAATTAAAAATGGTTCTTTTTGCCTAGAAAAATCAAATTCAAGTCAGAATCTAGACAAAGAGAATACGTGTGTACGGCAGATGGGACAGGTCTACAGCAGATTCCTCTATTCCGTCTTGCCAATTTATACTGCAGTACCATGTCTGCTTGAAAATGAGAAACTTCATCAATGAGGGGCTTGATGAATAACTCCTCTTTTTTCCTCGTAGTAGGATGAAGCAAAAAATTTTAAGGAATAATTGAATTACTTTTTTGTAAACGGCCTACTATTTTTTCGGAGCATTTCTCCC
>PRKT01000296.1:364386-376155 GCA_003671525.1 Saccostrea glomerata | reverse complement strand
CCCCCCCCCCCCCCCCCCCCCTTTTCACATTAGCTGCTAAAACGGATCAGCTGTTTTGGATTTATTTGTAACTAATTTACTGAATTCTTTTTAATGTCTTCCCATTTGTAAAAGATTTCCTTTATTTTATTTAATATAAGATATCTGTGTGGAAGGAATGGAACTCAAAAATAGAACTGAGAAATGCATACCTTGTCCAGTCGGATACTACAAAAATGTCTCAGCAAACGACACGAGTCTTAATTCATCTGACAGGTTTAGGTGCAAGAAATGTCCCGACGACAGGACAACTTACGAGACAGGAGCTAACCACTGTATAGGTATATACATGTATATAAATACAAGTATAATTCTTTTGCAATGAGAAGAATTGCCTATTGCATGTTAATTGACACTTTAAAATACCAATATATTAATCATTCAGTTAGGTAATTGAATGCTGATTTTTCTATTTTGTATGACTCCTTTCAGTAACTATATTTTATTCTAGTTCTAAATAAAAATGAAATCAAATTTGTCTTATGCTATGTTCCCACTATCACGATTGGCGCCACGATTGATATCGGGGACTCGAACGTAGAGAAATCGTAGTGATCGTATCAAACCGAAACAAATCTTGTTTTCTCTCGTGGCTATCATATTGATCGTGAAATAATTTTTGACTGTCAAAAATTTTTCTACGATTAACACGATTAGATTTTAATCGTTATCATCGCATCAACTCGCATTACATTGTAACTAACCTTAGCTGCATCGTAAGTAAACGCATCTAATCTGGCTTTCATATCGTGATCATCGGGATCGATCTCGGACAGAACAAACATCCCGCTGAATTGCGATTCGTTGCGATATCTCACGTTCTGTCACTATCTGTGACGCTTTGCGTGGTCCTACTGCTCAAGTGCTGACACGGTATTTTCCCGCTCAAAGACGATTTGATACGGACGTATGAGAGTAAACGCCATTAGACACGAGTGTTAACGCTTTGTTGCGGACGATCACGCTATATAACGAGTACTTAAGCTTGCCAAAATAACGGGAAAATTGAACGCGTTTCTTTCCCCGATTGAAAAAACTGTCGGAGTTTTGGAAAAAATATTTCAAAGATGACACCGAAAACAGGTACGAAAAAGGAAAGGGGGAGATCCTATCTTCTTCTGAACCTGGACTCGTTCGATCAGAGGCAACATCAGTGGAAAAAAATAAAAAGATAAGAACACAGTTATACTGCTGCTTTTGCTCTACTTTGACATCAATACCATATGACCATAGTTAAACTACAAACACCACGTTCATGACGTTGTCATCAACCTCCACTTCTGCCATTATTATTGATTGTGTGTTTATGTTTTGTTTACTTTTCAATAGATAAAATATAATAGACTCAGTAAAGCCAGATTTTTATATATCTGTCGGGGTACAATCGTTGCTCAAAACGTGTTCTATTTTGATCCTGATCGTGAAAGACATTGCAATGAACGTGTAATTTTGTCGTACATTAGCGCATGAGTGCGCGATGAACGTATTATATCGCAAGAGTACGTATTAAAACGTATAAGATCCTTTCTAATCGAGAACTCGGATCGTGATATTCGTGACAGATCGAGGTCCTTTTTCGACTAAATCTTGATAATCCTATTGGAACGTAATTTATCTTATCTGAACGGTAGTCAGATCGTCAGAGATCGCATCACATGAAATTTATCCATCGTGGCCATAGCGCATAAAAGCGTAACGAAACGTATGAAAACGCACCTATACGCATTTCGTCGTATCTTGGCATAAAATTCAATAAAAACTCTGCGATCAAGTACGATTGATCTATCGTGACGTGCGTAACTGACCGCACGACAGTGGGAACGTAGCATTAATGTATACATTTGGACAATTTTTATTTGAATTTTCAGGAAATGATTAAAACCTATTCTGTCCAAGTAAAATTCAAAAGATTTGTATCTTAAAAGATTTACTAAATCTGGAACAAATGCAAGAATTCTTTCATATCTCCATGTCTTATTGAGAAATGGTGTACATTTTGCTAATTTGCATAGCGCTCATATTGTTTTCAATACACCATTTTTATTTCAGAAGGCTTCTCCTTTATAACATTAGTATAATGTATTTAAAAAATTGAATTTAATGTTATAGCTGAATTCTTATTCTAAACAGTATTCCATATTTGGAGGATTTCTACTTCTTCACAATTTCATTTAAGCCAATGGAAAGGAGAAAGGCCGAAAACTGTCCATTCTGTAAGAGAATAAACAATTCGAGGGCCGTAGGCCTGGGATAAGTTCTTAGTCAGGCAATGAACAGCTTTAGGCCTTTCTCCTACTTAAAACATGATTCCTTTTGTTCGTAGGATAAAAAAATGTATATAAAGCAGTTAACACACATACAATTACAAATTTGCTTGGGGTGCACAGCAATTCGTTGAAGAGTCATTGTGATTCCAGACGCATATAACAAAACAAGAATGCGACTCCTCAAAAACAGTATATATTTTGCGTTGTAAAGAAAAATGTCCCTCGGATGGAGAGAATATATATGACAGAATCAAAATCGAATTCAAACTAAAATATGCGCAAAACCATTGATATTTGGACATGGAAACTGAGTATTACAGAGTATTAAGCTTAAAAGAAGTGTTCTATCTTTAAAAATTTGTTTCTATACAAATTTATACGAAAAAAAGTCTAACATCTCTAATGTTTTGCCTAGCGGGCATAAAAAAGTCGATGTTTGACTGCTGAGTAAGATGTTGGGCCGGTAGATGAGATATTGGACCGTTTTTATCACAGAATCGGCGGAGCTAAATCTCATTTTCATTCGTTGGTGTTCAACAGTAAAGGGGATACAAAAAACATGTATGTAAAAAAAAAAAATGAAAGGAATAAAAAAACCTTTATTGACTGAGTTCTCCGGCAAAATGCCTCAGGCAGACAGTTTGGTTCGCATGTTGTCCTCGAACTCGGTCAGTATATGTATAAATTTATCTTAAACCTTGACCTCTGAAAATCTTCTTCAACAGATACAGATAATTCGAATTAAACATGGAAATGATCTATTTGAATTCATTTTTGGAGGATAAATTAATGACAACAGCGTTATGGTGAAAATACAAATTGTTCTTTGGGTGTTGGATAGCCATGAGCCAAACTTCGACCTAGAAACGTATTTCAAATCAAATCTGGGAATATTTCTATTTCAATTATTTTTACGTCATTTAAATCAATGTTTTGTGAGAAAAAAGAGATTTAAATATTGAAATAATGTGCATTATTCGTGGATTTAAATGTGTGAAATCGAGTAGATCTTCTGCAGGCATTGTCTTCTAGATAAACTTAAATATCTGAGTTCATTTTCTTACTTACATGTAAATTAAATCGTATTTTATGAATTTCTTCTTGTTTTCCTCTAGAACACATGCCAAGGTTTACCTGTATCTTTCCATTTTGTTCAACTGTCCATTCTTTTTTGGGGGAAATATTCAAAAGAATGGACAATCTTCCAAAAGAAATGGACACTAACGAGTGACTTAATAGATTGTTAACGGAATTAGCTAAACACTGACCTTAAGAACAACACAAAGTTTACGTCACAATCATGTTTTAAATATGAAAGTTCTCGTTTCACACAAAGATTCCTCCTATCTTAAGATTGTGTCATGACCTTGGTTCAAGGTCATTTGGGAAAGTTCAAGGATCCTGGAGGAAATTTTTTTCATAATTTGTGTCCGGTCCATATCTTTCTTTATCATGGAAAAACTTGAATCTACTACTTCACACTAACATTGCTTATGACCTGAGGGTGTGCCATGACTTTGAACCAAGATCATTTATGCAAGTTCAAGGTCACTGACAGAAAAAGTTCGTGATTCGTGTCTGGTCCCTAAATTTAGTCTATTTTTTTTTTATTAGGCTGCACCTTCGTTTTATTTATAAGAAACATGATGAGCAATTACATTTGCACTTAAATTGTTTTAGCATTTCTCTCTTCTCTTAGATCTATAAAATATTCATGATTCAGCACTTCTGAAAAACACAGCGGGGGTATTTTGCCCCGTTTGAACAGTTCTAGTTTAAATTTACTGAATTCTTTTTCTTACAATGTCTTCCCATTAGTAAAAGGAATACCTTTCCTTCATTTTATATAAGATTGATTGATTGATTGTGTATTGTTTAACGTCCCTCTCGAGAATTTTTCACTCATTTGGTCGTATGCCGGTGAAGGGCTTCAAATTTTGACCTTTACTCGGCACTCAGGGCCATTGAGCAGTGAGGGATCTTTATCGTGCCAACGCCTGCCGCTGACACGGGGCCTCGGTTTTTAAGGTCTCATCCGAAGGACACGCAACTTTCACTTCAAAGTGCCGAGCGCATGGCGAAGGAACAGTTGCTACCCATTTTTACAACTGGCCCAGTCGCGGCAGAGATACGAACTCATGACCTCCCGATCACGGAGCGAGCGCTCTACCGACTGAGCTACCGTGAACGGTCATTTTATATAAGAAATATGTGTGGAAGGTATGGAACTAGAAAATGAAACTGAGAAATGTATACCTTGTCCAGTTGTATTCTTCAAAAATGTCTCAGCAAAAGACACAAGTCTCAAGTATTCTGACAGGTTCAGTTGCAAAAAATGTCCAGCTGGTGACACAACTTATGAGACAAGGGCTACCCGCTGTATAGGTATATAAAATAACCATATGTTAATCAATGAATAATATTTTTAGCTCACCTGAGCCGAAGGCAAAATTTAATCAAAATTTGTCCGTTGTCTGTCGTTGTCGTTGTCATCGTTCTTGTCGTTGTAAACTTTTCACATTTTCGACTTCTTCTCAAGAACTACTGGACCAATTTCAATTAAACTTGCCACAAAGCATCCTTGGGTGAAGGATATTCAAGTTTCTTCAAATGAAGGGCCACGCCCTCATTCAAGGGGAGATAATTAGGAATTAATGAAAATTTGGTGTCATGTTTAAAAAATCTTCTCAAGAACCACTGTGTCAGGAAAAATGAAACTTATGGGGAAACATCCTCAGGTAGTGTAGATTCAAGTTTGTTCAAATCATGTCCCCCAGGGGTAGGGCGGGGCCACCATGGCCGACCAAAGTTTTACATAGAAATATATAGGAAAACTATTTAAAAATCTTCTCAAGAATATCAAAGCCATAATTCATCATATTGATATGGAAGCATCATCAGGTAGTGTAGATTCAAGTCTGTTCAAATCATGACCCCCGGGGGTAGGGCGGGGCCAAAATGGCCGACCAAAGTTTTACATAGAAATATATGGGAAAACTTTTTAAAAATCATCTTTTCAAGAATATCAAATCGATGATTGGTCATGGGACTACTTTTGGATTTAAACTTTTCAATTATAAACCAATTTTTACCTTTTCCTAGCCACAGTGCTCATGTGAGCTATGTGGCCCATGGGCGTCTTGTTTTCAATTTTATATGACTTCTTTCACTTGTGTTTGTTTACTCTAGTAACAAATATAAAAAATATAAATACTGACTTTAATATGCATTTGCACAATTTTTGTATTGAATTTCCAGCAAAAGCGGATAAACTATTCTCATCTGTCAAACTAATTATCAAAACACTTGTGTTTATTTTAATATCAATACATGAATATTACATATGTATATCGATCTTTAACAGTTACATGTTCCATGGTTTCTTCCGTATTTCAATATTAAATGGAAATAGTGAACATCTTGCTAATTTGCATAGAGCCCATATTGTACTCAAAACTATATTCCTAATTTCAAAAGACTTCTCCACTATTTCATTATTATCATCTTTTCATTCGATTCCAAAGCTTAAAAATAATGTAATAACTGCATTTCTGATCTAAACGCCAATTTCATTTAAGCTACACACTAGACAAAATTGTTAACACACCACCTAAGAGAATTAACAGGTCTGGACGATTTCCAAATAAGGAAGTCAAGAGCGATGACCGTGAATTCATTGCTATAAATAAACAGAATAAACAAGGTGTGAGTCCTCCTGACCAATCAGATAACGGCATTCAGACAAACCCATAAGAAAATAAATAAAACACGTGGTTTAACAATTTTTTGCTAAAAAGGTTTTTTTGAACAAACTCCTTGTAAACTTTATGCACATTTAGGGATAATATATTTATGACAATTCTACCGTGAACAAACACGACTTGGAAGCTTACAATACCTTTTAATTGGGATTAAAAATCTTCTCACTAGGAGGTAGCAATCACAAAAGTTTAACTTACATTAAAAATTTGATATAAATACGGAAATTTTTTAGGTTTTAGAGCCTAATATAAAAATCTTATTGAATGAATAACAGTCTTTATTATTTCTTGAGTTTTTATAACAAAATCGCCCAATGCCATGCAGTTTCTTGCATGCGATCGAGGTACATGTAAAATATTGGGATAAAACACATTCATATATAATTATAATTCTCTTTTTCTCCACGTTTTACTCCTTTCCTTATGCCCATTTAAAGTCTGCATAGCTTAGTATTCGGCGCTCATGAAACTTGTGATATTTTTAAAAATGTAGTCCATACGATAAACACTTGTGTGAGGTGTATCCATACACATGGAAATTAAGCACCATCGATGAAAATTGGACGAATTAGCAAAAGTATATTTACCA
The DNA here is from genome assembly GCA_003671525.1 of Saccostrea glomerata. Classification (NCBI taxonomy): domain Eukaryota; kingdom Metazoa; phylum Mollusca; class Bivalvia; order Ostreida; family Ostreidae; genus Saccostrea; species Saccostrea glomerata. The sequence goes on along the minus strand of PRKT01000296.1, from coordinate 369,499 downwards.
GCATAGAGAATATTCTGGTCAATGTTATAATCAAACTTGATAAGAACTTGCTTGTGTGATGTAATTACATTATATCATGCATTATTATTTTTTTTCTTTACCGAGTTTAAAATGTCAAAGTTGTTCATGGTAAATATGTGTGGAATACCTTATTCTTCAAAATTTTCAGTTATCTTTCTTGACTTCCATATTTGGAAATCGTCCAGACCTTATTAATATTTTACTTATAAAAACTTGTTTTTGATGTATTTGATATACCAGGGTATAAATATGATACTTTCATAAAAAAAATAAGGCATATTAATGTCAAACCTTATAAATAACTACAATGTTCACTGAAGTGTGACCAATTCATTTAAAAAAAAACTAAATTGTGCATATTCAATTTTTGATGAGAAAAATTTCATTTTTTTTTCGTATTTGTGTTCTTTATATTTAAACTAATTAAAAACTCAGAAAAATAGGTACACCGTATGCGGCGTTTTACGCTAGAAGAGCGTGCTAAAGCAGACACTATGGTGTCTGCAGGGGGTTCCTTTAGAAAAATCTGTAAAAAATGAAAACAATAACAAGAGGCCCATGGGCCACATCGCTCACCTGAGCACCAAGGGTAGGACTAGTATAAAATGGCTTTTTATTGTAAAGTTTAAATCCAAAAGTAGTCCCATGACCAATCATGGATTTGCTATTTTTTAGAAAATGATTGAGAAGAAGATTTTTAAAGAATTTTCCTATATATTTCTATGTAAAACTTTGGTCGGCCATTTTGGCCCCGCCCTACCCCCGGGGGTCATGATTTGAACAAACTTGAATCTACACTACCTGAGCATGCTTCCATATAAATATGATGAATTATGGCTTTGTCATTCTTGAGAAGAAGATTTTTAAAGAATTTTCCTATATATTTCTATGTAAAACTTTGGTCGGCCATTTTGGCCCCGCCCTACCCCCGGGGGTCATGATTTGAACAAACTTGAATCTACACTACCTGAGCATGCTTCCATATAAATATGATGAATTATGGCTTTGTCATTCTTGAGAAGAAGATTTTTAAAGAATTTTCCTATATATTTCTATGTAAAACTTTGGTCGGCCATTTTGGCCCCGCCCTACCCCCGGGGGTCATGATTTGAACAAACTTGAATCTACACTACCTGAGCATGCTTCCATATAAATATGATGAATTATGGCTTTGTCATTCTTGAGAAGAAGATTTTTAAAGAATTTTCCTATATATTTCTATGTAAAACTTTGGTCGGCCATTTTGGCCCCGCCCTACCCCCGGGGGTCATGATTTGAACAAACTTGAATCTACACTACCTGAGCATGCTTCCATATAAATATGATGAATTATGGCTTTGTCATTCTTGAGAAGAAGATTTTTAAAGAATTTTCCTATATATTTCTATGTAAAATTTTGGTCGGCCATTTTGGCCCCGCCCTACCCCCGGGGGTCATGATTTGAACAAACTTGAATCTACACTACCTGAGGATGTTTCCCCATAAGTTTCATCTTTCCTGGCACAGTGGTCCTTGAGAAGAAGATTTTTAAAATATACCACTACATTTTCATTAATTCCCAATTATCTCCCCTTGAATAAGGGCGTGGCCCTTCATTTGAACAAACTTTGATCCCCTTTACCCAAGGATAATTTGTGGCAAGTTTGGTTGAAATTGGCCCAGCGGTTCTTGAGAAGAAGTCGAAAATGTGAAAAGTTTACAGACAGACAGACGGACGGACAGACAGACGGACGCCGGACAAAATGTGATCAGAAAAGCTCACTTGAGCCTTCGGCTCAGGTGAGCTAAAAAGCTTAAGAAATCCACTCATGAAAAATTGTTACAAATACATTAACAAACATAAAATGTTTACTTTAGATAGCCACGGCATTAAGTTAGCAGCATACAATATGTTGAAAATTGCTCCACAAAACTGGGTCAACCGGAAGTTGTGTGGATTTGGTATACTAAGGCACTGGATGATTACGAGGCGATATGAGCCTATTTGTTATTTGATTTATAACTGGGGGACTACTTCTGTTGCAACCTCACAGACCACCTTTAGTTATTACAAATTTCATATCTTGGCAAATATTGTGCGCAGTGCACAGCTGGAAATTGGTTTTCGGGCAAGAAGGTCAGTCAAGGGTCTTTTCATGAGTACCAACGTGTGTTGTGTGTTGTGTGTCATGCGTCGTGCGTCTTGTGTTAACATTTGAACATTTTCAGCTTCTTCTCTGAAACCACTGCACCAATTTCAACCAATTTTGGCACAAAGCGTCTATGGGTAAAGGGAAACAAAAATTGTTAATTTCATGGTCCCTGCCCCTCTGGGGCCTGAGGAGTGGGGCAAAAACAACTAAAATTAGTGCAATCTTTAAAAATCTTCTTCTTTACTCCTTGACATCAAGCAATCAAACTGTTGGCATGATTGTGATAAGCATTAAGTCCTCTTCCAAAATTGTGAATTTCATGGCCCCAGGGTCAGGGGTTCTAGTGCTAGGGTGGGGCTAAATAGATTATATAATGAAAATGCATTATTTCTTTGAAAATCTTCTTCTTTGCTACCGGGCATTGAATAAATTAACAAAGTACATATTTATGTTGAATAAGGCTGTCTCTTCCAAAATTGTGAATTTCATGGCCCCTGGGTTAGGTGTTCTGGTGTTAGGGCGGAGCTCTATTGATTATGTAGTGAAAATGCATTATTTCTTTGAAAATCTTCTCTGCTCCTGGGTATTAAAGAAACAAAAGTAATACATAGTTATAATAAAGAAGAATGCGTTTCCAAAATTGTGAATTTTATGGCCCCTGGGTCAGGGGTTCTGGTGTTAGGGTGGGGCTCTATTGGTTATATTGTGAAAATGCATTATTTCTTTGAAAATCTTCTTCTCTGCTCCTGGGTATTAAAGAAACAAACGTAGCACATGGTTATAATGAGCAAGAATGCCTCTTTCAAATTTGTGAATTTTATGGCCTCTGGGTCAGGGGTTCTGGTGTTAGGGCGGGGCTCTATTGATTATATAGTGAAAATGCATTAATTCTTTAAAAAATCTTCTTCTCTGCTCCTCAGAAAAAAAATAAACTAACCAAATACATGATAATATTGAATAAGGCTGGCTCTTTCAACTTTGTGAATTTCATGGCCCCAGGGTCAGGGTATCATGTGTTAGGGTGGTGCTCTATTGGTTATGTAGTGAAAATGCATTAATTCTTTAAAAAATCTTCTCCTCTGCTCCTAGGTATTAAACCAATGAACTATGTACATAGTTATGATGAAAAAGGATGCTTCTTCCCAATTTGTGAATTTCATGGCCCCTGGGTCAGGGGTTCTGGTGTTAGGGCGGGGCTCTATTGATTATATAGTGAAAATGCATCAATTATTTTAAAAAGTATCTCTCTGATCCTGAGAAAAAAATAAACAAACCAAAGACATGAAAATGTTGAATAAGGCTGGCTCTTTCAACAATGTGAATTTCATGGCCCCGGGGTCAGGGTATCATGTGTTAGGGTGGTGCTCTATTGGTTATGTAGTGAAAATGCATTAATTCTTTAAAAAATCTTCTCCTCTGCTCCTAGGTATTAAGGAGGCTAGCGGTTCAACAATTTAATCCCAAATTAACCACCAGCTTTAACTTATTTTTTTAGATACGGTATCTTTAGCTGTGAACTCTCATTTGGCAAAGAAAAAATTCATATATTTCAGTTTTGAAATTTTATCATTTTGTATATCTTTATATGGAGCTCTCCTTTTAAAGGAGATTGAAATAGTCTAAAAATGGCTGCCACCCCCTAGCCTCGTTAATCCAATGAACTATGTACATAGTTATGATGAAAAAGGATGCTTCTTCCCAATTTGTGAATTTCATGGCCCCTGGGTCAGGGGTTCTGGTGTTAGGGCTTGGCTCTAATGATTATATTGTGAAAAATGCATTAATTCTTTGGAAATTCTTTACCTGGGTTTTAAATCAATGATCTAGGTACATATTTATGATTAAGAAAGGTGTCTCTTCCAAAATGATTCATTTCAGGACCCTTGGGCTAGGGGGTACTCGGGAGGGGGGTACATAGTCTAAAAATAAAGTTATGCTTTGAAATCTGCTCATTTGATTTAATCAACCATTTATGATGAAATAGAATTTAAAACTTATGATAAAATTTCCAAAATTTTGAAATATGGGGCCCCAGGGTCAGTGGTTCCTGTGGGTTTGGATGCACCACTGGTGGTTATGAAGTGGAAATGCATTTTCTCTTCGTTACTCTGATCTATCTCTGGGTATTAAGTAAGCAAAGTATTTAGCATGCTAAGTGTATAGTTATGATAAATAATGGTGCCTCTTTCAAAATTGTGTATTTCATGGCTTTTGGTTTAAAACATGAACCAAATTCAATTGTTGGAAAGTTGTTACATGATACTCAGGTGACCTATAAGGCCCGTGTGCCTCTTTTTGTTTTACGTCCAAATTGAGACGTAATCATTTATCGGCGAAGAGCTTCATATTTTAACTTTACTCGGCATTAAAGACCATTGAGCAGTAAGTGATCTTACTAGTGCCAACACATGCAGGAGATCCGTTTTAAATATTTTAAAGTGTCGAGCGCAAGACGAAGGAACATTTGTCACCTTTTTTATCAACTCTGTCCAGTTTCGGATTCGAACTTAGGAAATCAAGTAGCGAGTACTCTATCGACGGAGCTACTATGATGACCATTTCTAAAAGAAGATGGAATAAAGCTAGAAAACAAACTGTCAACCTAGAACACCTCTTTAAAATGGATCAAATAATTTTTGCGTTTATATGACTTCTTTCTTTCAACTTGTTTATTTGTTCCCCGCTTTCATTGTAGTGGGCCCGGATATTTATTTTGATATGTCTGTCAGTATGTCCTTTAGTCAATCGGTCTATACTTCTGTCTGTCTGTAACACTTTCATTTCCAATCAATATCTGGAGAAGCCTTTGATTTTTTTTACATTGAAATTTCACCTAACAATTTCCCATAGCCTATAAAGGACCTCTATTGATTTTGAGGTCAAAGGTTAAGACCATTTATTCATAAATGCTGTCGTTTTCAACATTTTCGTTTCCGGAATATTTCTTGAGAGGCATTTGG
>PRKT01000296.1:317519-364256 GCA_003671525.1 Saccostrea glomerata | reverse complement strand
AGGGGGTGCTGAGCAACATTAACTGCAATATTTAATATAAGATAAAATGATATGTAAGAGTTTAATATTTATTGATTATGTTGGGTGACCTGTGGTCTCCCCTATGATTTTATTGTTCCAGGTAAGGTTATAGTATCTATATAACACAGTGCCTAACCTCTGATCTCCTTACTAATAGTAAGCGACTCAGAGTAAACGACGTCCAGTCTCAGCATTCACAGATCTCTAACAAGCAGGGGGAGGATAAAGAGCTTGCCCCCTGCCACCCCTACCTTTTCATTTCGCAAGGACTTTTCACCAATCCTATAACATAATGGAATAATTATTTGTTAATAAATCATTTACTAGTAATGTCTCCTTTGTCTTCCTTGAGGTTATATGCTTCAATAGGCGATCTAATTACTTTAACACAATTTAGTAAACCCCTGATTTTATTTATCTTACAAAGATGTACCCCCTGTATTGCGAAATTTGGGACTGCATGGAGTTCTCCTCCCCTTTTCCAGGAATTAACTCATCTAATTCGTAAACCAATCACAACTACATTTAAAAAAAATAAAACTAAAAAAAAATGCACCAATCATCATTTACCTTTGCATGGAAACGTATACTGTATTTGAAGACAGGCAAGTTGACTAGACTTCCAAATTCCATTTACATATATACATTTAATAAATTCGTAGAAATTGTGCACTTTTTGCATGTCAAAAAATTACGGTCCCAACTTTTTTTTTGAGAGGATTTGAAAAATAATTCTACACATACCATGATTTGAAATTTTTGCCTACTTACAACTTTTGCATCGTAATAATGTACAACATAAGATAACCTTTGTCTCTTTCATGTGAAGTATGAAATCCTTAAATGATGTACAATATAAGACTTCCGCTTGTTCCAAAATCTTTATGCGGATACCATGGGTAACAAATTAAAAAAGTTAATAAAACCAGATGTCATTTTGTATATCAGTAGAGGACCAGAGGTCCCATTATACTTTGCATTAGTAGGGGGACCAGAGGACACCTAATATTGTACATCACTAGGGGGCCCAGAGGTCAAATTATATTGTACATCAGTAGGGGACCAGAGGTCACCTTATGCTGTATATCAGTAGGGGGACCAGAGGTCACCTTATTTTGTACATCAGTAGGGGGACCAGGGGTCACATTATTTTACATCAGCCTGGGAACCAGACGACACCTTATATTGTACATCAGTACGGTGACCAGAGGTCAAATTATATTGTACATCAGTAGGGGGACAAGAGGTCACCTTATATTGTACATAAGTAGGGGGACCAGAGGTCACCTTATATTGTACATCAGTAGGGGGACCAGGGGTCACCTAATTTTACATCAGCCTGGGGACCAGACGACACCTTATATTGTACATCAGTAGGGTGACCAGAGGTCAAATTATATTGTACATCAGTAGGGGGACAAGAGGTCACCTTATATTGTACATCAGAAGGGGGACTAGATGACACCGTATATTGTACATCAGTAGGGGACTAGAGGACAACTTATATTGCATATCAGTAGGGGGACTAGAGGACACCTTATGTTGCACATCAGTAAGGGGACCTGAGGACACCTTATATTGCACATTAGTAGGGGACCAGAGGTCACCTTATGCTGTACATCAGTAGGGGGACCAGAGGTCACCTTATTTTGTACATCACCAGGGGGACCAGGGGTCACCTTATATTGTACATCAGTAGGGGGACCAGAGGTCACCTTATATTGTACATCAGTCGGGAGACCAGAGGACACCATATATTGTACATCAGTCGGGGGACCAGAGGACACCCTATATTGCACTTTACATCAGTGGGGAGATGAAAGGAACCTTATACTAGTATTGTACAGCAGTAGGGTGAATAGAGGTCATCTTATTTTGTATATCAGTAGGGGAACCAGAGGTCACCTTATATTGTACATCAGTAAGGGGACCAGAGGTCACATTATATAGTACATCAGTAGGGGGACCAGATGTCACCTTATATTGTACATCAGTAGGGGGACCAGAGGTCACCTTATATTGTACATAAGTAGGGGGACCAGAGGTCACCTTATTTTGTACATCAGAAGGGGGACCAGAGGTCACCTTATATTGTACATCAGTAGGGGGACCAGAGGTCATATTATATTGTACATCAGTAGGGGGACCAGAGGACACCTTATATTGTACATCAGTAGGGGGACCAGAGGACACCTTATATTGCACTTTACATCAATGGGGAGACGAGAGGAACCTTATACTAGTATTGTACATCAGTAGGGGGACTAGAGGTCATCTTATTTTGTATATCAGTAAGGGGACCAGAGGTCACATTATATTGTACATCAGTAGGGGACATCAGAAGAGGGACCAGAGGTCACCTTATATTGTACATCAGTAGGGGGACTAGAGGACACCTTATATTGTACATCAGTAGGGGGACTAGAGGACACCCTATATTGCATATCAGTAGGGGGACTAGAGAGGACACCTTATATTGCACATCAGTAGGGGGACCAGATGTCACCTTATATTGTACATCAGTAGGGGGACCAGAGGTAGCCTTATATTGTACATAAAAAGGGGGACCAGAGGTCACCTTATATTGTACATCAGTAGGGGGACCAGAGGTCACCTTATATTGTACATCAGTAGGGGGACCAGATGTCACCTTATATTGTACATCAGTCGTGGGACTAGAGGACACCTTATATTGCACATCTGTAGGGGGACTAAGGGACACCTTATATTGTACATCAGTAGGGGGACCAGAGGTTACCTTATATTGTACACCATTAGAGGGACTAGAGGACAACTTATATTGTGCCTCAGTAGGAGGACCAGGGGTCACCTTATACTGTATAAGACCAGACGTCAGATTATATTGTACATGACAAGGGGAAACAGATGTCACCTTTTACATCAATAGGGACTCAGAGGTCACCCTATGTTGTAGATCATTATGGGGACCTAAGGTAACTTTACATTTTACAACACAAAGGGGACCAGAAGTTACCTTGTATTGTACATAAATATGAGACCATTGGTCCCCTTTGTTGTACATTTTCAAGGAAACCAGACATAAAATAAAATCTACATGAATGCAGAGATAAGGCATCAACGATTCTAGAACCGTTATAACCAAGAGACATCTAAAAAGAGAAATGAGGGCGGATAAGAGGTTACAGATAAAATGCATATTAACGGGATATTACATGTTCTCTTATAAGAACACGACTAGAGGCCTATGGGTCTTAAAGGTCATCTGAACATCATGTAAAATCATTAAAACAATTGAATTTGGTTCGCGCTTTGAACCAGAGGCCATGACATTCGCAATTTTGAAAAAAGCACCATTGCTCATCATAACTATATACTTAGCATGCTTAGTTTGGCTACTTAATTTCTATATAGAGCGTAGGTAAACAAAAAGTGCATTTCACACTATCAGTAATAACCAGCAATAATGAGTAGTGCTCATTGATCACAAAACCATTATCCTGCGCATGCGGTCATGCATTTCACAATTTTGGAAAAGGCACACTTGTTCATAAAAAAATTGGTTTCTACCAAAGAACAAATCTCTAAGCAGTAATTGAATTACAGTATTTAATTAAAGGTCCCACCCCTCAATAGTACCCATGAACAAGGGGCCTTGAAATTTATAATATTGGAAGAGGCTCCCTTACTTATCATAACTATATGTAGTTAGTTTTATAAATATTCAGGTGCAGAGAGGAAGAATTTTTTGAGAAATATTCATTTTTTTCTTCTGTGTCTTCTGGTCTCCCTGTTGACTTACAATATAAGATGACCTCTGGTCTTCTTATTGATGTAAAATATAAAGTGTCTTCCGCTTTCTTCATTGTCATTCAAAATAGTGTGATCATTAGTTTTAATGGTGTACAATGTAAGGTGACCTCTTGTCCCCCTACTGTTGTACAAAATACGTGGCCTGAATGTCTTGAACACTGTGACATACAATACAGATATCATATGGCATTAAGCTTGACTTTCTCTCATTATTGAATCTTTAATGAATTTATAACAGTTTATGTGACCACTTTTTATTACATAGTTTCATTGTGAGAAGCCGGTATTTGAAACACTGCATTAAAAATGAATGGTAAAGAATCAGTAAACTATAGAGTGAAATTAGACCGTTCATTATAGCTGCTGAAAAACTTGTTAAGAATCCCAAAGAAATACTCAATGAATTATGTAACATATACAGAAATCAATGTCTGTTTTATAGTTTAAAGACATTTGAGCAGGTGGATTTCAATGATAAAAATTATATAATGGCATCGAAAATGGATACCTTCCTTGCAAAAAAAATTAAACAACTAATGTACTGTTTGCCAAATTTTAACAAATAATCACTTATGGTGTATGATTGACTATACCACTCAAAGCAAATTTGATAGACATCATTTCGGGAGTAGTTCACACTGTTTTAAAGAAAAGTTTGACAATAAAAAAAGCTTAGTACTCAAAAATCACCCTATGTTTTAAAACAAAATGAGTGAAAACGACTGCTTGTAAGAATAACTAAACAATCATTAAAAATATCACTAACTGTAGTTAACTGTAGTTATCCACTTTTGTTTGAATTTTAAACAGATAATGAAACTTCAATCTATTGCTTAAAACCCTCTTAACAAAATTTACAATAAGTTGTACTTGACAAAAACAGCAAAGGTCTGAGAAGAGCAGAGAATTGCAAGAGCATAAATACAAATTTATCTGCAATTTTCTTAAATATTAGTGGTCTTGTTGTTTATATTCGTACTCGGAGAGGCAGTTTAATCGCTGGAGGAATCTAAAAAGGTTTATGAGAATCAAAAATCCACATATTAGATTTTTTTATGACAGCGTCCAAACCCGCACGCCATGAAGAGTAAAAAAGCCTTGGGGATAAACAGAAAGTTAATGTTCTTTCACATTAATAATATTCGCTAGATCTTTCGCTTTTTGACTTGTTTCATTTTCCAAAATTGAAAAAACGCCTTTCAGAAATAAATAGGAAGTCCAGGAAGTCATAGGAATTGCTATAATACAGATACAAAAGGAGATTCCCAAAATGAGTTCTAAAAACAATCAAAAATTGGACATAGAAAATTTACGGACATGTGTTTTAATTAAAAGATAATATTAGGTTAAATCATCATGACTAACTTATTCTGTTTTCTCCAAACACCGAGGACATTATTTATTGAACAGTCCTCGTATAAGGTGACCTCTTGTCTCCTTATTGATGTTCAATATAAGGTGTCCTCTGGTCCCCTTACTGACGTACAATATAAGGTGACATCTGGTCCCCCTACTGATGAACAATACATGTGTAAAGTAACCTCTGGTCTCCTTATTGATGTTCAATATAGGGTGCCCTCTGGTCCCCCTGCTGATGTACAATAAATGATAACCTCTGGTCCCCCTACTGATGTACAATATAAGATAACCTCTGGTCCCCCTTCTGATGTACAATATAAGATAACCCCTGGTCCCCCTACTGATGTACAATATAAGATAACCTCTGGTCCCCCTACTGATGTACAGCATTAGGTGATCTCTTGTCCGCCTACCGCTGTACAATATAAGGTGACCTCTAGTCTCCTTATTGATGTTCAATATAAGACTATCTCTTTTCTCCCTATTGATGTAAAATACAAGGTGACCACTAGCCCCCTACTAATGTACAATATAAGGTGACCCCTGGTCCCCCTACTGATGTACAATATAAGGTGACGTCTAGTCTCCCTACTGATGTACAATATAAGGTGACCCCTGGTCGCCCTACTGATATACAATATAATGTGACCTCTGGTCCCTCTACTGATGTGCAATATAACGTGACCTCTGGTCCCCCTACTGATGTACAATACATGTATAACGTGACTTCTGGTCTCCTTATTGATGTTCAATATTAGGTGTCCTCTTGTTTTCCTAGTGAAGAACAATATGAGGTGACATCTAGTCTCCCTACTGATGTACATTGCATGTATAAGGTGACCTCTGGTCTCCTTAATGATGTTCAATATAAAGTGTTTTCTCGTCTCCCTAATGATATCCAATATAAGGTAACCTCTGGTCCTCCTACTGAGGTACAATACCTGTATAAGGTGACCTCTGGTCTTATTATAGATGTTCAATATTAAGTGTCTTCTTGTCCCCTTACTGATATACAATATAAGGTGTACTCTTGTCCTCCAAATGATGTACGATATAAAGTGACCTCTAGTCCCCCTTATGATGTACAATACATGTATAAGGTGAACTCTGGACTCCTTATTGATATTCAATATACCTGTATAAGGTGTCTTCTTGTCCCCTTGCTGATGCATAATATATGGTGACCTCTGGTCCCCCTACTGAGGTACAATACCTGTATAAGATGACTTCTTGTCCCCTTGTTGATGTACAATATATGGTGACCTCTGGTCCCTCTACTGATGTACAATAGAAAATGACCTCCTAAAAAGTCCCCCTAATGATGTATAATTCATCTATAAGGTGAACTCTGGTCCCCCTACTAATGTACAATATAAAGTGTCCACTGATCCCCCTACTGATGTACAATATAAGGTGACCTCTAGTCCCCCTACTGATGTTAAGTGCAAAATAAAGTGACCTCTGGTCCCCCTCGGGTACGATATAAGATATCTGTGATCCCATTACTGATGTGGAGTATAAGGTGACCTCTGGTCTTCCTGCTGATGTACAGTATAAGATGACCCCTGGTCCCCCTACTGATGTACAATATAAGGTGACCTCTGGTCCCCCTACTAATGTACAATATAAGATGTCCTCTCTTCCCCCTACTTTTGTACGGTTTAAGGTGACCTCTGCCTCTTACTGATGTACAATATAAGGTGACGTCTGGCCCCCTATTAAATTAAAATGAAAGGTGACTTATGATCGCTCTAATGATATGCAATATAACGATAGGGTAAGGTAAGGTACAGTATAATGTAAGGTTACCTCTGGTCCCTCTAATTATTTTCATGTTTCTTTTAATATATATATGAGAAAGTATATCTGTGTAAATTAAATTATAAATAAATTATAAATATGATTTTTTTGGTTTTAGACAAAAACAACTGTCTATCATATAAAATTCAATTTATATATAAGGTGACTTGAGGTCTCCGTATTGATATTGATGAAATTACTTTTGTGCCTTTAATGCCTGAAGAGTTCCTAAAATGTTTTATTACTACGCAAAATGACGAACTATTTGCGGGGGACCTCAGGGCCTAGTTCAGCGTACGTTTTATCCTTCTGCTGTTGTTTTACGTCCAAATTGAGACGTAATCATTTATCGGCGAAGAGCTTCATGTTTTAACTTTACTCGGCATTAAGGACCATTGAGCAGTAAGTGATCTTACTAGTGCCAACACATGCAGGAGATCCGTTTTAAATATTTCAAAGTGTCGAGCGCAAGACGAAGGAACATTTGTCACCTTTTTTATCAACTCTGTCCAGTTTCGGATTCGAACTTAGGAAATCAAGTAGCGAGTACTCTATCGACTCAGCTACTATGATGACCATTTCTAAAAGAAGAAGGAATAAAGCTAGAAAACAAACTGTCAACCTAGAACACCTCTTTTAAATAGATCAAATAATTTTTTCGTTTATATGCAATTGTATTGAATTTCTTTTCTTTTAAAATGACTTTCCTTTTGTAAAAGGAATTCTTTTATTTCATTTCGTATAAGCTATCTGTGAGGAAGGAAAAGAGCTAGAAAATGGAACTGAGAAATGCGTGCCTTGTCGAGTTGGATTCTACAAAAATGTCTCAGCAAAAGACATGAGTCTCCGTGTTTCTGACAGGTTTATGTGCAAGAAATGTCCAGCTGAGAAGACAACTTACGATAGAGGTGCTATATACTGTATAGGTATATATACATACATACTTGATATTCCTTTCATCAAAAGAATTGTTTGAAGCATGTTTTATTGACAATATAAAATAGCAAGATGTTGCTTAATCATTAATGTAAATTAATGCTGATTTTTTTCTACATTATATGACTTCTTTCTTTCAACTTGTTTATTTGTTCCCCGCTTTCATTGTAGTGGGTCCGGATATTTATTTTGATATGTCTGTCAGTATGTCCTTTGGTCAATCGGTCTGTACTTCTGTCTGTCTGTAACACTTTCATTTCCAATCAATATCTTGAGAAGTCTTTGGGTTTTTTTACATTAAAATTTCACCTAACAATTTTCCATAGCCTATAAAGGACCTCTATTGATTTTGAGGTCAAAGGTTAAGGCCATTAATTCATAAATACTGTCTTTTTCAACATTTTCGTTTCCGGACGATTTCTTGAGAGGCATTTGGTCTTACGCCTTGAAATTTTATTCCACACCTTCCTATGGTCTTTGATAGACCCGTATCAATTTTGAGGTGAATAGGTCAAAGGTCAAGGTTGAAAACATACATTCTGTCTGTGTTTAACGTTCAATTCCGGACGACACGTAACGAGGCTTTCAAGCTTTTGCAATGATTTTTCAAACGCAACTCTATAGCCCTAACCGTCCCTTTTCCTTTGGATCCCTCTAGAACATCTAATTCTGCTCTTTTTTTCTTTAAGCAGAGGATACATTCTCTGAATTAGTTTGTTTTAATTCTTGTGTGAAAGCATTTGAACAAATTTATGTAGAATTTCTAGCAAAGGTTCAAACTATTTTGTCAAACTAATAGTAAAAAAAATAGATTTTTTAAAAAAATTAATACATGTAATTACGTATCAATCTGGAACAATTGCATTTTTCAAGCTTTTTATCATCATATTTCCATGTTAAATGAAGAAATAGTGTACATTTTGCTAATTTGCATAGCGGTCATATTGTATTAAATACGCGATTTTTAATTTCATAAGGCCTCTTCATTATTATTTTTAAATATAATTATTAACAATCCTTTTCAAGACAATAAATTTGATGGTTTAAATAAACTCTTGTTCTAAACGGTCTTCAATTTTTGAATGATTTCTATTTTCCCCTGATTCCATTATGCTATATATAAAAAAGGAAAGAAGCAAGAAACTAAAATATCTACCTAAAACAATTCTTTCAAATGGATCGGATATTTTAGCATCGATTTGTTTTAAATTACTAAATTTTGTTTCAAAGTCCTCCCATTTGTAAAATGGTTTTCTTTTTTACATTTTATTTAAGCTATCTGTGAGGAAGGAATAGAGCTAGATAATAGAACTGAGAAATGCGTACCTTGTCCAGTTGGGTACTTCAAAAGTGTCTCGGCAAACGACACGAGTCTCCGTGTTTCTGACAGGTTTATGTGCAAGAAATGTCCAGCTGAGAAGACAACTTACGATACAGGGTCTACGAGCATAAAGGATTGTATAGGTAATTTAAACATCGTATTAATACAGCAAAATGAAATGGCACAATCAATTTCCTCTGCAAAACCTTTAACCATGCTCACAATTTTTAATCGGTTGTGTATTTCATATTATAAGACCTTTTTTTGTTTACCATCATATTTGAACATTTTTGTACAATTTTACCAAGATTTAACCTTGGCGATTAGTTTTGAATGGTCGGTGCAAGGGCTTTCAAATTTACAGATATATATTTATAATAAAAAATGTCCACATGTGTGAACCATACGTGTTGACCCTTTAACCATAGACTTTGTGACTTACTTTTGAGGAAAAACTTTAACCATGATCATAACTTTGAATGGTTGGATCTACAGCCTGTATATTTTAACGGTATATTTTTTTGTGAAATGATATTTTTCTTAAAATAAGAAGTTTCTTTGGGTACCAACTTATTTAATCTCTCGATCTTGGAGTTTGACTTACACCTGTGGACGTCGGTATTTAATAAACACATCTTATTTATTTTTAATTCTGATACTGAAAAATTACAAAAGTTGTATGTTTCAATTTTTTCTAGTGTTAAGTTAAGTAGATTCAAGGCTATTAAATTGTACATTTCAACTTTTAATTTGCAAACCAAAAAGATGTCAAAAATTTAAGAATGATTTCAAAAAAGAAAAGGAGGGAAGTGAATAAACTTTCGAGTGAACAAAAAATTAATTTCTTTCACTGCAAATAAAATGAATTCATAATTTTAAATCAAAAATAATAATATACAATCTTAGTTGATAGAAAAGCGGAATGTCAACAAAATTGAATTAAGAGTTAAGAGGCAATGTGATACTGTAGGTTGAAATTGTTACATTTCGTCAAGTACATTAAATTTTGAGCTTCCTGATTGAGCGAAAATAACAAAGGTAACAGAGAAACGACAATAGATTTTTAAATATCATTGTTTTTGAATTGATTTCAATGTAAAAACCTAGTACAAGTATTTTCCATGTGATTTCAAATCCAAAAAATAAACTGTTTTCCAAATATTTTCACAGAGTTTACATTTGTACAGGAGATGTTCAGTATTAAAAATCGCCATTTCAAGGTTGAGCTGGATATTGCTCCCATCCCCCTTTTTTATCATTGCTACCTAGTTTTAAAAAGTTTAGAATTCCCCAGAAAAAATGCATCAATTTATTCACAATAGAAAGGAAATATTTTTAAAAGTAATTTTCATTCCAGCTCACTGCAAGGAGGGGGTGTCCTATAAAGATGATGGTTGCACTGAATGCGAAATTGGTTTTTTCAAAAGTACCTCAAGTGAAAATATTACTCTCGAGAAGAATTTAAGGTGGAATTGTACAAAATGTCCGACTGGAACGACAACTCTTACAAAAGGAGCAGTGAAATGTATTGGTATGTTCTAGTATCCATTAAGTCTATCATAAGAATGTACGAAGTATTTGACAGAAACAATAGTTTATTTTCACTTGACCTGGAAGTTAAATGAGATTTTCCTATCAGGGTTCGTCTTTTGTCTGCCTATTTCCTGTTTCTTGCCTTTCTTCTTGCCATGGTGGTTCTTATCCAGCAAATACATTCATCGGCAGGACAATATTTAAAACATTTGCAAGAATCCTTATAAAGTGTGAATAAATTTTGTTCAAGTCACGGCCCGGACTTGTTGAGTTAATGATATTTACGAATAGTTAAACTTATTTCTAACATTGATGCACTGCCTGAACGAAAGAAATATAGAATACTTTTTAAAACAGTTAATACTCATTATCATTAACATATTAGTAAAGTTGTAAATATGTTATTGAAAATCTGTTTGTGCTTGTAGAGCTGTGTTCGACAGGAAAAGAATATGATGCAATAACAGAAAAATGTTACCCCTGTAAACTTGGCTATTTCAAAAACATTAGTGGAAGCAATATTAACTGTTCTTCGTGTCCAAATAACTACACTACCAGACATTTTGGGGCAACTAGTGAAGAGCAATGTAAAAGAGGTATAGTAATACTCAGTTGAATACTGTTCGTAAAATTGTACTCTTAAAAGACATCATGATATAATTTTTTTTATCCCTTTAATAAATAATTTCTTGTGTCATTTCCGAGATAGACAAACAGAGTATTCCAAGAAATTATTATCGACTGATAAAGCATCAAGTGCTACGTAAATACAAGTACATGTATCATTTGGAGGCTTCTGTTTGAACTTCTCAATCCATTTTTTTTTAATCCTGAATAGTAAGAAATACGAGTACATGTATATTCTTAGAAGTTTTTTGACCTCATCATGTAGGGTAAATTTTAGCTAAACAGTAGATCAAGTACCAAGTTAATTCGGTCGATATTATTTTCCTTTATTCTGATGTAATCTGCAACAGTCATCCTGATTTTAAAAAAAAATCTTAGCAGTCGTTGTGCAAAATAAAAAAGGTTACGTCATAGCTAGCGAACATTGATTGATTTGTAATAAATGTCGAATTGTCATTTAAATAAAGTATCTATTGTTAAATTATTTATAATGCATCCATACGTGACAAATTTAGTCTCACCCTTAAGTTGGATTCAGCTTAATATTTAATGCTGCATTTCTAGGAGTACACTTTATGAATATTAATTATAATGATTATTAATTTCTTTCGTAATTTTTTGTCACGTAATTCCAGTACAATTCCATGTAGGGTCGAAATGGTCTTAGCCTGTGAAATTTGTGATACCAAGGTTAAACTTTAGAATCTTTTCACTGTAGCATTAGAATTGTGAGTTTAATGGGATAAGCAAAAGTATCTTGTTACGATTTTTATGGATGATAAAGTCCTCTTCCCATTAGAAATAAGGAAAGCGCATAAACAAAAAACCCAAAAACTAAGATCATTGTTTTCGAAATTCTGCATTTCAGCTAATTGCTGGTGCCCATGTAACAGAGTGCATAAGCCAAAGAACTTTACAAATGAACAATTGGCAAAAGTAATAGAAGGAATGAAGAAAGAACTTATTCTTAATAAAAGACAACTTTCGTCCAACACGAGGAAAAAGATCAGCGTAATGGACAGTCGTCCGTCATCACAGTCGATTGGAGTTTTGGGTATCGTCATGATCACCTCGGTTTTTACCGTCATTATTGCAACTGACTTCATGACTTTAAAAGAACACATTTCTATGTTTTTAAACAACATCAAATATATTCTAACTAGACACTAATATTGAGAGTAAAAATCAATTTCTCTTAATATATTTTTTTTGAAAATTTTAATTTTAGTTAGTTTTTAACACAAACACATGTTGAAATTTCTATTTTAGACTTCATTTTCTATTTATCTTTTGTTGTTCATAGTATTGTGATGTTAATAATTTTTTAAGAATAAAGTTTCCTTTAACGTATTACTTATATAAACACTGATCCAAACTTCTAAGTATTCACCTAACATTTTTTAAGTTTTAAAGAACAAATGCACACAATAAATAATTTCTTTAATGCATGCTTAATGATGCCTATTTCAGTTCGATGTTGCGTAGATTTCATTTAAGTATCTCATCAGAATTTTAAGAAAAGTGGCAAGGCAATGACGTACCCTCAAAATGAAAATTCACACAAAATAATTTCTATGGAGTAAGACCACCACTCGCTCTAATTTCTGCACGATATCCTTTACTGTTGGATACCATGTACCCCTCAATAGGAGAATGACCCATCCTCTGCCACACCTACTGCAGAGATCTTTTCAAACCGTTGAATTTTTAATGAGGGGGGTTGGGGGGTGGGGCTTTGACATTCCTTATAAAAATCCCAAATGTGTTCAGTGGAATTCAGATCCGGGAATTTAACAGTGCATCATCACATAGAGGCCTTTTGATCAATATCCTTGTGCGTAACGCAACGTAAGTGCATCGCTTTAAGGATGATTCAGACTGCTTGAGCCGATATTAAACTGTCACGAGCACCGATTTCTTATCATTTTCATACGATTGAAATTAATTGTTTTCATGTCTCTAAGATTGTTTCAGTACAATTTTACACTTTTATAAGCTGGTGTGACGCGAAATTTTGGCCTCAGACAAAGATCTAGGTCACTTCCGCTTTGGTTAAATTTTGTCCAAAGCTTTCAAATTGTGATAAATTGGCGATGAAAAATTACGCACAGCCATGGAAAAATGTGTTTTGATACTGGTTGTTAATTTTTAAAAGTAATATCAAGGACAATTAAACACTCAAATAAAAGTGAGTAAAACGTGGTGCAAGGATGGTCCAGATATCAACATTCCAACGGCTCTCCCTTCCATTTCAATGGCCATTTTGCCAAAGTTTTGTGTTTTTTAGTGAAACCAGTTTTTAAAGGTTGACAATGATTACAAAAAGATGCTAATTACACAAAACACGTGCCGCAAAGTACAGATTTATTGTTTTTAAGCTTCGCCACGCAACATTGGTTTTAATCGGTGATATTTGATTTTCTTTCTACAATTGTTGAGAAGACTCATTTGTTGTAATAATCTGAAAATATCATAGTTACCATTCTATAAAGTAGTTTTCAAATAAATACATTTATTAAAGTGAACACTTAGAAGTTTTGTTAAGTGTATGTGCAAAGAGGAGAAGAAAAAAGGAAAAAAAACTCAGTTGTATACTTTTTTCTACAATGGCTTAGATAATGTACCTTCGTTGTTTATTATTTGCACATCGTGGATTAAAATACCTTAAGTCGTTCGAAGCTACAGCTGTGTCCATTGTTTCTAATTCTCAGAAGGGAGAAAGTACGGTTTGCTTTACGGAATATTAATTCGATGGTCCTTAGGAACAAAATATCCAAAAAGTTGGTAAAAAGAAACTTCTCAAAAATATATATCCGAATATAATCCCCTTGCAAACAACGAACTTTAGGAAACATTTTTTGTTTCTTTAATTTCGTATGATTACATCCATAAATTGATATTCTGTTTATACAAGCATTATGATTTGCTAGAGCTCTATAAGATTGAAGTTTGTTTGTTGTTTAGCGTCCCTCTCGAGACTTTTGTTTAGCGTCCCTCTCGAGACTTTTTCCAACATATTGAGAGGCAACCACTTATCGATGGAGAGCTGCAAATTTTGTCCTATACTCGGCACTCACGGCCAGTGAGTAGCAAGGAACCTCTTTTGTGCCAACGTATTCTGCGACATTTAATTTCGTTTTATACGGTCTCATCCAAAAGTTACTATCAGATTGAATTAATCCTCTAAAATATAAATAAGTAAATTATAGCACGAAATATCTTACGTTTTCGAGGATTTTTTCCCCGATTTTGATATTTTACATGCCAGGAAAACGTCAGAACTGGTGCCATAACGAAAACTGGAAATTTCGCCGTCTCTCCAAACGGAGCTGATTTTCGATACTTGCAAACCGAACAGAATGCCGAAATTAGAATTTATCAACAGCACAATGCTTCTAGTCTCACCAATATCAAGGAAAAGAAAATATCGCTCCACATTTCGTAATTGGACTTGCAAGATTTTAAAACGCACGAAATGAAGACAAATCTGGACAGTCTGGTAACGTGTTTTCATTTGATTGTATATTTTATAAATGAACCATAAAAGCAAAAGTGGTAAGTATCAAAAGTATTGTACTATCGATAAATTTGAGTTTGACATTTAATTCAGTTTGCAAGTATCTGAAATACACCAGAAAGTGCCGCCTCCTAATTCCCGGTTTTCGTAATGAAACCGGTTCTGACGTTTTCCTGGTACTTAAAATATCACAATCATTAAAAAGCCAGGAAAACATCAGATATTTCGGACTATGTAGATTACTGTAACAAATTGACATCAAAGTCAATTTGTTGATAATACTTTCATCTCATGCAGGCTAACAAGCATTTACCATCAATTTTATCATCGTATAAAAATGTTTCAGCACGTAATGAAGAATGAAGGATATGGAGATAACGAACAGTATTCAATTTCAAAGTCCATAAAACAATATTTAAATATTGCATGTAGTTGAGTGTAACATTGAAAATTTTCACCCCAAGAAAACCATCGTCAACCGAGGCGCTGGAGGGCATGGCTTCATTATTCAGCGGGTAATAGTGTTTTTTAACAAATGTTTCTCGACCAATCAGATTCAACTTATTTACATGAAAGTATTATATTACAAAATAGGAGCAGGGTAACCACGGCCCTCCAACACATCAGAGGTGGGATCAGGTGTCATGGAGGAGTGATAGAAGTAATAGTATCAGCATAAAAATAAAGAATCACCAAATTATGACGGACGAAGCATTAGAAAGTGAAATGAAAGTGTCAGCATAATGTCAAACTATTATCCAGCGTGTATAACGGAGAAAAGTCATCACGACAAAAAAATAATCCACAGAACACAATTAAGGGGTTCCATAGCTAGATCATTTACTATTTATTGTCTTGTCATTGGAAACCCTAGTCTTTGTTGCCATTTTAAAGCTTTCTGCCGATTGTTCGACAACACGGAACTTCCTTTAACGAATTTCATGCTTCATTGTGTGTTATTTTATCCTTAAATATATGAATAAAGAACCAAAATTATTTTGACAAATTATTTTACAAAACCTGGAAACGTTTTTTTTTTCAAATAGTGAACCGCATTAATACGCATAATTAAGGTTATTATGAAAACATTTTTAAAAAAAGTGTCGAATAAAACCTAACTTCTGAGAAAAAAAATGGCATTTTAAGTTGGCTCGGGTTACTTTAAAAATAGTGAAACAAACATGAATTATGAATATGTTTCATCTGTAACATTTGTAATCGTACTCATAGTCGATATAACTAAAATTCATCGTTTTTTGATGACTCACTTTAACTTCAATGATGCACAAAGTCAGTTGATTTGAAATCAGAAAGGATCGACACAAATGGTAAGAATAAATATCTATTTCTTAATGATCTCTTAATGAACTTCCATTTCATTTGCAATTTCTCGTGCTATTACTAGCATTTTATGCTATACTCTTATACACATGTTGGTTGAGTACTTTTAAAAATATGAAACATATATAAGTTAAAATAAATTGTGGTTAAATCTCTATTTTGTCGGTTCATGCATAGCTCTGATATGATTTTTTTTCCCACAAAAAATCAATGATTTAGGTGACCTGGGTCAATCAGATCTTTGGGAAGCTGTGTACGTGCACGTACACACCTACATGTATCATGCGTCGTCCTTTTATTTACATTTGAACATTAGCTGAGCTTCTTTCTCTAGAATAGCTCCGCCAATTTCAGACAGTTTATTTAGTTTTTGCATTTGATGGGCAATGGGGCCAAAATAATAATTCATGGTCTCTGTCCCCTTATAGTCATATATAATCCAAAAGGATGAGAAAAAAATCCACACAAGTATTTGGATGGTAAAAAATAACAGAACAACGATTAAAACTCTACCGGTTTCAATTGTATCATCAGGAGTTTTGATATATTGCTATCAATATTGCTATCTGAATATTTTTTTTAAAAAGAATTTACGAATAAGACCAGAATGCAATTTTATTATTTATATTTAATTGAAAAATGGTTTTCATTTTTTTAAGGGAATGTAGAAAGATGTTTTAACAGTAGCAATTTCAAACAGAATCATTTCTTCTGTAAAATCATACAATATATAGTCGTAATTAATTTGTTTTTGTAAAACTTTCCCCTGATCTTTACTCCTGGACATCAACCATAGTAAAAGCATGTTGTTGGTGATTGAGATGATAAGCATCGATTCTCCTACCAAGATAATGACTTTTTTGACCTGGGAGTCAGGGTTTCGAGTACTAGAGATGGGCTGTATTGATCATTTAGTCAATTGAACGTGTGTACCTTTTAAAAAAAACTTTCCCTGAATATAAAAATGATATATCAATTTTGATGCCTCATTTTCTCTGGTAAAAACAAAACCAGTTAATTTGAATTCAGAAAGGATCGACACAAATGGTAAGAATAAATATAATATCTCTTAATGAATTCATTTCATTCACAATTTCTCGTGCTATTATTCCATACTAATTTTTTCTGAGTTTTTTGAAAAATATTAAACATATCTAAATATGATTATTTCAACTATAAAGTGAGGTCAAATATCTACTTTATCGGTTCATGCAAAACCCTGAAATAATGAATTATTTTCATAAAATTAGTAATTTAGATCACCTGGGTCAATCAGATCTTTAGTAAGTTGTTTTCGTCTTTCCTCGTGCAAGTGCTTTGGAAACTGCTCCTTGGTAAGGTCCAGTACAATCTCTTGACTTAGCTTTATAGCCTTATTAGGCTATTCAGAATAGCTTAATTTAGCTATTTTACCACATTTTTTCTTAAATGTGCATTGATGATATTAAACCTGGAATATTTTAAGTATTCAAACGCTGCAATGTTAGAACTATCTTTGATTTTGGATGTTGTTTTTAAAGCCCATGGTATATATATGAAGAGTTAAATGTATGCGACTATTTCTTATAAAAAAACATTTTTGTGAAAATCTGCATATAAATAGCTAAATAAAACTATTTTGAATAGTTTAATAAGACTATATACAAGTAGCTATTTAAAACTATATAGCTAAATCAAGAGATTGTACTGGACTTTTTGGTATTTTTAAAACATTTCTGATGAGCAAGGGCGCCGTTTCCGAAATTGTGAAATGGTTGACCACAAGTCCAAGGGTTTCTGAGGGGTGGGGGCACTACATATTATTGCTGATTTTTTCTGATTATTTTTTAAGTTTTTGTTGTTCCCCTTCTCTGCCAATGGGTTTTAAATAACCATGCTAAGTGCATAGTTATGGTGAGCAAACGTGCTTCTTTCAAAACTCTGTATGTCATTCCCTCTTTTTTTAAAACATGAACCAAATTCAGTTACGTGATGCTAAGGTGACCTTTAAGGCCTTTGGACCTCTTGTTAATTTATGTTGTTCCTTAGGGAAACTTCTGGCGAAGAAACTGCAGTATGATTCTTCTTATCTATAAACCAAGTTTTAAGAGTGTTATCAAAGCAAATCAAATTGGTATTGTTACACATATTATTGTGCTTTTTAAAAAAAAAGGCTCAAGGGCTTTAACGGCCGCCTAAATGTGATACAATACTGTTAATTCAGGATCTATGCTTCTTATAGGTAAAATGGAAACTGATGAATTAAGAAACGCTAAAAAAGCGAGGGAAAACTCAGGAAGGATGATTAAAAAATCAACACATAATTTAGTCTAGTACTTAATAGCATATCATTTAAGTCAATCCACTTATCTACCTGTCAGCATCGACATTCAGATTAAACAAAATAATGTGTTTGAACACAGACTGTATATCCATATCATTCCCTCTCATATCGGCTTCCTGATCTTTGAATATTATTTAATGTATTACACAAGATTTCTGTCACATACTCATTTATCTAATAATTGATAGATACGAGGGGTGTTAGAAAAGTTCGCGGACAAATTCAATTGTGAGCGCGCTATTTGCACCAAACCAGTCAAACTTTCCAGATAGAATTTTTACCTTTTTTCCAATAAATATACAAGAAATTGTTGCTCTCCGGTGATTATTAAAAATTATACAGCTTTTTTAGTTTGATAAAACTTGCTTCACGGAGCATGCTACATTTTGGCACGTTTACATCACAAAGACTCTTTATTAAAAATAAAAATTGCACAATTGTAGCGCAAAGAGATTTATGATATTTTACCTGCCGCTAAAGTATTCATGAAACGTCACTTGGGGAAATTTTGAACTAAATTGGAGGGTATATGACTGTTTTATAGCCGTTTGTATATGGTCATTGCGTAAAAAACACAGCCAAAAATCGGAACGTCATTGAGCGTCATGGAGCACTGCACTACGTAAATATTATGTATGTAGACTGGAAAATGTCTAAAATGAGATTAAAATGTTCAAGATGCTGCCGGGAATTTCCTACACCTACAAAGGACAAGTTTTCAAATGGTTGTAGCTTCATAAGAATGGAATGATTGACATTTTGAAAGATTAACTCCAGTGATACTTCAATACCCCCGTATCGCATGGACGTTGCGTTTGGTTTTGCATAGTTTCCATACCTGTTCGATTAACTGCATAAACGGTTTTTAAGATCTCAATAATATCCGAATCAGTACAAAAGACATTGTAGAAGAAAAGTAAAATGTCTTGATATAGATATTCAATTTTAAAGTAGAAAAAAAGATCAGAAAAATCTAAAGATTTATAGAACTGCGACAAAGCGTGTTGAAATCACGGGTTGAAATCTGGTTTCTAATTCGCCTTACGTCAAGTGATTGCTCCGTGAATCCCATAACCTCATAGTAAAAATCGTTGTAAATTTTCAAGATTTTATTATATGGACTTCATTTTTTACATACCAATAAACAAAATGGAGGAATTTATTCAGACATAGGTTATACTTCACAGTACACAATAGATTTTACGCAATTCAATGTGTCCGCGAACTTTTCTAACGACCCTCGTACATGTCTATTTAACCATAAAACTAATGAAATCAATTTTGTAACATTGATTTAAAATTCTTTTACTTTTTTTATCATCTGACCGATCAATTAGTATGTATTTTTCAGTATTAATTATTTGAAAAGCAAATTGATATAATTTTTCGCAATCGAGGTCTACAATAGAGTCTAGTAAAGCACCACAACAATTGACTTAGTTGCCCAGACCCCCAGAATCATGAAACAGACTTAAACTTAAGTCAATAATTCAATTGACTATAAAATGTTTAATAATTAAAGAATTTAGCATCTCTAAATTTGCAGACAACAACACTTTTGTGATTACAGAAGCAACATTGAAAGCTATTTTAAATTTGGTCTCTTTAACTACTACAAAATAGCAATATAACATAAAGATTTTGACTTAAGAAGATTCAGGATTCCCGTAGGACACTTCTGCTCATTGTAACTTAGTACTCTATCTCCTTGATGCGTAGAGGAGCAGAGAAGAAATTTTATAATTTATACTACACATATAAATCACTCACGTGATCTCAAACTAATAAATTTTATATTTTATTTGGGGGGGGGGGGTTAATTTAATTTATATGAAAAATTTGAATTTATAACATAATTTGCTTTTTAAAACTTTTATTTCATCAATTATATGTAGACTAAAAAGGAAGCGAGATATTTATCATAAAGCTATATTCCAGACAAAGGTAGCATACTTTGCATTTTAACAAAGGACGTGTTTTTATCTTCGCTAAGATAGGGAACCTCTGAAAGTCATTAATCCTTTCCCGATGTCAAATTCAATTAAACTCATTATCTTTTAATACCTGTTGTCTTAATTATATGTGATATATTTATCTTCTGTTCTATGCAATAAATTATTTTGTTTTCCATCTTCATGTATTTTATATCTATTGATTGTGTGAGCCTCCTCAGTAAATTATCGCTTCTGGTTTCTATTTTTTATTACCAGATAACAGTTGCTCATGCAGGATACATAAATTATTGATAAGCAGATTGAAGCCTTTTAATCAATTGCATATCGGATACATTGACGGCAAGTGGTTCAAAAGAATAATATTCACTTGCATATGCTACAAAAAATAAAAAAAAATAACAAATTAGATGAATACTTTCAAAAGACTATACCCCTAGGGTATGTTATATTTTATTCATCCTCAGGAAATACATTGAGAAAGCCCTCAGACATGTCTCTATCGAAACTTTAATGAGTTATCCCAAAATGCATAATCCGGTACTATTTTCACAGAGCTATTATTTCAGTCAATATTATTACTATTTTTAGATTGTCAAAATGCAGTGTTGTGAAACCTAATTAATATGACAAGGAAAATGTAAAAAAAAAATATACTTGTAAAGTCTTACACAACTTGTTCCCTGTGTTAAAGAAAATGTTGATAAATATTTTTCCTTAATAACAATTTAGAGTTATATTTCTTGAAGTTGGTCCAACATCGGTGTTGTCCACAATTTATCATGTGTTTCTATTGACAGAGATGGTAGTCGTAGGTATCATTCTGTTGTCGGTTGTTTATCGGACAATTTGTACCAATCCTTGCTTAAGCTCAACAGGTAAGGAACCGATCATTAAATTTCAAGAAAGAACAAATTTAGTAATCTTTTGTCAAAAATACTTAAAACAAACAAAACAGTGATCAATGTCATAAATACTAGTAGTATCTAAACCAAATCGTATACAGGGCAAAAACAAGAACCCTTAATTAAAATCAAATCGCAAAAATCTATTCATTTTCTTATTCATTTCAGAACAAACATCACATCATTTATTTTTTGTTAATGATACTGGACAAAATTTCGCATCTCCGCGTTTTAATATAACCAGCAACAAAATATGCGACGTAAGATTAAATCAGAAATCATCGATATCAGAATTGACCACCAATACAATATATCGCGTTATTTCCAAGGAAAGTGTTCTAGCTTTCATGGGAAAAGAAATGTTCCTTGTTCTGAGTGATGACTATCTAGGCACTGAATATGTAGTCTCAGTATATCACGATATCACACGAAGGAGTATCCTGGGATTGGGCAACCCCACTAACGATAATATAAGTGTCAGCTTAAAATTCCCTGAAAAAAGAAACTTCGAAGGAAACTTGTGTCCAAATGAGACGTTGGACCTTAATCTGCAGAGTAATCAAGCAAAATCTCTAACATTCAGCTGCGATATAACAGGAACACGAATTAATTCCTCGGAAAAGCTGATCGTCTACACAGCAAGTGTACCATTGGACAACTCAGGAGGAGCAGAATATCTCCTGGAACAACTGTTACCAGTCACATTATGGGGAACGCAGTACGTGGTGGTCCCTTTAGGAGGTCGTCCTTACGGCAATGTCTTGACGATTGTGACTGCCTTTGACGACACGACAATCCATATTTCAGGGTATGATTTTGTCACCATTCCGAACAAGTATGATAGGATCCAAAGACGAGTCGATCTTGATACTCCTCTTACCATTCGGTCTTCACAAGTCGTGTCTGTGCTGCAAACATATTGGTTCAGCTCTGGAGAGAGTGGTTCGGTTACTCTAATTCCTATTGCTTTTAAAACTGATTTACAAAAAACATTCGACGACACAGATTCCTTGAGATATGCATATATGTCTAACATCGGCTACAATGATAGAGAATATGTTCCTCTATCCAATTACTTTGCATATAGAAATCAGCCTGAACTACTAACCGCTTCACAAGGATGTACCGTGACATCAGCTACTCCTGATCAGAGTGGAGGTACGCATTGTGGATTCTCTAAAGACAAAATCGTAAGTGTACTATACTTATGTATTTTTAGCAGCTCTTGGCATTAACTAAACACTTATCGCTATGGATAAAACTTTTTCCAAACGTAGTCCCTTTCGAACAGCGATTATGGAGAAAATTTATGTGTATTGTACACGAAGGATATGGAGATAACGAACAGTATTCAATATCCAAGTCCATTAAACAATATACAAAATCAGAGCAGAGCAAACACAGACCTCCGAAACATCAGAGGTGGGATCAGGTGCCATGGAGGAGTGAGCATCCCCTGCCGACCGGTCACACCGGCCGTGTGCTCGTTGTCATGATCAGGAAATAACGGGAAAAAATCCGTCGTCAATTCAGTGTATAAATAATGGACTAACAATTGGTATGAAAAACGTCAGTCAGCATTTGACTCAATGATAAATTGTATTTGCCGACAAGGTCATTGTATCGACCATAGAACTTAAGAAATGATGACTTTAAACGAAACTGAAGAAATTCATTCATATTATTGCTTTAAAACTCGCATAGAATTTTAGATTTTGGCATAATAAAAAAAATTACCAAATTCAATAACATCAAAACAGAGGACTTTTCAACATTTTATACAACTATATCCTACGATGTTGTTCTGGTCGATACCTGACATTATTAGAAAATGCAACCTATCGTTCGGTAGAATGTTGATTGACGTTTTTTTTTTACATTAAGTAAAAGTAGAAGACCTTTATAATTATTCACACACCGAATTGTCTATGAATTTAACTTTTGTTCGATCATGACAAAGAGTACACAGTGGGTGCGATCGATCGAAGCGGGTTGCTTATTCATCCATGGCATCTGATCTTTCATCTGATGAATTGTTTAAATATTTTTTTTAGATTTCCGTATTTGCTCTGCAATATTAGCTGCAACTTTGATGACGGAATTTTTTAATGAAAAAATGTAATTAACTATTTTAATAATAAAAAGTAATAACCCTTTATAATTTTTTGCCGTTCATATTTGCGACGGAAGAGCTTTTTATAAGCTTAGATTGAAACAAAATTACATTATTCTCGTCCTGTACAATATTGATTTCTTACATAATACTATATATTCCATTGCACTAAAATCATATTTCTGAAACAATTTAATGCTTTCTTTTAGTCTAACTTGTCATCAAGGTTTAAAGCAATATGAGCTGTATTTTGGATAAAATTATTTTGCCGATAAAATGTGTTTTTACGATTAAATTGTATGTAATTTAAACTCTTATGATTAATAAAACCCAAATAAAATGAGAAGAAACCTGAGCCGTACAACTAGGCAACTGCGACGTGAGAGAGAGAGAGAGAGAGACCACTGCATTCAGCGCTTGTTATGTTTTTCAGAGTGACAGCGTATGGCCAAATAAAAGCCACTTAACCACAGAAGAGTTAGAAGAAATTTTCAGTTGCTGTGAGTATTAACAGGGTATATAAGCGTTTTTATCATCATCATCATCATCATCAAATCATCATTATAACCAACATCAGCATCATCAACATCATCAACAACATCAACATCAAAATCATCATTACATCATCATCATCATCATCATCATGACAATCATCATCATCACCATTAAAGCGATGAAATACAATACTAAACCCAGTATCAATTTATTTATATGCTCTTATCACAACCATATACTAGTACTTCCTCTATAGTTTCAGATGTTGGAGATATTTCCTCAGGTGAGTTATAAAGATTTTTTTTTTATTCAAATAATAATTTTACAGTGTATTTTTATTCTTTTGATTGACATCTTAAACTTGTATAATTAGCTTTGATATGTTTTTGTATCTTCTTTTGAACCAAACTCCGGATGACTTAATTGCTTGTAAAATTTATGAATTCAAGAACAGACTGTAGCTTTACATGACTGTATGTACTAAAAGGGTTGTTTGTTTTCAAATATATTCTCAATGTTCATTTTTTGAAAATCTACTATTTTTAAATTTCTAATCTTTAGCTTTTGTTTCAGAGAACCATGACACCTTTGGTACCTTATTTGTTGTTCCTAACGGTAATTTCAACACAAGTATTTTCTGCTTAATTGGTGGATATGACTCCCAACACATTTTTTCCGAAAAACAAATCTTCATAAAGCAACATACCAAAACTGGGTGCGAGGACGTACTCCATAGTATTGTTAATAATTCTATATCTTTAAATGTCACTTCTCCTGTGATCATTCTTACGAATCAAAGCGAACTATCTTTATCATGTCAGTACAAAGGGAAAGATAGCAGCTATGATACAAACATTTTTATTGTACCTCCTGTTGATATTTTAAGTACAGAATATATCGTTACTTTTCCACCTATACCCCCCGATGATGCCGACAGTGAATGTTTGATATTAAGTCTGTTTAACAACACTTCATATGCTATACCGCCGCTGAACGTATCCGATACAATACAAAGGATGCAACAAAAAAGAATTTCTTCTATGGCTACGGGAATGTTTATCGTCGCCAACAAAGTCATTTCAGTTCTGTGCTACATGTACTACAGAAATAACCAATATATTATAAATCATCCCCTTCCATCCTCCGGATTTTATTTTCAATTAATGAAGTCCCAAAAAGTAACTGAGGAAGAGTTCGTAATGGTATCAACAGAAGGAAACACAGCGTTGACCTTTGACATGGGCACAATGGAAGGCCTGAACTACACACGGCTTCATAAGAGAAACGCTTTGTTGCAAAATATGGGCGAAAATAAAACCTATACATGGAAAGAAAATATTTCCACTTTGTTCATCACTGCCAACAAACCTGTGCTTATAGCGGTCTACTTCAGACAGAGTAAAACCACATCGGATTCTACGCCGTTTAGTCCAAACGGCACCAACTTTGTATATGTTCCACCCACATTCGATGTTATTTGGCAGAAAGAAGAAAATAGCACTTACCTGTCTCAAAACGGATGGCCATCTAATTTTAGAGTCCCCTATAGAGTTTACGTATGAATTCTTACTTTTTTTACTCAATTTTCAAATAATGAGAATTTTTTTCATATTGTCGCTTAAAGTGATATAAGAATGAAATGGAAGTACACTTTTAAACAGATTTCTCTTTGTCTAGTGGTAGCATTGTCGACATTTATACAATCGAAATCTACGCAACATCGAACTGAAATAGGCATCATTAAGCATGCATTAAAGAAATTATTTATTGTGTGCATTTGTTCTTTAAAACTTAAAAAATGTTAGGTGAATACTTAGAAGTTTGGATCAGTGTTTATATAAGTAATACGTTAAAGGAAACTTTATTCTTAAAAAATTATTAACATCACAATACTATGAACAACAAAAGATAAATAGAAAATGAAGTCTAAAATAGAAATTTCAACATGTGTTTGTGTTAAAAACTAACTAAAATTAAAATTTTCAAAAAAAATATATTAAGAGAAATTGATTTTTACTCTCAATATTAGTGTCTAGTTAGAATATATTTGATGTTGTTTAAAAACATAGAAATGTGTTCTTTTAAAGTCATGAAGTCAGTTGCAATAATGACGGTAAAAACCGAGGTGATCATGACGATACCCAAAACTCCAATCGACTGTGATGACGGACGACTGTCCATTACGCTGATCTTTTTCCTCGTGTTGGACGAAAGTTGTCTTTTATTAAGAATAAGTTCTTTCTTCATTCCTTCTATTACTTTTGCCAATTGTTCATTTGTAAAGTTCTTTGGCTTATGCACTCTGTTACATGGGCACCAGCAATTAGCTGAAATGCAGAATTTCGAAAACAATGATCTTAGTTTTTGGGTTTTTTGTTTATGCGCTTTCCTTATTTCTAATGGGAAGAGGACTTTATCATCCATAAAAATCGTAACAAGATACTTTTGCTTATCCCATTAAACTCACAATTCTAATGCTACAGTGAAAAGATTCTAAAGTTTAACCTTGGTATCACAAATTTCACAGGCTAAGACCATTTCGACCCTACATGGAATTGTACTGGAATTACGTGACAAAAAATTACGAAAGAAATTAATAATCATTATAATTAATATTCATAAAGTGTACTCCTAGAAATGCAGCATTAAATATTAAGCTGAATCCAACTTAAGGGTGAGACTAAATTTGTCACGTATGGATGCATTATAAATAATTTAACAATAGATACTTTATTTAAATGACAATTCGACATTTATTACAAATCAATCAATGTTCGCTAGCTATGACGTAACCTTTTTTATTTTGCACAACGACTGCTAAGATTTTTTTTTAAAATCAGGATGACTGTTGCAGATTACATCAGAATAAAGGAAAATAATATCGACCGAATTAACTTGGTACTTGATCTACTGTTTAGCTAAAATTTACCCTACATGATGAGGTCAAAAAACTTCTAAGAATATACATGTACTCGTATTTCTTACTATTCAGGATTAAAAAAAATGGATTGAGAAGTTCAAACAGAAGCCTCCAAATGATACATGTACTTGTATTTACGTAGCACTTGATGCTTTATCAGTCGATAATAATTTCTTGGAATACTCTGTTTGTCTATCTCGGAAATGACACAAGAAATTATTTATTAAAGGGATAAAAAAATTATATCATGATGTCTTTTAAGAGTACAATTTACAAATTCAACTGAGTATTACTATACCTCTTTTACATTGCTCTTCACTAGTTGCCCCAAAATGTCTGGTAGTGTAGTTATTTGGACACGAAGAACAGTTAATATTGCTTCCACTAATGTTTTTGAAATAGCCAAGTTTACAGGGGTAACATTTTTCTGTTATTGCATCATATTCTTTTCCTGTCGAACACAGCTCTACAAGCACAAACAGATTTTCAATAACATATTTACAACTTTACTAATATGTTAATGATAATGAGTATTAACTGTTTTAAAAAGTATTCTATATTTCTTTCGTTCAGGCAGTGCATCAATGTTAGAAATAAGTTTAACTATTCGTAAATATCATTAACTCAACAAGTCCGGGCCGTGACTTGAACAAAATTTATTCATACTTTATAAGGATTCTTGCAAATGTTTTAAATATTGTCCTGCCGATGAATGTATTTGCTGGATAAGAACCACCATGGCAAGAAGAAAGGCAAGAAACAGGAAATAGGCAGACAAAAGACGAACCCTGATAGGAAAATCTCATTTAACTTCCAGGTCAAGTGAAAATAAACTATTGTTTCTGTCAAATACTTCGTACATTCTTATGATAGACTTAATGGATACTAGAACATACCAATACATTTCACTGCTCCTTTTGTAAGAGTTGTCGTTCCAGTCGGACATTTTGTACAATTCCACCTTAAATTCTTCTCGAGAGTAATATTTTCACTTGAGGTACTTTTGAAAAAACCAATTTCGCATTCAGTGCAACCATCATCTTTATAGGACACCCCCTCCTTGCAGTGAGCTGGAATGAAAATTACTTTTAAAAATATTTCCTTTCTATTGTGAATAAATTGATGCATTTTTTCTGGGGAATTCTAAACTTTTTAAAACTAGGTAGCAATGATAAAAAAGGGGGATGGGAGCAATATCCAGCTCAACCTTGAAATGGCGATTTTTAATACTGAACATCTCCTGTACAAATGTAAACTCTGTGAAAATATTTGGAAAACAGTTTATTTTTTGGATTTGAAATCACATGGAAAATACTTGTACTAGGTTTTTACATTGAAATCAATTCAAAAACAATGATATTTAAAAATCTATTGTCGTTTATATGTTTTAACATCTATAAATATAAAATGAAATGTAGATATGAAAAGACAACATGTATACAGAAATCTTTCAAAATAAGATAAAAAACGTCTTTGTCTACAAAATGTAATTCTAAAGAAGGCACATTTAATGTATATTGTAATTGTAATTAATGATAATTTATATCTAGAAGTAGGCAATTACTTGTGATTTTGGTGCTCAAATCGATATGCAATGTATGTATTATGCTTTTGTGTACAATGAATTATTTATGTACCATGTTTTAATAAAGGGAAAAAAATACACAAATACTGTGAAATAGCCGTTTCGTTGGGATTTAATCACTGTTACCTTTGTAATTTTCGCTCAATCAGGAAGCTCAAAATTTAATGTACTTGACGAAATGTAACAATTTCAACCTACAGTATCACATTATCTCTTAACCCCTAATTCAATTTTGTTGACATTCCGCTTTTCTATCAACTAAGATTGTATATTATTATTTTTGATTTAAAATTATGAATTCATTTTATTTGCAGTGAAAGAAATTAATTTTTAAAAAATCAGTATCAGAATTAAAAATAAATAAGATGTGTTTATTAAA
Source organism: Saccostrea glomerata (assembly GCA_003671525.1). NCBI lineage: Eukaryota > Metazoa > Mollusca > Bivalvia > Ostreida > Ostreidae > Saccostrea > Saccostrea glomerata. The sequence continues at coordinate 335,337 of PRKT01000296.1, read as the reverse complement.
TACCGACGTCCCCAGGTGTTAGTCAAACTCCAAGATCGAGAGATTAAATAAGTTGGTACCCAAAGAAACTTCTTATTTTAAGAAAAATATCATTTCACAAAAAAATATACCGTTGAAATATACAGGCTGTAGATCCAACCATTCAAAGTTATGATCATGGTTAAAGTTTTTCCTCAAAAGTAAGTCACAAAGTCTATGGTTAAAGGGTCAACACGTATGGTTCACACATGTGGACATTTTTTATTATAAATATATATTTGTAAATTTGAAAGCCCTAGCACCGACCATTCAAAACTAATCGCCAAGGTTAAATCTTGGTAAAATTGTACAAAAATGTTCAAATATGATGGTAAACAAAAAAGGTCTTATAATATGAAATACACAACCGATTAAAAATTGTGAGCATGGTTAAAGGTTTTGCAGAGGAAATTGATTGTGCCATTTCATTTTGCTGTATTAATACGATGTTTAAATTACCTATACAATCCTTTATGCTCGTAGACCCTGTATCGTAAGTTGTCTTCTCAGCTGGACATTTCTTGCACATAAACCTGTCAGAAACAAAAGGTTAGTTTTTCATAACATTTAATTCGTACTATTTCCTGCGTTCGCTTAAATATTACTAAATTCAACATATCTATCTTTAGATTACAAAGCGGAAATGCCGTCTGACCTTGACCTAGATGGCTCAGATGGAGAAGACTGCAAAGGTACGTCCTGAAAGAGGAACTTTGTAGATATTGGTGATATAATTCTTGTCTGTGAGAATGTTCAAATTAAAAATCATTGACGGTTTTTGTTTGAGAAAGTCTAGAAAAGAAATCTTCGAAATTTTTGTCTGACTGATCGTCCAGATATTAAAAACATTACCGAAAAAATTAATAAATATTTTTCTAACATAAGAAAGAGTTGCAATCATGTCATGTTACAGCAAAACGCGTTTACTAACATGGATATTGCGAATTTACGCTTATAGCGAAGTCATCTTGGATTCCCGACCATATAAATATAATGAATTTCTTATAGGGTTATAACGTATTACGGATATATTGAAGTAATTTCATAGGTCCCAGTGACTTCGTTATAGCCGAGTTTTGTACTTATTTGTCTGACAAAAAGTCCAGAATAGCAATCATTGATACAAACGTACTTATATATTGATCTGACTGGGAAAAAAGGCAAAGTTAAATTATTGACATATTTGACTACATGTACTATAGAATTGACTCTGAGATCCATGTTCTTAATTCTTAAAATTTTTGTATAGAAAAAGGTTCAGAGTCGAAATTGTTGACATACATGTATTTGTCTCACAACAGGTCCAGAACAAATTCATCAAATAGAGAGTCCAGCCAGAATGGAGAACTTTTATGTATTTTTTGTCAGATAAGGTCTACAGAAGAAATCATTTTTTTTTTTACTTTTTCAACAGGAGGAAGATTAGAAATCATTGACACAAATTGTTTGAAAGAGATCAAGATTAGAAATCAATAATATGTTAATATTTATTTGACAGATGATCCAGATTAGAAATAATTAAAACATTTGTCTTTAAGAAAGCCCAATGTACGTAGATATCAATGACATATTTTTTCTTAGAAAAATGAAATTGAATAGAACTATTGAAATATTTGCCCTGTAGAAGGCCCAACTAAGAAATTCAACTCGACATTTAGATATATCGTACGTATTGTAAATTAACAATGGTAATTTCCATTCTTTAGTCGATACGATATATCCTGTTGGGCTTGAGATAAAAGGTACCATAGAGTCTGACACATCTGTTTCATATTTGGATATTTTACTTGCAAAAAATGTTAATGGTAATCTAAAAACCAAGGTTTATGATTTAACGTGATGCCTTTAACTTTTCTATCGTCCACTTTCCTTACTAATGCAGCAGTATACCTTCATCATCTGCATATGGAGTCTCGATAAGTCAGTTGCATCGATACACAAAAGCATGCTTTACGTATGAACAATTTTTAAAACAAGGTAAATTTTCGACAAACAAGAATAAATTGGTAGGGAGTACAGCGGCAACGCCAACGTCAAGAACTCGTTGATGTTGGCGTAGCCGCTGTACAAGCATGTCCCAGACATGCTCGATGGGAGAAAGGTCTGGACTGAGTGAGGGTCAGGGTAATTTGGTGATATTCTGCTGTTGGAGATAATCTGTAGCGATCCTGGCCCTAAGACATTCGGCATTGTAATCTTGAAAAATGAAACGGCACCATAAAGACGTGCAAACGGCACAACATGGGGTGTCTAATGAAGTTAACGTCATGGAAACATTCGTTAGGTTGGTGCAAAACCCTCCTGTGTCTGCCCAGACAGCCTATAGTCAACATCGACTTAACCCAGCGTTGATGTGAAGACGCCATTGGAGTCGGGTCCTAATGTGATGATCCCTCAAACGGGGAATGACAAGAGGACTTCGGGCGTGTAAGTGAAATCTGTGCAGTCGATCCCTGATGGTCTGGCCATTAACTACCAAGCCATAATCCTTTTGAGGTTGAGACATCTGATTTGCAGTTACCAGACGGTTTCTCAAGGCATTGGTGCCGGTGAATCTGTCCTGAGCTTGAGTTGTTGCTCTTGGTCGACCGGATCGTGGTCCATCCTGAACAGACCTTGTAGCACGATGTCAGGACCATAATCTGCTGATAACAGACTGGGAAACATTTATTTCCCTTGACACAGCAACCTGTCTTGTGCCAACCTGCAGCATGCCAAGGTCACGTAATCTCCCATCCTGTGTTAGACTGCGCATGGTTTCTGCTTAATTAACGATTTCATCTACAGAATGCTTTTTCTTCAGAATCTTTCTTTAGAATGGCTTCAACTTTCCAATTCAGAAGCATGCATCTTTGTAGCCCAACACCCTTGATCATAAGTTGCATCCCGTGCAGATCGAGAGAGTGTGACTGATGTGTTTGGGTGATGCTTCCTAGTTAATGAACTGTGCATTATGGTTTAGCATTCCTTTTAATATGTGAACATTTTGACCACAAACTACAGTACATGTGTCTCCTACTTTTTCTGAAAAGTACTTATCAAACTGAGTGTTGGATCAAGATTTACTAAGCTAGTGCCATCAAGTGCCAACACTACTGCTTCTATTGAGGAACGATGGAACTGCACGGCTTGTCGGGAAAATTTGACCACCTTAAGTAGAGGGACTGTATACGAAGACGGCTGTATAGGTACGATCTATTTCTGGGAGCAATCTAGATTTACAAAATTCATTTTGTGTGTGTGTGTGTGTGTGTTCTCGTTTGAACTGTATAAATAATCTTAGCAAGATTTTGAACTTTTGTGCATGTTTGATAGATATACTTAATATGAATAAATTTTCTTCTTTGACGAAGAAAAGATAAATAAGACTCGGTTGTGAGAAAAAATAACTTATAACGCGATATTCAAATAATACATAACGCAGTATTCAAATAAATTGTCAAGATGTTTGCCAACATGATTTGCAAATAAATTAATCATCAAAATGCTAATGAAAGAAGACATTTTTTAAAATATATTTTAATATGTTTTAGAACATTGCTTAGAAGGCAGCTTCTGGAATGGAAGTGTATGCTTGCCTTGTCCAGTGGGAGAATACAAAAGCACATCCAGTAAAGATCTTTCACTTTCTTATGAACTGAGGTGGAATTGCACCCGCTGCGAAAACGGGAAAACCACATATCGTTCTGGCACAAATAAAGACGCATGTTTAGGTAAAACAAACATTCGTTGTCAATATAACCTACAATATTCTGGACTTGTCGTTATATAAGATGAAAACAATTGTTTATTTTTTTCTAGAATTGCTTATAAAGCTCTTTGTAAATAACGAACAGTAATCACTTCAAATGTCTATTTCAACATTAAGAATCGGGAGCAGAGCTGACCTCCAAAAACATCAAAGGTGGGATCAGGTGCCATGGAGGAGTGACTATCCCCTGTCGAAATTAGTTATTTATTTAACGAAGGATTGTATGATTGTGTAGACCATGGGATTTGCGAAATGAATATTTTAAATACTACTATTGAAATACTTTTTGTTTCATCATCTTATTTGTTCATAGCTTACATCGTTTTAGAATTTTTTGTACGTAGAGACCACTCATGATTGCATTACTGAATCAATTAGGGGACATCATTTTCATAGTAAGTTGATAAAGGTACCAGTATATTGCTACATAATGAAGGGAAGTTGACTGTAGAAAAGTAACAAATAGAACGATTAACCATGAAGATCATTTCATTAACGCATTTTTCAATTTGAAAATACATGTATTTCCAAACTAGATGCTGTCATGAGACACGGGGGGGGGGGGTAGGGTTAAAGAGGGCAGGAGTTGCCTTTCTTGGGAATGCTACTGTGATTTTTGAACCCTGAATAAAATTTTTCACACAGTAAATTTTAAGTTTGTCTAATAATAACTGCCCACAGGCCGCAACTGTTCACACTTAAAAAACTTGTACCCTATATCCAAATACAAGGCAAAGGTCACAACCTTGAACTCTAATCCAACTTCTAAGCCTCTGACAAAGAAATTAATGTTTTTCTGTATTTTGAAGCAACATAAAAAAAAGAAGCACACTAAATTGCTTTCTGTTAAACTTTGGAACAGCTTTGCTTTTCTTTACTATCTGGTATGTATGACTTGGGAACCTACATCAACTGACCTCCATATACACAGCATACGACAAGAGATGGATAAAGTTAGATGAATTATAAGAGGCTGCTTGGCAAAGATGAAGATTAGCACACATTTTCAAAGACCCCAGGAAACAAAAATTAAGGACAAATGACATAATATTTAGAGATAGAGGAAGTACCCTACATGAATACTGGTAAGGAGTCTATAACTGATACTGAAGTCTATAAGCAGAAACATGTTTTTTTTTTCAAAAACAAAGTGTCACATCAGTTTTGTCTTATGGCTATGAAACACTGTGAGAATTTTATTTCTATAGATCTTCTATCTGTAACATAAATCTGCAAAGAGTGTAAGGGTCAGATTTGCAAGAAACTCAAGGGTATACCTGAGAAAGAAATGCCCTTCATTTATTAACCTTACTATAGTAAAGCATACAGACTGCACATTGATTGTCAAATCACTTTGAATCGTGAACTTATTTGTAGGGTCAACATTACCATGACCCTGACCTTTGATTTTGCAAACATGATCTAAAACTTGACCTTAACATCATGACTTCTACCTTTGACCTAAGAACATATTAACCAAGATATAGCGTGCCAAGTTACTCTGAGCTTTGAATTTTAATTGAGCTGTCAACAAAACTATGACCCTAACCTTTGATTTCGGAAGCATGACCCAAATTTGACCTTGCAGCATGGCCTCAACCTTTGACCTGAGGACATTTAAACAGTATATAAAGCATCAAATTACTCTAAGTCTTGAATTTATTTGAGGTGTCAATATTACAATGACCTGATCCTTGACCTTTACAGCAAGATTCCAAACTTAACCTTCAAGCATGGCCCCAACCTTTGAATATTTAAATGAAAAATTAAGCTCCTAATACTTTGAATATTGAACTTATTTGAGGTGTCGATGCAACTTTACCTTATTTAATGAAGCTGACAGGGAATATGGCACCAAAAGGGAGTTGGGGAGCGTTTGGGGAACATCTGTAACGGTCCCCGTTACAATTAGCACTAGTTTGCCAATAGCTTGCTTCGTTTTAGAAATTCTACGTTCCTTCGTTGAGCGTATCGCGAATCAAATGGGAGACAAGAACCCCAACTGTAGTTGATAACGCTATATTGCTACATAAGGGAAGTGTTCGATAGAGAAGTTGGAAAGTTTTTCTTGTTAGATTATCATAAACACATTTTTTTTTCACACAAAAAAAGTATCTAAATGTAAAACAGATATTTAAAATTCTGGCCTTTTTTTATTTCAAGTTCAGAATACATCGAGTCGATATATGTAATTACATGTATTTAATTGTTCACTATAGTAAAGGTCGTCGATATATTTATATATCGTGTTCAAGGCAATTGCAAGTTTTTCTTCTTAAGTATATCAGGTTTAGAATAAGTTCTGCTTCATATAAATATAAAAAACTGATAATGACGGGGAGCAATGGCATGATACCCATTTGATCGAATTCCTACGGATTGTTGGAAGATCTGATCTCCAAACTGTGTCTAAAGGACAACATAATAGTGTCATATAGAAACTCAAGTTTCTTTTTAACATCATCTTCAGAGTATGTGTACTTGTGTGTACATTAAGATTTTTTAACAAAATAATTTTGCAAATAACCAATAACAAGAAAATTCATTTGACGAGTTCACTTTATTTTTGTTAGGTAAATCGACTGTCTATGATGTCAAAGCATAGTTTTCATTTTATCGTGGGGAATGGTTGTATAGAAATATGAAAAGTCCTACTCTTTTATGCTATTGATTTTGCTTTAATTTTGTGAATTTCAACCTCCTAAAAGTTTCTTGGAGTTTTTCAGTATCCGTATCTGATTTACACCATTCTCAAATACACTTTGTAGAACTCTCATGACGTTTCTCCTTCATTGATGTTTATAGTTTAGTAAAGAGTAAATAATGAGGATTGGTAGAGCATTTGCTGGAACCCTCTAGGTTTCTTTTAGTAAAATTTTTATATAAAGTTTAGGAATCCAGGATGGTTATGGTAATTTAAATCCATTTGGGTTCTTTAGAATATTAAAAAAAAATTAAAATTGTCATTTGATTTGGAAAAATGTTATCCTCAGTAAAGGAGCCATGGGTTTAAGTTGGTAAAGGTGGGCGTTGTTCATATATTTTATAGAAAATGGGCGAATAAGACGAGTAAAATGCTTATTGTACGTAAAAGAAACAAGTGAAAATTTTAATCTCAATTATGCAAAATCTTCTTTAATATTTCATTCAACATACACAAAATTAATGTATTAAAAGATAGAAGCATGTCCGCATCTCATGTAGATTGAAGCTATTTTTCTATAAAATAGCAAAAATAAACTAGAACGAGATGAATTATCATTTCTTCATAAAAGTACATTTGCTGTACGAAAAGTACAATATGTATGGCACGCCAAATTCACAAAAATGAGATAATCATAGTTTCACAATCGATAAACTAGGTTTATCGGTTGTAAACTATAGTTTACGGACTGTAAACTATAGTTAACAACGTTAATCTATATTTCACATCTGTAAACTATAGTTAACGCGATAATCTATGTTTCACAACCGTAAACTATACTTAACACCGAAAACTATCATTTGCGATTGCAAAACATAGATTATCTGATAAATACAGTTTCACGATTTGTAAACTATAGTTTACAGTCGATAAACCTAGTTTATCAATTGTAAAACTAGGTTTATCTCATTTTTGTGAATTTGGCGTGCCATAAATATGCTCAAAGTATGCATAAGATGTCGATTCTTTCATTTTAAAAAAATTCAAAGACCCACTTATAACACTAACACAACACTCGCATCTTTCGTGAAATATTTGAAGTCCATTTAGTTAAGAGTCATATCAAAACTATTTTTTATAATTGTTATTTTAATTTATTTATTTTTTACGAGCGACATATCATAGTTGTTAGCTTGGTGATCTCGAAGTTAAACTTGTTGCTATGGATTTTTATTACTTGAGTTAAAATCTCAAAGAATAACATTCTTATGTTTTGTTTGTTTGTTTTTGATCATTAAATGATTTGTATGAAAGAATTTCCCTCTAAATGTTTTGTTTACAATAGTTTTCATACCTTTCAATGATAAGACTTTTACTCGTTATATTAGATTCACAAATTGAATGACTTATTCATGAATCGGTATTTGAAATTTTAGGTATTTTGCACGACTCGTTAGCACATATACTTTTTATTGAAAATAAGCTATACTCAGTATATAAACATTTTTTCCGCTAATTGCAATAGCAATCTCAGCTTTTGCTATCTTTTTCTCACCATCGCCAGTTGTTTTTTTTTTTATTTCATTGGATATAAATGGTTGGCATTTTGATATATATATATATATATATCGAAAGGCCTCAAATATCCGTAGTTAACCGTATAATCGGGAACATATCCCATATGTTGCACTAATTATATTTAATTTTTAACTAATTGATGTACATGTGTAGTTGTCAAGTTAATTATCATCTTCTGTCACTCTCATATGTATTCACAAAATTATTATTACCTCAAGGTCTATCGCTTTTGCACCTAATAACGTGCCTCTCATAGAAACAGATAGACAGACGGACAGTGCTACAGTAAAAAGACGGTGTTGTGTTTTTTCACCTGTACAGTGAAAATAAACGTTATGGTAAATTAACTAATCACCATTTCGTCTGAGTAAAACCTTTCTAAGTTGAACAATGCGCTTAGCGTTTGTTTATAAATGTATACATGTACATGTAATTGCGTAGTATGACGGATATACTATAGATCAGTACTAGTACTGTTCATTTCATTGACTTAATGCAATTACACATAGGATCTTAAATTTGAACAGGATGCATAATTATCACGACAAGTAATTGTCTTATCGTGTATTAATTAATACACGAAGTTTGATGTAATGAAAAGCCTGCGTGTATTTTGTTTGTTTGCTGATCGGGCATAGCACACTTAAATACAGCCGTCTGAGAGAGCGTGGGAGCAGGTATTTGGGATATGTCTGCAAGGGAGAGGTGATTCGTCAAGCATTACATTAGCCTGTCATACTTGACCTACTAGAAAACAGGTAAATACAAATTCGTAATATACATAGGTGTGTCAGTGGTGAACTTTAAATAAAACTGTTCTATACTTTTGGAGATTATCGGAATCGCTGACTTAGACAGATCAACTCTTTGACCATGGATCAGGTACAGGTGGATCTGAACAAGCCGATGGATTGGTCCGACATGATGAATTTATTTGTCGGTAAGGGACACGTTCGCCGAGCTGCCATTTACGATCTGAAAGGGAAATGTATGGCCGCAAGTGAAGATCCAAACATTCCACAGGACGAAATCATTTCAATAGTTCGGTGTTTAAGTGAAAACTATGTGGTGTTGAATAAACCCATTTTTGCTTTGTTTTTCGGAGAGGAAAGGTACGTTTGTTTCCGGGCAACTCCCAATACCATTGTGGGGCGCACCGCCAAGGATTTCTTCGTCGCTTATCGTTGTGACGATTTTGTTATTATTGCATTTGCAGACATTGTCGTCAATCCGAAGTTTTCTTGCATCGGTGAGGTGTGGACTTTTGGAAACGAAATACGATCAAGAATGGAGATTTCTGCTTTTATTGGTTGAAGGATTGTGTCGTAACAATGCCGCATTCTTTGCCAGCTGAAATTAAATTACATACTTTCGTTCTTATTTTGAGGAAGAAGGAAAAATAGTTTTGTAAATCTTTTTATGTTGTTTTTTTTCACTATGAACACCTAAAGGTGTTAAAATTTTAACACATTATAAATCAGATTAGTACTTTTTAGATGCATCCTATCCTCCAATCCTCTTTGCGGAAAAAAAACTAATTTTAAAGTGCGTATGATTTTTAGCAATATGCATCACGATGTATAGTCCTTAATATCTTGGGACTACTAGAATGCTATTACTGAGTACATATATGTACATGTGTATTGAGGATACTGAAGAACATTATATCGGTTTATAATTAACATTATAGTTTATATGACAATATTGTACTCTCTGGTGATATATGTTGAATTGTACATGTATGTAGTTCGCAATGCCCTAAGTTTTTTTTTACCCTTTTTCTAGCATTTCTTTTTCGCAATTACTAGAAAATTTGGTCACTTTTGTAGTGTTTATTCTAATTTTTGATTGTGTAAATAATGATTTTTTTTTTCAAAGATTAATAATGAATTAATGAAACCATGTTTACTTATAAGAATTTTATTCTTAAATTCTGATTTTTTTTTTTCAATTGAGAATACATGCGTATCTTTTCATACACAAGCTGTATTGTAACTTGTACACCTTATTTCTTTTTTATTTATAGATATTTTCTAATATTATTCGCTTATATTAAGTAAAGTCCAAATATGCATTTCGTATACATTGTATTATACAAATAGTGCAATAATTTGTTACAAACATACTAGTATTATAGAATAGCCAAACCCCTAAGTCTTATCACAAAATAAAATACGAATTTCTTAATTTGATTGTTGTTGTTACTGTTGTCATCTAGCCAAGGGTTTCCGATCCAAAATCTTTTGGCTTAGACTCTTGGCTAGCAGATCCTGTATGTTGTATAGTGTAGTTTTGTAGCATTGTGGTTCCGCATTTTACGAGTAAACCTATAAAACTTTTTACGTTATATAACCTTTCAAAACATTTGTATCAAAATAGTTGTACAACGCTTTATGGGGGGATTGAGATTAATTATACTTTTAATTAATTGAAATATTTAATCTTTACTGTCACTTCAGCAAAAAATGGTTTACAAAAACATCGTATGAGTTTGAAATAAAAGATACCACAGAGTTTGACACATCTGTTTCATATTTGGATCTTTTACAAGAAAAAGACGTTAATAGTTATCTAACACAGGCACTTGACGTTACTTTTTTTCTTTTAATAAAAAAAAATATACACATACCTTATGATGTGTATATATTTTTTTATTAAAAGAAAAATAAGTATCTAACAACAAAGCTTCATGATAAATGTGGTGAATTTAACTTTTCAATCGTCAACTTCCCTTACTTACACAACAATATACTTTTGTCACTTGCATACGGAGTTTATATCTAGCTCAGTTGATTCGATACGGAAGAACGTGTTCTACAAACGAGGTAAATTATTGACAAACAAGTTGATGAAGCAAGAATTAAGTAATCATTTCGCAGGTATGGTCGATACACTGACCTTGCCAGGATATACATACTGAGTTGTGAATGGATTTTTTCATAATGTTCGTTAACTTCATATATTTCATATATATATAATAGTTTATGTCACAAAAAAATTCACGAACTATTGTAAATTAAAATAGAGTTGAACATAACGGGTGTCCTGCAATATGCTAGAATTTCTGGTTGACAATACCGGGGTATCTATACGCAGTATATAATTTTTAGAGATCTATAGGCTAGATTTGTTCAATTCTAGCTGCAATAATGTAGCCCTCTCCGATTTTTTTTAATTTTTTTTTTTTTTTTTTTGGGAGAGGGCTACAACTCCTTAGGATCTTTCTAATGGCGCAGAGCGGGAGTGGATCGCTCCCGCACGGATTTCGTCTCAAATTGTCGGTAAACGGCTATTTTATTTATATACCTTACCTGAACTTCCAAAATGTAGTTATCCCAGACATAAATCGATCATAAAATATACAGAACAATAAAAATATCAGTATTTTTCGTGTATGTCAACATCACAACTTAAATTTATCCGCCATGTTTACTGACCTTGACAGATTTTATTTTGAGACGGCCAATGAGATTAAGGATCTACAGGGAGCGGATTTCTTTGGAATTATCTTATTTTAAGCCTAAATATCGCTGTTTACGAAAAAATGACACATGGAATGATTTTATTCATCGATGTTTAGTGTTACTATTCATCAAAATTATTTATTTACGTCGACATTTGCTTTAATGAGTCTTTCAAATTTTCAAGCGCAAGTCTCACTACGTCACTCGTGAACTGTCATGGCTGCGGAATGAGCGAGAAGAAATCAAACAGATTTATTTAACATGGTTTTCGCGTTTAACGAGCTATGATGTCGACAGTGAATAAAAATCGCGTCTTATTAGAAGTAAGTTGAATGATAAAACAATTTATTCGGCCTGCAGTCGCTCGTATTAAAAAAATATTTTTGCACCATTACGGAGATGCTTTGGAATTGTAGCCCTCTCCAGAAAATATCAGATAAAAAAAAATCGGAGAGGGCTACATTATTGCAGCTAGTTCAATTCTAGTAGATTTCTTATGGGTACAAATTGTGCTCTTTATTAGGCTATGATATAGGAGACATTTTATTGTATCTACGAATATATATATAACGTATATGAAGCAGAATTCATTCAAAAAACTTATACATGAGAAAAAGCAAACGCTTGTTTTAACCTTTAACTTAACATTTTGATGTATCTACGACAAATTGTTACATCCATTCATATGTCTAAGAGATATATCCTAAGCTTGACATGAAAAGATACCATGCACAAAGTCTGACAAATCTGTTGAACATATTTAGAAATTTTCCTAGAAAAGGGCATTAAAGGTATTCTAATAACAAAACTAAAATTATAAACATAATGGCATCAAGTTTTTCTATCGTCGGCTTCCAAATTTATGTTGCATTATATTCTTATCACCGGTAAATAGAGTTCATGCCTCCCGATTCGATACATAACAAACAATTGCTAAAAAGAAGCGAGCTAGCGCTACTGACAAAAAGTTTATGAAATAAGTCTCGTCGTATAAACTATAAAATCATCAATTTGCAAATTCTATGGTCTATACAATGACCTTACCAGCAAATACATTTTATCTTCAAATTAAACGCTTTTTGATGTTTTAATACTTTTTGTTAGGTCATTATTTCACAGTTTCCGTTGAATCATGATAATGAGCGCATGGCGGGTTTGGCGGTGCTACAGAGGATGCTTACTTCTCGATCCATGGCACCTGATCCCACCACCCTTGATGTTTTAAGAGGTCCATGCATGCTCTGATCTCTATTTGTTTAATTTCAATGGACTTTTGAGCTTGGTCACCTTTCTGTGTTTCTATATTACATTTGTTATTATCATTTTTTAAATCATACCAGTATTTTAATTCTTTGCTGAAGGTACACAACTGCACCCATTTCCTTAATAAATTAGTCGCCCGCGTGGCGCAGTGGTAAGAGCGTCTGTTCTAGGGTCGTGAAGTAAGGAGTTGATCCTTACATCGCGGGTTCGAATCCCACGGTGGGAGGTGGAGACCGGTCCTTTGGATGAAACCGTATTAACCGAGGTCCAGTGTTGCATTAGGTGCTGGCACGAAAAAGATCCCTCCCTGCTCAATGGCCATAAGTGCTGAGTATATGCCAAAATTTGCAGCTCTCCACTGGCAAGTGAGGGCGTCTCCATATGAGTTGAAAATTGTCGAGAGGGACGTTAAACAATATACAATCTTCAAAATTCTAGAATAATGCAATTTAATACAGCATGTTTCTAGATATAAACTCCTAAAGGATCTTTTTATATGAATTGAAAGCACTGGGTCTCTGCTTTACATTAATGTTTGAAATGAAACTATGGCACTTGGTCGATTATTTGGTATACAAATGGACAAGCCCATCTTATGAATTACGTGATTCTAGCTCTTGTTAATTTAAGTTGCCATGTGAACGGCAAGATTGTTCGTGCAAGTAAAGTCTACTTTTGCACAAAATCTGAATCCGAAAGACGGGTTCCACTTTCTGCAGTGAATTTGAACCCACGACGTGAGGATATCAGCTCTTTACTCCGCGACTTTTAGAGCAGATCGATGCTCTAACCACAGTTTTCAATGAAAGAAAAAAAAACAAAGAAACAGGATAGCATGTTGCGTGTATAACACAGGAGTCTGCAATATTTTATAAAATGATAAACAGGCATAATTCTTACCAGTGAACTTTGAAATTTTTTTACTTACAATGAGATATGCCACCACTTGCAGGTGGAGGGCCGCAAATTAAAACCTTTACTCTGAGTATTTGCACAATTTTCAGCATGAGGATTTTTTTGTATGTCAGCACCTACTGGGACAAGGAACCTCACGTCGTGTAGTTTATAAATACGGCCTCGTCCGAGGGATCCGCCTCCCTGTCCCGCAGTGGGATTTTAATTCACTACGTATCCATATCTATGCATAAGGGGACGACTTTTTTCCAACTAAAAACATTTAAATAAAATGGCCTTCTGACAATATAATTAAGGTAGCCGATATTTCTTGATAGAAGTTACTGTAAGATGACATAACGGGACACAATCCGTACCCATGGGTGTTTCGACAGGTTATTGGAGGACCTCATCACCAAAAACTACATAGGTATCGTCATCAGAAATACATGCACAAGAATCTTTTAATATCAACTTCAGAGTAATTTTGTGTACATGCACAATTAGATCTTTTTTAAATGCAAATGACCAATGACAAGTTACGTAAATTTACGAGTTCCTTCTTAGGTACTGTGAACACTGAGCTTACTAAATGATACCCCTCTCCCATATGGTTATAATGGCAAAATCCATGACTTGCTCTCGGAAACCCAAAATAACAAGTGTCAGATAGGAGGTGCACAATGGCATAATATAACAAAGATTTCTGTAAAGTCTCATTAAATTTCATTGAATGGTACAACAGGATTTGCAGATAGGAGATGGGTACCACAGACGGACATCCCGATCATTAATTCGAGCAGGGGTGTAACAAAGACTAGTGTGTCATACGTGTATAGGTTGTGTAAATAAATTATCCAGGAAGAAAATGGTAATAAACAGTTTGACTGTTTCTCTGCATGAAAATGTTAGATACATTGTGCAAGTTAAATTCTATTGATAAAAATATTACAGAAACAAGTTTATGTGCACAGAGAGTAAGGAAGAACATAGATATACCCCGGTATTATTTTTTCAAATAACTCATTATATATCCTTTTTCTTGTATAATTAAAAACAAAACAAAAACAGCTATATAGTTTAGAGCTTATACGTAAAAATGACAGTAAAATATTTGTTGTTTATAAAATATGTTTAAATTTATACATAACATATTACCGGTATATACGAAGGTTGTCCCGTAAAATCGTGGACAAGTTGTCTAGTGTGAAAAATAAACATCACTGCGTTCTGAAATTTTCACTATTATTTAGTACATATTTTAGTAATATACACAGCGAATTTCAGATAAATATATGCATAAATAAACAAATTATGAGATTTTATGCCATGTATTGTATCACCTTACGGCGCATTGATTATAACGTCTAAGTGTCTAAAACAGCGTCACGTTTTATCTTTGCTGAAAATGAAGTTGGATGAGTCCGACTTAAATTTATAAATTTCATTTATACACATTCTTAAATCTCCATAAACAGCCGAAGAACCAATTGGCACCCTCATGCAATCTTCTGAAGATTTATTAGTAAGTTACAGACAATATTTTCACCATCATTCAACATGTTCAACTAATAGAAAATCTCATATCGGCGGTCTACTGTGACAGCGTCTTTTGCTATTACATTAGGAGTTTGTCCGTATGTTTTGTACTCCACAGGGATTCGATTAAAAAAAAAACTTCGCTTAGAAAACTCCTATTTCATTTGTATACTTAAGATATGGTGATATTTTTATAATCTTTTTTCTTCTATGTTCATCTCAAGTCTCTAAAGGTGTCATAACAACATTGAAATAAAACTGACTGTTCTCCGGTGCGCCGTAACGCCATAAAACGTCGCCAATTTTCGTGTGTTGTGTTTACCACTTTCCCATTTCGAATGCTCGAGAAACTGCCAAAAATTAAGCATATGCCTTAAAATTTTTACAAAGACTACAAAATTGATTGTTGAATTGAATTCGGATAATTTTAATCCAAATCTTATGTATTTAAAACTTTTATTTTGAATTCAAACTTGTGTATTCTTTAATAAAACCTTGGTTTTTTGACCGTGCGCCGTAGGGCAATTCCTCGTGCACATTCAAGCATAATAAAATCTTTATTTTTGCCTATTTTTTATCAAAAAACTTATCATACACTTAAATATGATAAATAAACATTTACTGAAATTTTCAGCTTAGTGCGCCGATTACTTTTCGAGAAAAACGCTTTGTCCACGATTTTACGGGACAACCCTCGTATTAAACATCATCTACATGGAAGATTGGATAAAGGAAATCAAATTGTCAATTTCTTTTGAAACATATCTACTATAAAAATTTCTTCATCCAGTCCTGTGTCAACATCAGTTCCCAAATCATTCGGGCTTATGATGTGACCTTTTTCATGTCTTTAAAAATCTGAAATAGAAATACATGTATTAAGATTGGACTGCTTTTTAAATTCAAAGGTTTCACTTACTGGCCATGTAATAAAATATTTAACTGGACAAATCATTAAATGATATATTCCATTTCTAAATTATTTATGATTACTGTGCAGGTAAAAACTTTTCTTTCCTCACTATTTCTGGAACTCCATAACTCCTATTAACATCCAAGAAAATCCAGGAAACATTCTCCAATTGCTGTAAAAAAACAGAAAGTTATTAATTTGAAATACGGGAAACCAAGAGGCATCTTAAACTCATGGCATATTCTTTTTTTTAAAACTGTTAATGTAAATTGCTTTCTGTGTTTTACTGAAGTCAAAATTCATATTAAGGTAAACTGGGGTAATTTTGACCACTTTTGCTGACATATTGCTTTCAATCAGCAGAAGTTGACCATTTCCAAAGTGTAACAGACGGGTGAATATCCCCATCACTATATACCCTCTACTTTTCAAAGGAGGGGATTAAAAATATGAAGATACAGCGCAGTTTTCAAGCTTAATAGTCCACTGAATACAATTTGGGAGCAGAGCAAACACCCTAATCATCAGTGGGGGATCGGGTGACATGGAAGATTAAGAATCCCCAATAACCCCATTTTCACGATCAGGCAAATGAAAAAAATCCTCGACAGTTGAGTGTGTAAATAATGGCTTACTAATTGGAATGAAAAACATCAATCAGCATTCAACTTGTGACAATGTAACATATAAAGCATAGAACTTGCAAAATGATGACTTTAAATAAGACTGCTTATCTTTTTGCTTCATCAACTTGTTTGTAATTAGCTTGCCTCTTTTAAGAAATTTTGTGGAGCATGTGTTTGCATATTCAATAAATTTGGAGACAAAAATACTACATTCAGGTAATAAGGGTACTATAGACGTACTTTTTTTCCACGGGGTCATAATTCAGCGGAATCTCGATTTCTGTTTAATCCGCGGGTAGAAAATTACGGGGATTTTCTAGACTGTAACTATATGTCTTACATTTATATCAACTACGCTTGGACAAATTTTCGTGGAGAATTTGTGACCGTTTACATAGCGTAAATTAATACCACGCGGAAAAAAGTACTCCTACAGTATATTGCTACACAAGTAGTTGATATATTCCTTCATAAATAAGGGAGAAGTTTACTGCTATTCTGCTACCCAAGGTAGGGAAGTTAACCATAGAAAAATTGAAGTCATCACATTTATCATAAAGTTTTGATGTTAGATTACCATTAACTTTTTTTTCTAGTAAAAATATCTATAAATATAAAACACATTTGGTATCTTTAGTTCAATGGATCCTTAACTGAAACAGTATAATTATTTTTAGCAACTTATATCTATTTCTACACAAATGTTTTTCAATTAAATAATTAACATATTTATTTCGAATACAAAACAAAGAAAAGCTGGTGACCAACACCTTGAGGTTAAAATTGCGGAAGATTCTCACGTGTGGATACCGAAAGGTATTCAATAGGGTCTGTAACTAAAGTTATAAACTAAAAGTAAAAAACAGATCACCAACACTTCGTGAGAATGCAGCAGTAAATTTATTTTGTTGACCGGTTTCGACCTGTGACGGTTCTGGTTCTGATGACGACCGTCACAGGTCGAAACCGGTCAACAAAATAAATTTACTGCTGCATTCTCACGAAGTGTTGGTGATCTGTTTTTTACTTTTATATTTATTTCGATTAAACACAGCAAAGATTTCTTCATATTTGAAACAATTTATATTGAAACTTCTTATATTTATATGAACAATTGCATTGCATTAG
>PRKT01000296.1:297222-316694 GCA_003671525.1 Saccostrea glomerata | reverse complement strand
AATGTAGGTCAGATCCAGCATCCGAAGCAAGTCTGGTAGTGTCCATCCCTAGATACATCATCCATGCAAGTTTGGTTTAGCTAGGGCTTATAGTTACTTGGGAATGAAAATGTAGGTCAGATCCAGCATCCGAAGCAAGTCTGGTAGTGTCCATCCCTAGATACATCATCCATGAAAGTTTGATTAAGCTAGGGCTTATAGTTACTTGGGAATGAAAACGTCGGTCAGATCCAGCATCCAAGGCTAGTCTGGAAGTGTCCATTTCTAGATACATCATCCATGCAAGTTTGGTTTAGCTAGGGCTTATAGTTACTTGAGAGTGAAAATGTAGGTCAGATCCAGCATCCGAAGCAAGTTTTGTAGTGTCCTTTCCTAGATGCATCATCCATGCAAGTCTGGTCCAAATAGGGCTTTTAGTTCCTGTGGAATGGACCTGCTCCAAAAACTTTAACCTGGTCACTCATCTGGAAAATGTAGGTCAGATCCAGCATCCGAAGCAAGTTTTGTAGTGTCATTTCCTAGATGCATCATCCATGCAAGTTTGGACCAGGTAGGGCTTATAGTTCCTTGGGAAAAGACCTGCTCCAAAAACTTGAATCTGGTCACTCATCTGGAAAATGTAGGTCAGATCCAGCATCCGAAGCAAGTTTTGTAGTGTCCTTTCCTAGATGCATCATCCATGCAAGTTTGGTCCGGGTAGGGCTTATAGTTCCTTGGGAAAAGACCTGCTCCAAAAACTTTAACCTGGTCACTCATCTGGAAAATGTAGGCCAGATCCAGCATCCGAAGCAAGTCTGATAGTGTACATTCCTAGATGCATCATCAATGCAAGTTTGGTCCGGGTAGGGCTTATAATTCCTTGGGAATGGACCTGCTCCAAAAACTTTAACCTGCTCCAAAAACTTTAACCTGGACACTCATCTAGAAAATGTAGGTCAGATCCAGCATCCGAAGCAAGTCTGGTAGTGTACATCCCTAGATGTATCATCCATACAAGTTCGGTTCAGGTAGGGCTTATAGTTACTTGGGAATGGACTTGCTCCTAAAACTTTAACCTGGGACGCCGACGCTAACGCCGACGCCGACGCCAGGGGTATAGCATAAGCTCATCTCGACTTCGTCGAGGTGAGCTAAAAATTGACGTCACATGCCATCTTTTCGATAAAATTTGAGGGTACCAATCTTTTATCCGCAACTCCTCCTATACCACTGAATAAAATTTAATGATACTTTCACAGATTTTTTATTACATAATGCCATTGTGCACCTCCTATTATATTTTTGATCTGACACTTATTTCGGGTCTCCCAGTGCAAAACATAGACTTTGCCATTACATGTATAATAATATGAGAGGCGAGGGTATCATTTAGTGAGCTCAGTGCTCACCTAGTACCTCTAGTTTTTGACTGGCTGATTGGGAAAGATAAGGACATCAATTCAAGGGTCGAAGCTTTGTCCATACTCCAAAGGAAGTTCTAATCCAACCACTGGCCCAACTGCACTCAACCATGCAATTATATACTGTCTACAAAAGAAGAAAGCTGTGAGAAATAAAGCTTTGCTTTCCATACAATCGAATTGTAGTTTTTTTGAAAAATTCTCAAGAGATAAATTCTTGAGAATACATTTTTTTTTAAAGACAAGAACTCAGCATAGTAGTGTAAATCAAAGAGATATAAAATACACAGTAAAACTTAATTATCATAGACATTGCTATCTCAAATCCTTGGATAACTCTATTTCCTCAGTCCTCGTGCGTTAAAGATAATGAGATTTGTACTCTGGACTTTTCTGACATGAACCATAGTTGTAACTTCCACTTTACCTTGTAACTTTCAGTTTACCTTTTATCTTGTAACTCCCAGTTTCACTTTTCTCTTGTAACTTCAAATTTACCATAACTTTCAGCTTACCTTTTATCTGACAAGGTAGGGGTGTTTTTCATTAAATCTGCTGTATGACAAGGATGTAAGAAATAAAATGGCCGACCAAGAAGAGGATGTTCCTACAATCAATATTCTTTTCATAAATGTTTATAAAGCCATGAGCTTTTCTGCATCCATAAATCATCTACTTTCAATTTTTTTCATCAATGTCTAACAAAATCTTGTCTCTATATTACTATAAAACTGCATGAAGGGGAAATGCAGAATTAAAAGAAAACATTGAAATTGAAAAAACCTAAAATTTCCAACTTTTGGTCACTCGATAGGGGGGAATAACTCTGACAAATTACAATTTTTCAAATCTGCCTGCCATAAAAACGAAAGATCAGAAAGTTGTTTTCCTAAAATTCAGCCAACTTTTCCTCCTACCTGCTGTGAGATGAATGTCCATCTATCCTGTGATAACCTCTCTTTATAAACCATTGGCACCATCTCCCATATTTCTTCCAAACTCAAAAGCTTTCCATCTGTAGAAATAGACAGAAAGGGTATCTTCTCTTTAACAATATTTATAGATAAACAATTTCATAGTTGTTTCTTGGTTGTATAAATGGCTGTGAAGTTCCTGTAGTATGAAATATGGACATACACACAGTATGCAAGTACACAAAGTTCATTTAAACAAAACAAATTTTGGAGAAGAGTAAAGCAAAGCCTACAAAAACATCAGAGGGCAAGATCAAGCCTGGGGGCCATGGTACTTAGACAAGCTCACTTTTGATCTCAGTCTCACTTTTTCCTAAGGAATTTATAATGAAAAAGTGAGACTGAGATCAAAATTGAGCTTGTTCAAGTTTTATGGCCCCCAGGCCAGGCCTCATGGAAGATTCTACATTGCATCATAAACTAGTGGTCATTGGGTTTTTTGGGGGGCATCACTTTGAGAAGTAACTGTAGCTCTCCTGGACGGAGATTTGAACAGACTTGCCTTCAGCCTCACATTATCTGAGCAGGTCCATATGATCACATGTAGATAATGTAGACCTCAGTTAAACGCAATAACTGTATACTATTGTTGAACTTAAAATTTATTTAATACCCGGGTACTTGTAGACCTAGCTGTTTACGTCTTTCAGGAAGTTTCTGGATAACTTAACATTGAATTTGTTCTAGTTTGATTGTATATTGCAGTTATTATCTTTTTTAAGAAAAAAATGTGTAAATTACTTTGGAAATGGGCATTGAAGTACAAAACAGGGACATTGTAGCTTTGGCTGTACACAATGTGGTATTCATATGTAAGGACATGTTGCTCGGATTCCCCGTCAGTCTGTAGTGTAGAGATGTCTTCCTCCTCCACCTGCAGATTCAAAAAAAAAGAAATAGAGTTGTCTCTCTTATGCATAAAATGGGCATTGTTACAGGTTTATAAAAGAATTTCTGTGGACATTAATTTTATATTTTTACCCTTTCAATTTTTTTTTAATTTTTGTTCAGACAAATATATATATGCTTTTTGATCTGCATCATTTT
This sequence comes from Saccostrea glomerata, assembly GCA_003671525.1. Lineage (NCBI taxonomy): Eukaryota > Metazoa > Mollusca > Bivalvia > Ostreida > Ostreidae > Saccostrea > Saccostrea glomerata. The sequence continues at coordinate 313,273 of PRKT01000296.1, read as the reverse complement.
ACAATGTATTAAAATATATATCTATTTCAAGATTTAACTATGATTTATTATTTTTCAATTTAAAAAAAAAAATTTGGAAGAAACATATATTAGATAGTATGATGTTTATATCTAATGAGTTGGACTTATTGGAATAGTATTGCTGATAAACAAAGGAAGCGTATTAACCTTAACCTAACATATCACTGGACTAATTTTTTTGAAATTCAAAAGTTGTACATAATACAGTGCTCACTAACCACTCTTTGATGATTTGATCAGATGTAAAATTTACAGTAATTTTATTTATTTGAAAGTCAGGGGCCTGTATAAGCACAACCGGAAATGTCTAATGGCATGGTCTAAACTATTCATAATTGATAATTGATAAAACTTTTTATACTATTCAGTCTTTACTTTATTTAATACATGTTGTGAAAAATAAAATATAAAATATTGAATATCTATAATTATGTACGTGTAAGATAATTATGAAAAGTTTTTAAACCGATCTAATGTGAGACATCCATTAAAAAAAAAAACATGTACGTGTAATAAGTTCATTGTAAGTATGTAACTAAAGCTAGAAACTAATAGGCCTATTTAATTCTTCTACATTAACGTTGGGACAAAAAAAATATTAAGGATTTTTTTTAAAAAGTGTTAAACATAATAAAACATACAAAGTAAAAAATCTATATTTCTTCTGAAAATAACATCATTGTTTTCTTTGTAAATATTTATATAAAAAGATTTATTTGTTGCATCTTCTGATATTATTTTAATAAAAGATGTTATTATTTTAATAAAAGATGTTATCAATTCTTTGAAATGAACTAGGAACTAAATGTAAACTTATTGTTGATTGAAGCAGATAAAAGTGAGCACAGTTTCCCTGTCTGATTGGTCAAAACATAACTTCATAAAATTACCCATAACCTCTTGATCTCTATAGAAATCTGCTCCTTGAGTCAAATCTTTATCTTTGCACCTTAGCTCTTCTTCCTTTTTCATGACATACTTTCCTCCATCCTACATAAAAAATGTATTTTATTTTCAATTCACAATTTTTTTTCGGTTAAAGTTTAACACTGTTTTAAATATTACTTCTTTTTATCTCTATAATATTCTATCACAATCTTGCACAATATACATCTTTTGGTTACGCCCCCTTCTGTCTGTTCGGAGCTTACACCTGGCTTTCAAAAAGCCCGAGGAAAGCGAAAAACCTTTGTGTCGGATAAAGGGATGTGCCCAGACATTGTTTGGATTTGATGGCATTACTCAGTAAGTTCAAACATCGTTTAAGTTTATAAAACATACTTTTACTTCTCTCACGGTCCATTTTCTATCTAATTTATCTGATAGTTTTAAAAAGTAAATAACGCTGTCCCAAAATTCGTCTTCCGAAATTGAACCTGCCGCCATGATGGTAGGTTAGCATACGAGGGAGGTAAAAGGAAACACCAATACACATGTCGGGTCTGCGGGGTCAAACATGTGTAATCGTTTATTATTGATGTAAACATCGTTTTCTAAATGTATATTTTCATGGTTTAATCATTTAAAATATGTTTATGAAATTAAGGATCATGTTTTACTTTTGGAAATTTTTTATTTGATCAAAATTAAAAATTCTTTGAATAAAGCGCAATAAAACAGAATAATTTTCCTAAATGTGCCTCAAGTGTAGATTGATAGTTTCTAGATCCCCATATTTATTGGGCAAAACTGCCTGGAAAGTAGGTCAGGATATATCTCTACCATTTGAAAATATTTCAAAGTTGACACGAAAGTGAATTTTGAGGTGTTGTTTACAGATGAAGAAAAAAATCAGTAGAAAGTTAAAACCATGAGTGATTGGCATTTTTCAGAATTCTACATAATTATTTTAAATTATAAATTTTCTCTTGATTAAAGTGCGTTTACAAGAAATATGTACATGTGCAACATTTTCAGAATTTAAAGAAAAGAAGGAATTAAAAAAAAAAAAATTCTGATGCTTTTGTTATTACCTCTTTTTCACATAATGATATACTTTGAATTGGATCTTTATATTTATTTTAAACATAGAATTACACAAGAAAATTTGTGTTTTTCAGTATTTGTCTTTTATACTTTTTGGAAAAAAAGAAGATTTTTTGTGTGTAAATAAGAATAATTAACAATAGTTATACGCCTTGTATATCCATTTCTGCTTGCATTCGTTTGTTTTACATGGAACATATCCATATTTAAAAAAAAAGAAAAGATAATTTCTTTTGTTTACATCTTCGCAGGAGAAAATATCTATAACTTGATAAATTTGGCCTCTTGCCAGCCGGTCTTTGTCGCTGTAACACACACATTTCCCAGTCTGTTGGTTTCTAGATCGCAGATTCAGCTATAATTAACGAACTAATCGTAGAACGCCTTTCTTCAGTTCTACTTGTGGTTGCTATAGTGACGGGGTCAGTGTCGTCCTTGATATGTTGACAGGTGCGTGACAGTTCAGCTCCCAGCATGTACTCGAAGGGGAAAGGATCTACGGTACCCTCGGATGCCCAAGCTCGCGAAAAGTAAGTCATTTTTATTTTTTCAGCATTTCTGACCTTAGGAATGCAATCTGAGAGAGTAATTCTAGGGTCTGCAGCTTTTACACTGCGCATACAGGTCCCGAAGCGAGTATTTTCCACCTGTGCACAAGTGATGCCCCATTCAAAATGGCTGTTCCCGTTATTAAACATACTCATGTGGTAGCATTGTAGACCATGTGGACTTCAAAACAAAGCTCACTAGTTCATTGTTGTTATGTTTTGGGGGTGGTTTAGAACCCCAAATTTTATTCAACAATACTTTTTTAATAAATTGATTGTTGAATTTACTGTATGATACACAGAATAGCTGATACATTGTAAACATTGGCTACTTTCTCTTCTCAAATCCCTTGGCCTAAAATGAACTTGTTCATCAGCTGTTTATTCTGTATATAGGACAATAACTACATATAAATACTAAATAAATCACATTATATGCCAAATTATGAAATGAAAGGACAGTTTTAAGTTGTGTTTTAAATTGGTTTTCAACATATTTCTGAAACTATTCACCTATTTTGTATATTTTTCAGGTTAGCCCTCTATGTATATGAATATTTATTACATGTCGGAGCACAGAAAAGTGCACAGACTTTCCTATCAGAGGTAAGTACTATAGATAAGTGTAAAATAGGAAGATTTAGAAACAGATGACAGACCTGTAGGATTCATGTAACATTTTTTTAAAACTCGTAATAGAAGAGGGCATCTCTCTCTATGAAATCAATAGTGTAATAAGATTGTGTATGCCCATATTGAACTTGTTAGCTCATGAATAAAACCAACACTGTTTGTTTTGATTAGAAATTATGCAAAACTTTTATATTGTCTTAGTAAAATGTTATTTACTTTGAATCTGAATTTATAATGATTTTGCTAAGAGTAGGAAAGGTGCATTATACAGTTGTCACAGCCTCAGTAAATAAGAATAAAATTCATGAACTTGCCTTGACGATGTGTTTACTAGTATATTTTCAGATATGAGTTAGGTAGTGGTTGGATTTATCACTAAATGAAATGAGTGTAGATATATCAGTGTTCTCCAAGGTTCCTTTGGCCATGGTCAAATCCAGTAAAGATTTGGTCACAGTGTGTGATGGTTATATAAATCTATCATCTGGTATCATTTAAGGCTTTACATTTTGTTTCATATGGTAGTCAAAGTATGATTGAAATGCACATAGAGTGGTCCTATGTAATAAGGCCTAAATGCCACAGAAAATGTTGACCATGATTTACCCAAACATGAAGCTAAGCTTAGACTGGGCTAGGTTGAAAGGAGGATGATGCCTGTTTTCGCTCAAGGAATTGTGTGAATTTAACATGAGCTTTTATATATTGAAGTACTTGCTTTAAGTCAAAACACTTTGGCAGTAGGCTAATTGAACAATTAATCAAAGGTTTCTATATGCAAATTTGTATTGTATAACCACTGCCCATGAAAATTTTCACTGGTTTTGTCTTTTAAACAGTATTTCTAAATTTATATAACATTGCGAAGACCATACTCCTTATGTTGAATAAGAACTTTTTCCCCTGACCTTTAGCTGCTCAAAGCTGGTTCCTAGAAAATGTCAGCTTCATATATACACTTGATCACACTATAAATAGTGAAAAATATGACTTCACATTCATTCAGATTTTTTTCCCAAAAAGGGGAGGGTGAATAAACTTTTCTCTGTCCTAGTAAGACAGTGTTATATAGTGTACAGGCAAATCGAACCAATTGTTTGGTAATATTTGAAAGTCTTAAAAGAAAAGAATTTGGTTGTTGATTTAACAGTGTTTATTAGTTTTTATATGGTATTCAATGGTATTTCAGACTTTCAGCTGACTTTCAGTGCTGCTTTCTGCTTTCGGTCTATAATGACATAATCAACACAATTTTCCTAGACAGTTTTTTTTTTTTTGCTGACTGAGTCACTGAATCATTTAGAACAACTATGATATATTGATACAGAGAGTGAAAGTATTTTTGACAAATTGAAAAACTTGAGAAATGGCACATTTCTTTTTGTATTGATAATTTGAATTAATAAATTGATCAGACACCATTCTGCCTCCTGATAAAGACAATAACTTGGTTGCATATTATCCAGTTTTTCCCACTATGTTTTCCTTCTCTTAAATTTTTTGTAGTCACAGGTTGTTGGGGTGAAGTGGGGTGGGGTGGGGTGGGGGGGTGGTGGGGGTGTGTCCCTTTCATGAATCCAACTTGCCCTTTTGTGTACTTGGTTTGGTAAAACTTGTTGCAAATGGTATATATTTTTTTATTATAGTCTTTCTTGGCTAAGTATTTTTTAAGATTTCTTAGATTTCATTTAATAGGAAAGAGGCTATAGTATACTAGTATTTTGGCAATGACATTCTTTAGTTTCTTAGATTAAAGGTCAGAGTGTGAACTTGGGTTATTTTGTTCTTGACTAGCAGTGGAAATAAAAATGGGTTGCAAACCATTTGTTATTAAAAAGGTAAAGATGGGAGTTTAGACTTCAACTTTCATATGGAAAAAAAAAAGGGACTACATTCAGAATTTTTTTTAAAAAAGAGACGTACACAATTTTAAGAGACAGTGTCCGTAGTTTTGAAATGCACAGGTATGAGAGAATTTTGACTGCATTGAGCTGAGATGTATAGAGAAAAATTATTTGATCTAACTTCAAAATTTTAATATAATCATCTAGGTTTTGATTGAATTAGCTGACCTGAGCCAAAGGCTGAAATGAGCTTTTCTGACTGAAAAAAGCCCTCTTTTGTGTCTGTCATCAACTCATCATCATCATTGTTGTCAAATTTTGTACAATTTCATATTCTTCTTTAGGACCATTGGCCAATTGCAACTAAACTTGCAACAAAAATTCTAAGATAAAAGGAATTCATTGGACCAGAAAAGGAAAATAATTTCCTTCTACAACAATTAAGACTCAAGTTGGTTCAAATAATGACCCTTGGGTATGCAGGGGCCATTGTGGACAATTAAAGTTCCACATGGAATAATTCGGAAAAAAAAATGGTGTAAAAAATTCTTCTTTCAAAGAACAGGAAATACAAGATAAGTCTTCAGCATGTTCAGGTACCGAGGTAGTGAAGTTTCAAGTTTGGTCAAATCTTGGGTAGGGTGGGAGCCATGATGGGCAGCATCAGGAATCGAAATTGTCGGAGATATTGGAAAAATATTCTCGGGTGAGCATGGTGGCTTATGGCTTCCTTTTTCTCTCCTCCTGGCCCAGTATGACTCAAACTTCACCCTTACATTGCTGAAGGGTAGAGGTTGTGCAGTGACCTTGAATCATTCTCAAAGGTCACATTGATTTATTTGTTCTTGTTTAATGTACCTCTTGAGAATTTTTGACCCACATGAAGATGCCACCACTTGCCAGTAGAGATCTGCAAATTTTGACTTATGCTTGGCACTCAAGGCCATTGAGCAGTGAGGGATCCTTTTTGTGCCAGCACCTACTGGGACACAAGACCCATTAATTTTGTCAATTCCCAATGACGGATCCCAATGTTTCACATTGGCCTTTGAACCCACAACTCCTTACTCCATGACTCTCTGACTGTGTGGCCTTGAACCAATTTGTAAACAAAAGGTCAAGGTCATAAAATCTCTTTGCATGAAAGAATCCTAATCCAGAGCATATTTGCTCTTGCTTTGGCCCACTTGGAATCAAACTTAACCTTTAGAGTGCCTATGCATATAGGGTGTGCAGTGATTCTAATCCATGGTTAAGGTCCAAAGGCACTGTGCTGTATGTAAAATCCATTTCTGGAGCACAGTCTTTGCACTGATTAAACCCTGTGAAATTTACCCAACATTTCCTTATAAACAGTACTTGATCTGACCGGAAATAAACACTGACAATTTGGTACAAACATAAATTAAAGTATGTCACTGCCTAGTGCTCACTGAAAATCCAAAAAATCATTGAAATTGTTACATCTCCTAAAGATTGAAGCTACATTTTCTCGTATGAATTTCCTGCATGTATAGAACATGTAGATTGAAGCTCAAACCCAGTTGGAAAATGGACTGATAAGCATAGTCTTGCAATAACTGATGAAAACCAGCGTTAATTTATTTTGATCAGTTGCTACTGAGACTGTAGAAACCTTAAATAAAACGATGAAAACAAAGCAAAGATTTTTCATAACAAATAGTTACTATGAAAACTGGACTTTCAGAACTTTTGGTACTTTGATTTCTGATGAACTGGCAGGTATGATTTGGTCTTGATTTTGAAGTTTTACAAAGAAGTGCTCAAAGCAGTAAGTAACCATTATATTTCAGAAAATCCACTGGACAGTGATCAAGGCTTTCATTATCTTTAACCTTTCCCCACCACCCCATTTTGAAAAATCAACCCCCTTCACATAAATGATACTGTTTTGTCATTGAGTTTAATATTGACCAGATTTCTGTTTACATCTTTAAAAATATTACTTAAGTCTACTCATGTGTATCAATACCAGACACTGTTTTCCAGGAAGCTGTATTATAATTAAATGTGTCACAGGTTGGTAGTGGAAAAAGATGTCTCCATTTCCTTTGTCACATGATTTCCAATTTAAAAAAAAAAAGGGAGGGAGGGGGATGATTTCCAATTTTAAAAAAGGGAGAGAAGGGGGATGATTTCCAATTCTAAAAAGTGGGAAGGGAGGGGAGAGAAGTACTCAGAGTTAGTAAATCCACAGGAAGTTTTTAAAAACCATTTTCATATGACCAAAGATAGGCTCTTTGGATGGAATGACTGAATCATGAAACATTTGACATGGCAGTCAAGCCTCCCACTGGTTGATCATGCTCTTTAGTTCTCACTTTGATGTGGTTATGGGGAATCCTTCAGCATTGTGATCTATTTTGAACAAAAATTAACTTATGTCATAGTGGAATTAATTTTATGAGCAAAATTGTTGTCTATTAATTTGGCATTTTCTTTCATAAATATTCAGGTGTTTGTCACGGATGCTATATCCTTTGTCAACAAGATTTTGAATACTGTCATTATACTGAAGAATATTTTTACATTGCAATTTCTGTTTATGCATAAAAACAGAGAGCAATGTGGGCATTTGTATATTTACTACTTGTGGAAGATTGAGTTAACATTCCCAAAATTTCAAATGAAATAAAAGATATAAAAGAAAAGTCACTTTTTCATATTAAAGTTTTTTTTTTGGCAAAAGGAAAAGAGGGATGAAATTTTTAATGGTAGGTAAAAGGTTATATTGAAAGAGTCTGCAATATTTTGTGATAAATGTTTTTCAATTTAAATGATTTTATAGACCTCTTGATTGTCTCATAGATTGGTAAAAATTGGTTCAAATCACAATATACACACAAAATAAGTTATTAATACAGTCAAACTCACTATCTAGATAGAGGAAAATTTGAGATATCAGAGAGATTGAGATATTAAGGGGAAAAAATTGAAGGAAACATGGTTTGGACTTACTTTAGATGTCCATGGTATTTGAGATCATGACATTTTAAGATATAGATATAACCTGGTCAAGAAAATGTCTTTTATTTGGGATAACATGATCATAGGATTAGTTGTGATATTTAGAGTGCTCAAAGAGCAGTGGTCTTTGAACATGATTCTAAGTGCTTTTTTTACTCCTTGAAAAATTGTTGGAAAACAATTGCGTATTGCAATTTATCAACATGATCAAGTACATAAGAGAAAATGTCCAGTGGAAGGAATTTAGAAATGTGAGCTGGCAAAAACTGATAAAAATATGGAAAATCCTGATTTGTAACTTGTATCTCCTTGTTTAGCTTCCTTATATTGATGTCGTACACTGATTATTTTGCTTAATAATGCTAATGAAGAGTTGCTGAAAAAGTACAGTACTTTAAAAAAATTTGTGTAGGTTTGGTTGTCAGGTTGTCTTTGAATGTTACTGTGAATTATTTTACGTAGATAGCTATGTGTACAATAAATGTAACAGGAAGTAGAGATGTGTATTGCAGCCGTTCAGGATGAGACAATATAATGTACGGAGAAAAATCAACCAGTAATATATTTTTCTAAGTACTGTTATTAGAGCTGGAAACAGAACCTGCACTTCCTAGATCAGCGTTAAGCCTGCTCCTTGAATTTGTTTGTCTCTCACCAGTTCGAATTGAAATTTATTATCCAGCTTTGAACATAATTTGTGAATTAGGCTAGATCGAGATATATTTGTACATCCCAAATTTTTTTTGGCTAAAGAAATTAGGTCATAACATGAGTTTCTGTGACAATTTTGAATCTAAGATTTGATTTTTAAAGAAAAAAAAATTCTTTAAAGGTAATCAAGCAGATAGATCTGTTGTGCTTTGAAATGCTTCATGTTTGATGACACTGTACAAACACATCACTTTCACCCATGCAAAGAGTGTTACGGTTCACTGGCCGGCATCGCTGTCTGAACGAGCCCTAGGACATACCTACATTATACGTGTGTAACAGACGTGGGGACACATGGATAAATGTGCTGTCTGCTTGAAAAAAAAGCATTTACAACAATGTGCACACAGACACACACATACACACACACTCATTTGCTTTGGTGTTGGACTAGCATTGGTTATTGATTGGAACTAGAGAACTAAAGAGAAAGAATGCCAATAGGTCATTTCTTCATGTGAATACTAATCAATAAAAGTTACGACTTCAGAGGCAGGTACACCAGGAAACATCTGGACTCGTAAATCTCAAAACACCCCGACTTCCCACATAGGAAGGCACCTCAGACACATTCCAGTCTGTTCTAGAATCAAATTTAAAAAACTGTCCTGAACACATACTCCCAGCTTGTTACATGTTGATGCAACTGCCATTGTACCTGTATATCAATGTATATGGGACAGACATTTAGAGAAAGCATGTTGTGTGTCCATAGAATGGAAAAGATGGTACTGTAGTGAATATTATACAGACAGGTGCCTGTGTAGGCCTCCCCCCCTGTGACAACTTGTTGATGTGCCCTTGTTTCTTCAGAGTCGTGTTCCTCTGTCTGTCACTCCTTGATTTCACTCCTAAGACAGGATGTTGATTTTCTTTTGTTGATATGATTTTCTGATCTGTTACATTTCCTGTCAAGAAATTTTTATAAAGTGGTGAAAAAGCCAAATTATTGGACGGTTGTTAAGTATCATTTGTAACTCATCTTGTATGCAGATTTTATGCTTTCTTTTGTTGTTTCTGTCAAAATTTCACTCTGTATTCCTACTCTCATGCAGAAGGTAGATTCTGGTCATGGTACATTTTTGGACCTTAAAGACTTGATCCTTGTGTTAAGGTGACTCAAGCAATAGGTTTATATTAAATGAACAAAGATAGAATGATTCCTTACAAAACACAGAGATGTGCTGCTGTCTCGACTCAGATTTTTTAAGAATTCATTGGAAAATCTTTAGGTAGGAAGCACCTTTGCATTGGCTCTGAAATCAGACAATTTTATTTTTTTAAAAAGTTTCAGAAGAAAGAATATCTAAGACAAAAATCAATATATATATACCTGTTGAAAGTTAAGGATAATAATTTTTTTTCGTTGTACAAATATAAAGGGCTCTTTAAAATGAATTTTTAATACGCGACACCATGTGCCTGGAATCTTAGTATTGGTGGCTGAATCTTGTAACTTTTGTGATGGTATGTATTGATCGAGTGTTGACTAAGATCTGTACACACAGAGAGTTCTGGTTATGTATCCTATTGATCAGCCCAGAACCCATAGAGTGTACAGGTGATGACTCTGTCACAGTCCAGCGGTGAAACAAATCCTGTAGAAAGTACAGGACCCAAATCAGATCAGCCCAGAACCCATAGAGTGTACAGGTGATGACTCTGTCACAGTCCAACGGTGAAACAGGTCCTATACAAAGTACAGGACACAAATCAGATCAGCCCAGAACCCACCAAGTATACAGGTGATGACTCTGTCACAGTCCAGCGGTGAAACAAGTCCTGTAGAAAGTGCAGGACGCAAATCTACCTTGTATATAGACAACTGGTTATATATTGGTCATATAGCAAACGGAAGTCAGTTTGATATTTAGCAGGCATCATTTGAGGTGCATGTATTTAATCAATCTGTATATGCTTGTAACTACATGTAAAAATGTACATTTATTTACATGTATAGGCCTATATGTTAATTTTCAATTGCACCTTGTGTACTTTTACCTAGTATAAACCCATGATATAGATCTAGTTAAGTAACCTATAAAGGACCAATAATATACTATTATAAAATGTGTCTGTGTGTTAGTTCTCATAATCAGAGATTGCAGCTTGTTTTACTCGAAGAGTGATAAGATAAAACATAAAATATAATGGAGAGTTTTCTGTTTACATGTTTTGGTGTCAATCCTACTTTCCAAAGTTTATTGTCCTAATCTTCATCAGCCAAAATTGTAACGGGGACCCCCAAAGCAGGAAGTTGTTGTAGATATTTGTTATCTACCAATTTACCAGTCTTTTCTAGAGTTACATCCGGGGCAATATACATTTCAAAATACATGTACAATTTGTACATGCATATCATATAAAATTGGTTGTTGAAGGGGTTTTTATGTGAAGACCAAAGCTTTTGAACTTCAAAATAAGTGTACATGTTCCAAATACTGAGGCTGTCGAACAATTTGATTCTCTATATATGTATGGTTTCACTTTCCAAAATCATATTCCAGAAATGATATAATATTTTCATACGTATGAAATAAGGAAACTGTTTGATAATATTTCAATAAATACGATTTGAATTCTCTGTCTTGTAATTAAATGATATTTCAATAAATAAGATTTGAATTCTCTGTCTCATAGCTAAGTGATATTTCAATAAATACGATTTGAATTCTCTGTCTTGTAGTTAAATGATATTTCAATAAATATATTTGAATTCTTTGTCTTTGTAGATACGATGGGAAAAGAACATAACATTAGGGGAACCACCGGGGTTTTTACATTCTTGGTGGTGGTAAGTCTTATGAACATCAAGAAAATTTCAAGTTAAATTCAACTTGAAAAAAAATCAAGTTAAATTCAACTTGAAAAAAGAATTGAGAAAAATCAATTTTTTAAGAAAATTTTCATATTTTGGAATTATGAAGAGCATTTAAATATCTTTAATTAATAAAAATTCTACAAGTAGATAAATTTATGTTTAATGAATTTTAGTCTGTACCATATTCATCCTAATAAGTGCTTTTACTCCTGCCATATTCAATTTTGAAAAAAAAGAATCCAGTTGAGTTCTGAAAATACTTTGTACATGCACTTGTGTCATCTTAAAATAAGCTTTGAACTTGCTTTCAGAAAATTTGCACACATTGTAAATCAGTATTATATTCATGAGAACTTTATTTCACATTATTATACCCAAGACAATTTGCTAGTGAAATGTTTATAGCACATATATTTGTATGTTTAAAGAATATATAGCTATAAACCAATAATCAAAATTCATGAAAATCTTGATAATGAAGATTTCATTATTAATTCTTTAAAATGACAAATTTTATATCAATTCTCCAGTTACCTTATTTCCTAAACACTCTCAGCACTCAATATTAGGATGGGTCTGTATGTTAACATTCAAAATATTTTTTTATGTAATTTTTCATGAATTTAGACTTTAATGGAACTCTTCTACTTTCTTTTTCAGTGTATTTTGGGATTTATATTGTGCAGCTCCCGAGAGGAGAGAGAACTGTGATCATTCTAGTGAAGCTAAGGCATTTCATGATTATGCAAGTATATTATACAGAATTGAGCCAATCAGTTTTCAAGCATTTGCATATGACAACAGACTTGTATATTCATAAGTATTGATTCATTGAGAGGAAAATCTCGAGGCAGTAAAATCCATGTTAATGTTACATGCACATCAACATTACATGTACTGTGGGCATATTTGTTCTAGATAGGCACAGAATATGTTCACAGTTCATGTATATGTAATACTGGGACTTTTGCTATTGGCTTTGACATGATGGTTTTTGAAATAGGTGATTTCTTAGAACATATCTCATGAACAACGGATGGTTCAAAGATACATGCAGAAGAATCTGAATCAGACATAGTATCTTAGGTCTGATTTAATATTTGGATATTTTTGACCATTTTGCTTAAATATCCATTAAAGAGAAGTTACTTTGTGTAGTTACAGAGAAAAATGTATCATCTCCACAAAATATATTTTGGGGTTAACTTGTCATGGTTTGAAACCCATGGTTATTTCTGCTTCCTCCTTATAAGATGCATATTTCTTAATTTCATGAATATTCAGATAATTATACTAACCAATCAAATGAGTGATAAATGATCTGAAATCTTCTGTACTTGAAATTATAACCACTGTACTTTTGTAAGACTGTACACAAGGAATGATAGTTAGGTTGATGAACTGTCTACTTCTGAGTGAGAACTGCACATTGCAGTGAGATTTGAACAGCTAAAGAAGTGCCAGACTTAAATCTTTGAGCTTTTGCAGCCAGTTCTTTTAAGGTCCCATAGCAGACTTGATGTACATCATGCACTCCCTACCTTAGCATCTTTTGTCTGACCTAGCCATATTGAAAGAACATGAAAATAAAAATTATAGCCAATCAAATTTATTTTCTAGGAAACAAGAGATGAAAAATACCATATTTATGAAAAATACATTAATGTCATATCATGTGATAACCATTAGGTGTCCCAGAAAAAAATGCTGACTTTCAGATGCAACTGACTTAAGTTAGGCATGTAGAAGCCAATGAAACTGCTGCAGTATACTGTACATATATTTGCATATGAAAATGATGATACATATTTTAGTTATGATAGCAGGATAAAATCATGAAAAAAGCACAATCAACCACAGACAAAATATGTAAAATCTTGACTTTTAAGAGGAAAAGGTTTTTCATTGATTGTGCTATAAAGTTGCAACATCCTAAAAAAAGCAGAAAAAATGTTAAAATCTGAAACTTGCCTTTTATTAGGGACCTGGGTTTCAGGGTCAAGGTCAGAAATATAAAGATTTTCAGTGGGTGGTCTTGTACTCACAGCAGGGGTTTAAGTTGGTCTGTAGAAATCAGTATCTGAGGTCAAGGTCAAGATCAATATTAAATAGGTTTGTTTTATGTGTCAGAAAAGACACAGCACTTGGCTTATCAATTTTACAGGCATCTGAAGAAGTCAAGGCTATGAAGTTTTCAAGGTCATTGGTCTGGATGACTAATGCTTGCTCTTATTTCTCTCTTACTCTCCACACCAGTGTCCAGAACCCAAACCAATTTTTTTTATCAAAGTTTGTCCCATCTCTTTAATTGTCTTTGTTGTAGTAAACTTTTCACAATTTCATCTTTTGGAGCAAATTTCAACCAAACTTTCCCTGAAGCAACTTTGGGTGAAGAAGATACAAGTTTCCTCACATGAAGGGCCACCCTTTAAAGGGTAGACATTAAGTATGAAGAAGTAGTGTTAATTTGTTCCTTCAAATCATGACCCCCAGGGGTAATTTAGATCAGTTATACATGTGAATATATAGGAAATAACTTTTAAAAATCTTCTCACGACCAGCAGAATCAGAATAAGTCATATTAATGCAGAAGTATTTTTAGGTAAATTTGAATCATGACCCCTGGGGATAGGGATGGGAAACAATAGGGGATCAAGTTGATACCTAAAAAGCTGTAGGAAAAATCTTTAATAAAAATTTTCTTTTCAAGAACCATTAATCTCAAACCAGGTTCAAGTTTGTTCAAAAATTATTTCAAGGGGTAAGAAGGGACCACCGTGGGATTAAAATAAAGGTTTTACATAGGAATAGATAGTAAGAGTCTTTAAAAACAGTGAACAGCAAAGCCAAAACAGTTACCCTTCGTATCCTTGCAATGGGATTGAAGGGGATATAGTAATGCAGTTGTATCTTTGTGTGTGGGTGAGTTAGTGATGTACAGAACGCAAGTCCTCAGGTTAGCAATATGTTTTAAAGGGTATCTTTGCTTATTTTGGCTTTAGAAAAGCTTCCTGTTTTGGTAGTGATGGGGAAGGGAGGGTGATAGATGTTACTTGAATTGCCTTTTGACATCTTAGTAATAGTCAAGTTGAAATTAACCCATATTGGTCCAAAACAGACAGCTATACCTATATATTATGAGAGATTTCAAAGAGACAAATTGCTACTTAAGCTGGGTTATTTGATATAAAATATTTTACTGATTAAGTAAATCAATAGCAGATGGTGTACCTCTGGGTCAGTTGTTCATCTGATGGCAAATTATGTAACTCCAAAGAGAAAAGACAAGTCAGCAGGAATCGGATTATACAAGACTTAAATACATGTATATGTTTCTCAGTCTTCTGTATCATATCTTTATATATTTTATACTATAGAGGTCATGAAGTATGGACAGAGAGTGTAGGGAGTCATGATAAAGAAACACCAACAAAATCAGAATTGGAAATCTGTTCAGGGAACTATGCCTTCCTCATTTCTAAAATCTTGTCCAGCGAATTATGCCTTCCTCATTTGACATTTCTCAATTCACAGTTGTTGATATTTAAGCAAAGATTAAGGACTTGAGGTACCAAAGACTATTGAACGATAAGCTTGTTCACACTCTTTATTAAAGAGATATAGGGTATGATATTGTGGGGCAAATGTTTCCTATGCCATGATATTGTGGAGCCATGATATCATGGGGCAAATGTATTCTGTGCCATGATATCAAAAGGGGGGATGGTAAATGTATCCTATGTCATACCTGAACAAAATACTGTAGATTCCTTATTTTTCGCGAGTACTTATTATCGCAGATGGGCTCTGCAACGTCAAATCGCGAGAATAATAATTCGCGAATGAACGGTTGGTCAAGAGATTTTTAATAGATTTCAGCACCATAAAATTAAAGGCGAGTAATTTTATTTCGCGTGTGATGCTTCTTGCGAAATTAAGCGATAATTAATTCCACACATATATTTTGGAATTTACAGTAGTCAATGTCTTAAAAGGAAAGGTTAGTACATAAAGCATGATTGATTATAAAAGTTGATATTCCAAGACATTCAAAGATTAGTCTTTGTTATTACTTTATAATATCTGGTATGTGTCTGGTAAAACAAGGGTTTAAATCTTTGAGGATCTTGTCAGTAAGCTGATCAACAGGTGATGAGATCGCGGAATGAAGATGAGATTCTCTAAATCAGCAATCAGTTACTCATGATGAAATGCTAGGAACAGATGTCAGAGATGTCTTGACCTTGACTTTCTCTATTTTGTTGTTTGTTTGTTGTTTAACATCCCTCGCCAGAATTTTTCACTCATATGCAGACGCGCCACCCCTTGCCAGTGAAGAGTTGCAAATTTTTTACCTATATGTGGCACTCAGGGCCATTGAGCAGTGAGAGGTCTTTTTCATGCCAGCATCTATAAATGCCACATGGACTTCTGTTTATGCAGTCTCATCCTAAAGTCCAGTCTAAATGTCCCAAAGTTGGATTATAAAGTCCATGATG
>PRKT01000296.1:228120-292509 GCA_003671525.1 Saccostrea glomerata | reverse complement strand
TTGGATAACACATGTGACTCTCAGGGGCAATACATGTATTAGATGAATTTAGAAATTAAATGGGATATATGAGGGATGAAGTATAATATGGCAATCTCTTATCGATAGACAGCCAATCTGAAAAAATATATGCATGTGATTTCACAGTATTTTGAAAGAAGATGTATATATATACAGTACAAGGAGGTCAAGCTGTTGGTATATTTCTGAAATGTCATTACCTATCTACTTCGTAAGACAGGACCCAGTTGGAATTATTCCAATAGATTTAGTTTTGCTCACATTATCTTATTGTTTCCTCATGTTGGAAAATGGCATAGTATTTCAATTATGCATTGAGGTCATGCTTGATTTTATAATCCTTGTTGACATATCTATTGGTTTTTAAAATTCCTTGATGTTCATGACCCTTTACTTTCTGGAAAAAAGATTTTGTATAGATTTGGAATAGGGGATGTGTAATATTCCTTGAAGTCTTGTATTGTGTTGATTTTTAGGTACAAACTTTTGGTCTATCCCTCTGGAGAAAGTAGGAAAAAGTTTTTTTTTTTAAAAAGGGTTACATTTCATTTGAGAAAAATATTGATGTTTTGAGGGGGGTCAATATTTGCAAGGTCAAGGTCTGTATTTGCTTAGATGCCATTAAGTGAATAATATATGGCTATGAATATCTGGAAGAAAGCTTTTGTTTTGGAAGAATAGATGGTCACTTCTGATAATGTAAAGGACTAAAATGTTTGAAAAATAATGCATTCTGGATATGAAACATTTGGAGTTTTTCATGTGTGTCTGTTCCTTTTTAAGGGAAATTGTTGCTTTCCTAAATTTTGCTTCAATTAGTGAGTCCCTGTTGCTGTTTACTTCCTGAACCTTGAACTCATTTCTTTGAGTAAATCACTTCAATATATGGAGCTAATATATTATGTCAAATTCAAATTTTGGAATATGAAATTTTCATCTGGTAGCCATTAGTAGTCATGCATAGGCATACAGTTTGAAAAAGATTAATTTTAGGATAAAATTTTAGTCTGGTTTTCTCAAAGAATGAAGAGGGTTTCAAAGAAATTAAGTGTGGGTGTGAGACATTTTAATTATATCACTTGTTAGGCCCCTTGGATGATGTACCCTTTCTTGATGCTACATTAGGTAAACATTCATTGAACAACACGTGAGGGATTTTAAAGTTAGGGTAATGATTACTGTCTCTGAGAAATGTAGGTCAAATCCTTCCACTGACAATAGGTACAGTACAAGTATATTTTCTGTAAGTAAACATTGCTAAACAGAGTAGTGAATAGATAAAGCTGTCCTCTCTCCCAATATTATGTATATCTGCAGTAAATCTGTACCTTGGCCTAAAACTGTTCTTTTGCAATGGGCACTCAGATAGGTCAAAAATTATTTGAGAGGAAAGGGCAGAAAAGAAATAAACTGTCTATTTTTGTCACTCATGATCTACGGCATTGATTTGGCAAAATCATCCCTGTCAGTATAGTGATTTGTGCATCCTCAAGTTGATTATGGAAAGGGAGATAACTCCAGAAAGTTTTTTTATAAAAATCATTAGAAATATGGTTTTCATGATTGAAGGTGAAGAATTTGCCCAGGTATAGTGATTACCCAGTGTTGGGATGGAATAATTAACTGAGCTTTGCATAGATAAACACAAGTTGGTGGAACTTGGGACAAGCCTCTGTACTCCCTGTGTGTGACGTGTGTATACATTCCACCCTGGTCTGTTTGTTTAGCAAGATCTATTGATTTTTAATGACAGATCTCGGGATACAATGTAGCTTTTTTAGAGACACACACTCCATCCATTTAACCAAATTTCTTCAAGCATTTACCAATTTTTTCCTCCTCTCCCTAAAACCTTGATTTTTCTAGAAAAAGGTTACATCTTGGTCTTATTCATGTTTTGTTTTACATTTGCATGGAAGCGACTGTCACTGAACAGCCTGAACTTTCTTATTGATTGTCTATCTGAGGTAAACAACTATATTTTTGCCATGGAGATGACGAGAAGAGATTCTGCACAAACATGTTGACATTCTGCAAGTGCCCGATGCTTTCCCGAGACTCGGTCACTCCCAATCAATAAAACTGGCTGTTGTTTTCACAAAACCTCCTCCCCCTTCCTTTTGTAAATGCAAACTATTGATTGGTTGATTGACAGAGAATTGTCCTGAGTGAAATTTTTAATGTTTTCATTGTCCTGTCTTTAAACTATTATAACACGCTCTAGTTTTCTTACCAATGAAGTTTCTTGTCAATACATTGTGCTGTTTAATGAAAAGTTACATTTTCCATTTCAAAGAATCGTATTTTTAAAATTTTACATCGGAAAGACTTCACTGTAATATTTTGGTTATAACTAGTTGATTTTGCTCACAATACAGAAGCTTGTGATAGATTTTTAAGCTCCCCTTCAATGAAGTGAGGCATATTGCTTTGCTGGTCAGTCTGTGTGTCAGTCTACCATCAGTTTCCGTTCATTTTCTTTGCATAGGTTGCACACAAAAAACACCAAATGCATGTAAAGTTTAAAAGTACTAACATGCAAGAAAAATAAGTAAACCTGAAGGCATATGTCTATAAATCGCACCTCTTGCACCTGAAAACTGCACTTTCGCACCCTGAAAGACAGGCTGTGTAAATGTAACTGATGGAGTCTGTATATTATATCTAGCCTGGAGCTTCACAACAGTCCCCCCACGCCCAGCCACCTCCCACCCACCCCATGATGGGACAGAATCAAGTGAGTAACATTCACTGACGCACCAGTCGTTGTGCTGCTCTCTATGTGTATATCTATTTATAGTCCTGTAGCTTCTTTTCCTCTTTTATTTACAATCACCAGATTTTTACTTTCGAGATCTACCAGTGCATTTATATATCTGGGTGATTTTTTAATTTTTTTGTCTGTGTGTGTCCCCCTATTTTCTTTTCTAGATAATGTCCCCAGTTCAGAATTTCAAGTACAGCAAGAGAATTAGAACTAAATCAAATTTTTAAAAATTGTTTTAAAAAAATTTTAAACAGCTGCTTTGATTTAAAATTCACATGCAATTGAAAATATACATTAAATGTTGTGTTGTATTAATTTTATGTTTTTAAAAAAAAATATTAATTTTTGAAATTTCTTCATCAAAATTTTCCATCTATTAATTGTATATGTCATATTAATCAGGAGATTTAACCACTTAGAAAAAGTCCAGACTTTTTTGTAGTATTAACCCTGTGTTACTATATTCCTTTGCTTATAAGCTTCTGCTAAAGCAATAATAAATGTTGTCTTAATCTACTCATTCCAAACTAACACAACAAATGGGAAGTAACTCTCTACGGCTTATTTTAACAAAACACAGGACATGCTCATTTTCAGGAAACTTTGAAATAAAGGCGTATTACATCAAATGTTTGTTTTGTTTATTTCTAAAAAGTGTGAAGGAAATTAACAAAGAAAGACAACTCCTGATGGCCTCTTTTGTAAAATCTGATTGAAGAGCAGACAATTCTTAAATTCTTGTCAGTTGGAAGAGGGATAACTAAAATTACCATAAATAACAACTTCATTTGGTGCACAGTGGGGAAGATGGTAAATTGATTTGGAAAGTAATTGAATATCTGGGGGAAGAAAGGTAATTGAACATTGCAGAAGAAAAGTTGACTTGGCTGCAGCGATCAAATTTAGTTTATCAACATCCTTTTAAGTTGGGTGCCAAAGGGAAATAGGAGGCTTCATTTGTGTTATAGACATGATCCTGAAACCCAGTGTTGATTAGAAGAAAGAGGGACATAGAGAAAATAAATGTATACCAATTATCAGAGGGTGTTTAGGCTTCAAAGACACTCAAAATAAAGTGTAATTGGATTGGAGTTTGTTTGCACAGGCCTTACTGAAACCAATTAATTGAAAATAATGTGGGGGGAAGTTTTGAGTAAATATTTTCACAAGAGTGTATTTTCCAATGCATTTTGGCTATGACAAATTGAAAGCAGAAATTTGTAAAACTCCTCAGAAAAAAAGAATCCTGAGAGTAGAGCTGTAGGACTACAAAGCTATGAAAAGGAGGATGGATAAATTGCAGGAAATTAGTCTTGAAGTCCATTAGCATAACTAAATTGAAGGCCGCTTTAAATTATTGCTTTGAACAAGAGAAATAAGTCAGAACTTCTGGGTTGGTGAGAGATTAAGATTGGGAAACCCGATGTGCTATAGCATTTTCAAGGGTTCCCAGGAATGTATAATTAGGAAGTTCTAGTTGCAGAGAGATGAATAGAAAAGAAAATGAAATTTTAAAATCGATCATTACACACAATCCTGGTAATCACTTCTCAAAGAAGGGATTGTTAATATTGCTCAAGGTTTTATCAATATCCGAAATTCTATAGTATTCAGTTGAAAAAAGAAGCCAAGCATTTTTTTCTCTCTCCCATAAAAAACACTGGGAAATTAATCCCATAAAATATAAAAACTTGTTATTTGATAATAAACATCGAATTAATGAAGTGAGGTATTGACTTACCTCGTATCAGGAAAGTGGCCTGAATTCCTTTTGATTTGTGATCACAAGTCTGTGAAGTCATCTGAAACACGGAAAACACATATGAAGTAAACGAACTGTAATGAATAAATCATCGGATTCAATGCAAAGATGCCCTTCAGTGGGGGAAGAAGATAAAAGTTATTTTAAGATAGTTAGAAGTATGCAGGTTGCTTATAAAACTAAAATTTCAGGAACTGTCAAGACATATTTTTGCAATAAAGTTTTCACTAGCAATGGCAATGAAAATTTCCAAATTGGAAATGATATGGTTAAAAAGGGGATAAAAACAACTATGTAGTGTAAAGAAAAGATAACTGAATATTTAGTTAACTAGCTGTCCAAAACAAGATAAGTAAATGGGTGAAATGACAATACAGTAAAAGACACCTTACAAAGTGCAAGGGACATACTATTTTGCTTCATCATAAGTGTAATTCGTTATGTCCGTTAAGTTTACAATATATATTTTAAAGTCACAGGGAACGAAAATCACTTCGCTATATGCATCAATTCATTACAAGTGTGTTCACTTTAACCAGGTTTTACTGTAGTTTATTCCCATAGAGAGTAGCTACATTAAAGAGAAGATCTATAAAATATATAAAGAAAATTCAGTGAACTAAATTATAGAAAATAAACCCAGTTCTGTCAAACTTCTATAAAGGGTTGCTCATTGACATGCAAAACCAGGCTTATGGAGATAAAAGAATAATGGAAAATTGTTGGTTTTGCCCTGACATGGAAAATACAATTTATCAATGTTCTTTATGATGAATTATCTGTTGTTACTGCTTCCCTAAAAGATTATTTGAAATGTTAAGTTCTATATCAAAATATAAGGAGGGGGAGAGAACTTTGGTCTCAATACTTGCCAAAACAAAAAATAAATAGCTATCAAAAAATAATAATTTGGAGGACTTGTTTTAAAAAATTGCTTTAAATTCAATTTGTTTGTTGTCTTATAGTCAAACATGTTCTATAGTCAGAGGAATTCATAAAAATTTAGTTGTTTGGTTCAAGCACAATGCATTTTTAGAACAGATTTTCCTTATAAAAACTGCACTTGTGTGACAGTGTACCATATGTTCTACTTCCATTATTGTGTTATAGAAAAGAAAGAGGAAAAGTTATTTGAAACTACCAAAAGTTTAAATTTCAGGCTATTATGAGTTTATGGCCCTGTTTTTTCAAAGTGTACTTAAGTGGCTAGAAACTCTTATAATGTATTATAAGAGAAGAAAAGATGATAAAAAAAAAATTATTATCTCTGTATAATTTATGTATGGAATATAAAATGTCATGGACCTTCAAAGTTATCCCATTACTTGGTGACACTGACAATTTCAAGGGAAATGAAATACTATAACTACAATTAAAACCTCATGAATATTCACATAAATCATGGCTGTCATTGATTGGTTAAAAGTGAGGCATACATTTAGACTAATGCATTTATAATGGTGACGGAAACAGAAATGTTGTTATTATATGTTGAATAATTTGATAAAAATTTAGTTAAAATTGTTTTTTGATAACAGAGAAATCACTGGGGGGAAATGTTTATTAGAAAGAAGATGCGGCCTTTGATTCAAAACAATTTCCATCTAACAGGAAGAAATTTGGTTTCAATAACTGGTAATTGCTTTAGCAAGACTTCAAAGTCTTTTGGGGATCTGTGTAATTTAACACACAACTGAACCTATTTTGGTTTGAAATTTAAAAACATAAATTTGAGAACCATCTTAGTAAGATTGATGGTGCTTGATACAGGTTTTAGAACAATCATATACTGTCATTACACATACTGATGTAATGAAATGGATAATGAAACCGGTACTGTTTACCATGAAACATATATGGAGATAATGAACAGTATTCAAGATAGAAAAAATCCATAAAACAATACAAAATAGGAGCAGAGCAAACACAGACCTCCAAAACATCAGAACTGGGATCAGGTGCCGTGGAGGAGTGAGCATCCCCTGCCGACCAGTCACTCCCGCCGTGTGCCTCTTGTCATGGCCATCTAAATATAAGGCAACACACCTTCTAAGTACTGGAGACTGGCCTTTCTGATTTTGATTTCATTTTACTCCTGTATTGGATAATGATCTTTCAAAAGTCTCTTCAGAAAGCAAATCAATTTGTAAATGAAACATATCTTATATCCTCAGTTTTTGGAGGAAATCTCTTGAAAAGAGAACAAACATAAAAACCCTTGGAAAGTGGATGTAAAGGGTGATAGTGGAGTTGAGGGGTAAATTATTCAGTGGAAGGAAAAGGGTAGAGAAGAAAATCTGTCAAGTTATTGATAGAACTCGGGGATGCAAAGAAATTTGGGGAAAAAACAGATCAGGAACATGGATAAATAGATATCTGAAGGAAAGAGGGAGGGATGAATTTTTATAGGAAGCAAGCAAATAAAATAACCCCTTTGTAAGAGTTAGGGGGAGCATGATACAACATAAGGATATGTCTTCTAACAGAACAGCTTTTTCACTAGTAAATCACACTATCTGCTACATCTAGGGGTGTTGTAGTGAAATATTAGGTATTACAGGATAACTGTCAGGGAGGCTCCAAATGATTACTAATAGTGAAGATCCCTTTCATTAAATGAATGACTTGATTTATAGTATTCATCCTGTTTTACCTATATCATGCTGTTCTGTTTTGGTACATTTCATTAGCAATATAATATAATGAAATCCCTGGGTAATTTATTAGTCTACTGCAGCAGGCCCCAGAATAGAATTGGTTGTAAATGAGAAACTACAGAAAATAGAAGAAAATAAATTGGAAATCTTACCTCTTTTAGCTCCAGTAATTGAATGCTGTTGAGAACGATTATGTCTTTTTTGTACTCTCATGGTTAAAAATCCTCCTCATGTTTAAAAACTTTTATTTCCATTGCATAATCACTCCTTTGCTTAATTCCAAAATATATCACACATTTTCCCGAAATCGTACACTTCTGAAATGGTGTTTCTTCTCACTGCTGTACAGATAACATCTAGTGGTTTCGCCTTTGACAAGGGTGTATGATTATAGATGATTTCTTGTTCACATAATCCAAAATGTAGAGTATCGCATTGCTCTCTCAAAGGAATGCATTTTTTCATTAAATTTCATGGTAAATTTGATGAAAGCCTGCTCAGGGATCTTGATGAATTGAAATCAAGCCTTCTTCACGCCAATAAACTTAATGAGCCACTCACTAGTCCTAGTATTGCCAGTTGTGAATCTTATTCAGGACCCTTCCCCAAAACACAAAAAGATGGGATGTTTTGTCAGCATGGAATGGGTCCGTTTGGCTTGGATGTCTCTTCAATGGCTTTTGTCTTCTCTGATCAGTTTGGTGGATTATTGCTGAAATATTCATGTCAACCTTGTCAGTAAAGCAGAACATAATTAATCCTTTGGCGTGCTGGGGTTTCTCGGGCTGAGCCTGTAAAATGAGTGGACTTATACAGGATGTGGAACTTTACACACTCAATAAGAGTCATTTCAAACCTATACATTTTAACACAGGCTGCAAAATGAGTTAGGAATCAAAAGAAGCAGAAAAAGCACAGGGACAAATGTCAGTGTACAATCCTTTGAAAGTTTTGCCCTTTCTGGCAAAAATGTGCTCTTTATCAACATCTTTAGAGCTAAAAACATATATATGTATGCTGAAACCAATATACAGCATTATAGATATTATTGACCATTCCCAAAGGGATTTTCCCTGAAGTTATTCCCACACTGAAGAGTCGGCTTTGCATGTTACTTGTGATTATTTTGTCTGTGCCTTGGTGCTTCTCCATTTTTTCTTTTATTATGCCACTATCAAAGTACCAAGTTATAATCAAATGGTTTTTGAAGAGATTTGCATCCTTATTGCTATCTTGAAGCAAACTCATCAAGAATATCAATTTGCCCAGATGAATACACAGAGAATAAGCTGCTGTGCTGGGAGTTATTAGCTTTCAAGATTTGGTTGCCATTAAATTTATGTCTCAATGAAGCAGCTGCAATAACCATTGCCTGAAGACTCACTCTGTTTGGTAGAAGTATTATAATGTTTATCTCTCTTTGGCACTATGAAGTGTGTTTGAAAGTCGCTAAAAAGTTGTCTTCTCTTATCTTGATGCCTATGACATGAAGGCATTAGCAAATAAAAGGATGGAAAATGATATATTTATGCGGAATCTCCCCCCATTCCACTAACTTGTTCTACAATCTGGAATTTTACCGATTTATCCTAGCTGTGGAATTAGATAAATGTGCAATTATTGTCAAAATTCATTGCCTGTTCAGATCATTTATTTCTTCTTTGTTTCTTTCCAGAATGCAGCAGCACCTAGTCCATTAGGTCAAATGAATCCTCAGGATGGAATTCCTGGGGGGCCAATGCCACCAGGGTTTTTTCCTGTAAGTACATAAAAAACATTGTCATTTTGGTCATGGTCATCTCACCGTTATCATTCATTGCTTGTGTCACAAGAAGGATAACTCTCATGGCCTCTTTTCATGTATTGAAAGGCTGTAAGAGTTACTTCCCTTCCATCAGACACTGGTTGATGCTCAACCACTGAATGAAGTTATGCATTACTATTCCTCTCTTTTTGTACCAAAAAAATATTGTTACTCTCAGTTGAAAAAAAAACACCAAATGCATGTAAAGTTTAAAAGTACTAACATGCAAGAAAAATAAGTAAACCTGAAGGCATATGTCTATAAATCGCACCTCTTGCACCTGAAAACTGCACTTTCGCACCCTGAAAGACAGGCTGTGTAAATGTAACTGATGGAGTCTGTATATTATATCTAGCCTGGAGCTTCACAACAGTCCCCCCACGCCCAGCCACCTCCCACCCACCCCATGATGGGACAGAATCAAGTGAGTAACATTCACTGACGCACCAGTCGTTGTGCTGCTCTCTATGTGTATATCTATTTATAGTCCTGTAGCTTCTTTTCCTCTTTTATTTACAATCACCAGATTTTTACTTTCTAGATCTACCAGTGCATTTATATATCTGGGTGATTTTTTAATTTTTTTGTCTGTGTGTGTCCCCCTATTTTCTTTTCTAGATAATGTCCCCAGTTCAGAATTTCAAGTACAGCAAGAGAATTAGAACTAAATCAAAATTTAAAAAATTGTTTAAAAAAAATTTTAAACAGCTGCTTTTATTTAAAATTCACATGCAATTGAAAATATACATTAAATGTTGTGTTGTATTAATTTTATGTTTTTAAAAAAAAAATATTAATTTTTGAAATTTCTTCATCAAAATTTTCCATCTATTAATTGTATATGTCATATTAATCAGGAGATTTAACCACTTAGAAAAAGTCCAGACTTTTTTGTAGTATTAACCCTGTGTTACTATATTCCTTTGCTTATAAGCCGTATGAAAATGGCTCAAATTGTGAGACATTAGGGTAAATGTCTGTGGTAATGTAATTTTCTTCATTTTAAGTACAGGCAAATGGAAGCAAAGTGATTCATGGCATCTAAAACACTGGCAGATTTTTGTTCAGGAACTGTGAAATGAATATTTTCCTTTTGGTTTATTATTTCATGTAGGAAAAAAAAAAGAGAATCCCTGAGCAACTTTGATGAAAAGAGTTTTTGAAGTACCAGGTTTATCTGTAGGTTATTGGAATTCTTGATTAGAAATATTTGCAATAATAAATGATTGATTATGTTCTTAAAGCACATTTTTATGTGCATTTGAAGACCCAGGCAATTTATTTCTAAAGACAAGAGTCCTATTTACCAGACAGGCGAATATTAACATTTCACTGAGAGACCAGAAGCACAGTAATACCAAAGCATTAATATATCTGGCATGACAAAACCAAAGGAGAAAATGTTCTTGGCAAACTGTTGGGTATATTATCTTCTCTGTTACAATCATAAAGTGTGATGCAAAGTGCATTACCAGAAAACAGATGATACAATTAATTCTGAAATGGTACATGTCAAATGGCATATGTTCTGTCGTTTATAGAAGCGCGCCACTGCATAACCTTCTGGTTCTAAAAATTACTACCAAACAGAAGAGAAAAGCAGGTGTTTGGCTGTTTTTAAAAATAAGGGGGGATACAGAAGGAACCCATTTCCCCCTCAGTGCTGGGGGTGATACAAAGGAATTATCCTCCCACATCCTTCCTTAAGTTTTTGAAGACTGAATGAGTTTTTAAGGTCATGCCATTTGATAGACATTACATCTGGCAGAGATTTTCCTAAAAAATAAAATTAAGTTATAAATAATCCTTACCTGATGTTCATTTTTAATCCATCTTTGAATCGACTCTGGTGTTGTGTGTTCATGTCTCTTAGTTGTGCGATTCCCACATGCTGTAAGCTTTAGCAACACCACAAGCCCATTAGAAGCAATTAGGACCATCTAAACCATCACAGGTTATATCCATTAGCCAACCAATTGGAGATTTTGAAGTCCTGTATAATCCCTGACAAATAAATTGCATTTCTTCACCTGCTTTCTCATCCAGTAGGAACTAGTCAAGATAGGGACCAGCCAAGCTGACTGCCAGGGGAGATAATTCCAATCTGTAGGCAAAAAATATATTCCTCATCAAATTGATGTATTTTTATTTTTCCCAGAAAGAAATGCAAAGATAAGCTGGAGCGTGTCATTTGCAGTATTCAATTATATCTGATTCGATAAGGTAATAGGGATATTTTGCAAGATATTTCATATTTAATCCCTTATGGCACATTCCAACTCACTTCATATCCAGAGATAAAACGTTCGATTACGCTGGAATTCTCTGTTCAAAGGCTAGTTTGTTGACCAAATCTAAATGTAAATGTAAAACACACAAGGTTTTTGTCGGTTCTCACAAGTTTACTTTGACCATTGCATCTAAGTAAAAGACAAGGGCTTCACAAGATCCTAAGCCAAATTTTTTTCCAGGCGGTAGGAATGGAGTTTTTAACAGGGTATATCCATCACATAACAAGGCTCCGGGAACACAAACAAGCAATTACACAAGTTTATCTAAATGTAAATACCCTGTCTGCCACTGTATAACCGAGGCTAGCAGCTTCCTCTGCCATGCTTTCTTTTATCTTGAGGATTGCCGCGGATTCGATTTGGTCCTGCAAAATCACACAATATCAACCGTCAGTTGGTGACTGGAAATATCCATTCAAAATCCTCCAAAACTTTTCCCCCATTTTTAATTTTTTTTTTTTTTGTTTAAAAATAATTTTTAATTGAAAAACTCCAGGAAAGGAAGAAAGATAGAAAAAATTGTCATGCAATTGAAAATTCCCAAAGGTGACTATCCCCCTCCTAATTCCAGAATGTGTGACCAAAAAATATTTTCATAGAAATACGTAACAGGGTTGAAAATTCTAGCTAGTGGACTTTCTTCCAAGATAAATAGGTATTTTAATAAATGTTACTCTCTACGACCTAGCAATGAAGTAATCTATATATGTTTGTTAAGACTTGATATTTGATTTCTATGTTACTGGTCCCTTCAAGTGTTTAGTAACAAACTTCACACACCATGGAATATTTGGTAAATGAACTGTCCTTAATCGCTATTTTGTGTCATTTTGAAAAAAACATGCAAAAGAATGTTGCTTAGAAACTACCCTAAACTATGGAAAAAGGTTGCAGCCTATGGCTAATAAACCTACCCTTATTTCATAGACTTTTCAAAACTTTTTCGAGGGTTATATGATGGCAAAGAGAGCAAGAATATTTTTGTTTTTGCAGCCATTTTCTTAACATTTTAAATGAGATGGCATAGCAGCATACTGATTTTTCTACAATACACTTATGTTTAGATGGGAGAGTACTTTGAAAAAATTGCATTTCATTCACCCATGACAGCCATGCTGTGATCAGAGGAGTAATATGTGAAAAAAAACATTCAAGAGATCTGGGCATCCAACTGTTGTTGATATGGAAAAGTGAATACGTAAGATAGAGATGTTTGCAATCAAGACTCGAAGGCAATCAATCAACACACACCCAAATTGGATCCTCAAAAATTTTTCAATTTTTTTTCTTCTCAATTTCCCGAAATTTTGGTGGAAGTAAAGAGGAGAATATCCACAAATGATTTTTTTTTGCATCCATCAAGATTGTTTGACAGTAAATTTGATATTTTTCTGTGTAGCAAAACATGTCACAAAGATCTAGAAGTATTATAATGTTTATCTCTCTTTGGCACTATGAAGTGTGTTTGAAAGTCGCTAAAAAGTTGTCTTCTCTTATCTTGATGCCTATGACATGAAGGCATTAGCAAATAAAAGGATGGAAAATGATATATTTATGCGGAATCTCCCCCCATTCCACTAACTTGTTCTACAATCTGGAATTTTACCGATTTATCCTAGCAGTTCAAACAGCAAAAACAATTTCTCCTTTTTATCAGAGTAAAGGCCTTTTAGGTTTTACTTCTGTAATTAACACTGTGTAAATAAATTTTGGGATAGATTGCTTACCTGAGTCAAAACAGAAATATTGTAATCCCTGGTTTCCAAGCACCATCCATATTTCTCTTCAGAATTGCTGTTGCCCTGGAAACACTCTTGACCTGCCAAGGACAAAAGGCACATTACAATTCTCAGTGATACCTTGTGAATTTGGGTTATAATGTCTGTAATACACAGAGAAATGGTCTTGGGAGAAACTGAAGCGTGGTGTTTATGGGAAGATATCCCCATGATTGTCACAACCATGATCTGTGTGACTAGCCTCCATATAAATAGCAGTAATTGCATAGTGTAAGGACACAAGATACATATGCCATTGAGACTAAGACTAACTCTGCTGTGAGATTCATATCAAATTTTCATTACTGAACATCCATAAATTTCTAAGCTTTTCATAAATGCGTAATTCAGAATGTTAAAGGAGTTTTTCGTGATTAAATAGTGAGGCTTGAATGTCAGTTTTATTAAAAGATGTTATCAATTCAGAACTATACAAACATATGTCATTATAGGGCAGATAGAATGAACGCTTTGATTATTAAATTACATTGTCAAACAATATTAAGTTTTTTTACCAGTCGTAATTATGGGAAATTTTCGTTTTTATCCTTTAATTCTCTTCCTCGTGTATGCTTAAATTGAAGTGTTGTTGAAATAGGGTTTATCTTATTGAAGCGAGAATTACTTGATAAAAATTTTGTGACAACAAAATATTGGATTTGAATTTAGTCAAAGATTTGATTTCCCAGTAATGTGTCTGTATTTTAAAAATCTAATTTCAGAATTGATTGCTTTGGCTGATATTTGATGAATGTTATCTTCTGCCTGTCTTCACACAATGAAAAGAACTCCTTTCTATCTATTTCTAGTATCTTTTCTGTGTGGTTTTAATGGAAATGGGAAACTGGAGAACTTTCAAAGAACATTATTTAGTCATAATTTTCAGAGGATAAGAACTTGAAGTCTTTTCTAAGGCTTTCAACTGCAAAATCCATCACGCCATGACTTAATAGGACCGAATGGAAACGAAATGCAGAAATTCTACACTGGAATTAAACATAACTTGTCCATAGGGAAAAATGGGGGAATTGCTTTTATGAAATTTAGATTAATTTGAGGATTTTAGAAGTTTTAGCATATTATAAAGAAGTTCAACTGCAAATAATTTGACACATCTGCGCTCAATGCAGTGACTATAACCAAAGTTTGAAAAAGATCCTGTTTTTTTCCCCTTTCAATGAAACAGCCAGTTAATTAAAAATTCTGTCTCATTTAGGCTTTGATTGAAAATAATCATTTGCTTGTCCTTTGAAAAATATTGTTTGCTTGTCCATGCAAAGGAAACAGGTGCATTTCATGTTATATTGTTGATATCTGTTACCTAAGCTGTGCATTCAGATGTAGTTTTGTGTAACAAGTAATATTATTTTGCAAACAAAACATGAAAAGAGGACAAAAGCTGCCAAACAGAAGTTACACAAAGTATAGAATATAAGCTTACCAGAGCCGCATAATGGATTTACCAGTTTTCTCTATCCTAGAGGTGCAGATGGTAAATTTCCTCTCTCTCTCCCACAATCGGAGTCACATATAAACTGTAAGATTTTAATCTGAAATGCAAGAAGTCCTCCTTTGAATCCAGTGATAATATAACACTCTCAAAGAGTGGCTAGGTAGGCTCTACTGAGGAAGAGTTTTGATTGATGGGCCAAAGATTGTCTTATAATCTTCCTTGTGTATGATAGAGGTGATTTGATAAATTCGTTCCCCCACGTTTTATAATCTTCTAAAAACCTGCCACGAGACAGAGCAGGTTATTGTTTTGCGATATTAAAATGTAAATGAATCATTATTTACATTAATTAAAACTCATATAAGGTAGTCGTTATCATAAATTTCCTCGAGCAGGAAAATAATTATTCAATACATGCAACATAATTGTCATGCGGTCTTTCATGTAGAACTGGATTTTTAGAGATGACTTTCACATTTATGAATTCTGAGCAATATATGAAAATAAACCTGTTCGAGAATATTTGGGCTAGAAAAAACAATAAAAAACTTTAAAGGAAATTTAATTTCATCTTAAGCAATGTTATTTAAGAGATTATGTTAATTACTATACAAAAAGTTGTACACCATCAACATAATTAAAGCACTTGGTCAATGATAATGAAAAAAGGATTGTTGGTATTATTTTTTTTCAGCAGAGCATTTACATCACGTTTGAAATTCTCATTTTAGTGAAAACTAATTATCATTTTAATTTTCAATTTATGTATCATATTTAAGGAATTCTTAAAGTCATATTTAAGTCAATTCATTATGAATTATGAATATATTTTAATTCCTTCAGATTTTTACAATGACATTTCTTGTTTCTTTACAGCCTTTTATGTCTCCCCGATACCCAGGTGGGCCGAGGGGCCCCGGGCCTGTTAGAATGCCGCCCAATCAAGTCGATTTCAATGTAAGTTTCATATCTCATTCACACTGAGACTATCTAATATCATACACAGTATATCCTTGTTGCATACTTTTCTTTCACATCAGCAAAAAATTCTTTTAACATCTAACTATCATCAAAAAAATCTGAGTGTTTATTTTATCAGTGTATATATTTCAGAGAGTGATGTTATTCAAAATTTTTGTGCAAATCTCTAAATTAGAAAAACTTGGAGATAAATAATTTTTAAATTCCATGTTCGTAGCGAACACATCACAGGAAAGCATGCAGGATTTTCGGCAGAGTTATGGTATCACATAAAGCCACAAAATAATCCATCACTGATAAGTTGTAAGGTTCAATAGCATAAGAACAGTGGGAGGGTTGCCGAGCAAAAATGTAGGATATGTCATTTTATTTTTGCCATACTTTCTGGATGAGGCAACCCTCAACCACTTTTTATTTGAACAGATGTATTTTTTTACACGGTAGAATGAGAGATGGGATCAATGTGAAAACTCTGCTAAGGGGGATGGGGGGAGGGGGTAATGTACTGATTTAAAGTTATATGTGTCGCTCTTTAGTCAGACCTGAAATCATGCAAAAACATGGTTCATGGTTGTCTTGCTTTCAAATGTTTTCAAATAAAGTACAGTGAAAACTGCTTAATCCAATACCTGTGCAATCCATTTTACTATGAATTTCCCAACCTTACAGTACTTTACCTATACAAACAGCCTCCCTGTCTATTGCAACACAAATTTTGTCTCCCAATGCATGTTGGGTTAGACAGTTTTTGCTTTGATATATTAATTACAAAGTAGTAAAAGCTCATTCATTGTGTTAACAGCCACCAGGCAGTGGGTCAGGTCCAATAATGCCTAACAGTATGGAACCCAGGCCAGGTCAGTATAGATCAACTTACCATACTTGTCCCAAAAAGCATCAGAGATCCTACAGGAATAAAATGTTTCACAAATTGCAGACACCTAGACTTCAATGTCTGGAAAACAAAGTTCATTTTGCTTTAAGGGTTAAATAATTGATGACAACACCCACCTAAAAAACAAAGTTTTCTTCATTAAAATTTCATCACAGATCTTTGCAAATGTGACAGATGTCTTTATTTTAGTGCATTAGATATTATAAGTAGAAATATTTCCAGAAGATTTAACACTTTATCAATCATTCTTCCCTAATGACTGTTTTATTTGAATGTAGTGCTGTTGCTTTTTGGGACAAACACAGTTTATATGTGCATGTGATGTTTAATGTCTAGGAAAATATAAATTATTTGATAGAACTGGTAATAACAATTTTTTTTCCTCTTTCTTTTAATGCAGCAGAATTTGCTGGTAAGTTGTGTATAGTTTTAGAGAGAAATGTTGCTTTCCTCCTGTATTTGATCACACTGTTAACCGAAGAGTTTCTCCAGATGTACCTCTGAGTGACATGGCATTGAGTTATCTCGTAACCAATATTTTTACCAAATCCTATTCAAATGCATTTATCTGTCCTAACCCTGAAAAAACTCAACACACAGAAGTAACATTGATCCCTGGTTTCTTTTCCTATTTATTTCTTCCTTTTACAAAATTGCAAACAAAAAATTGGTTTCTCTGTAATGCCTTGCACCTATTTGACATGGCACCAGGACAATTCAAGCTTGAAATGGTTCTGTCAGCACCGTAATTGAAGTTCTATTGATCATGGTTGCTTGAAAAGTGTTTTACTGATATTCTAAGGGAACGGTTAATGAAGAAGTGTTCCATGTGATTTCCACCAGGATTTCAATGTTTGGGGGTTGTTTTACCTTTGAATTAGAAAGTGTACAGCTAACATGCTACTACATTGTTGCATAACAAATTGGACAGAGTTTCTACTCCCCTAGCTGCTATTAATCCCAGGAATTTAATTAGTGACAAACAGTTTGCTGTGCCATTAGCCTAACTAAAGATACTGTATCCCCACCCATCATCAAAGATGTGAAAAAAAGGTTATCTACTGAGACATGACAATGTAGGTTAAAAGCATGCTGAAATAGATCAGTGGATTTCATTCAAACTTGGCACAAATGA
This sequence comes from Saccostrea glomerata, assembly GCA_003671525.1. Classification (NCBI taxonomy): domain Eukaryota; kingdom Metazoa; phylum Mollusca; class Bivalvia; order Ostreida; family Ostreidae; genus Saccostrea; species Saccostrea glomerata. Next base: position 274,965 of record PRKT01000296.1, on the reverse strand, counting down.
ATAGGAAACTGCAAAGAGAAATTGATCATTTTTATTGTTTGATCGAGATAATTGGGACCTGAAAGGGTTTCCATAGGCAGTAAAACAATTGTTAACTATGACACAAAAAAATGCAAGTTTGATTTAGTAATTAATCTTGAAAGTTATTACTTGGAAAATTCCTGAAAGTACGAACGGAAATTGTCTCTGTGGCGTTGTCATCTAGGATTGAAAGTGTTATGGTGAGGCAATCTGCCCGAAGATTAGGTAGACAAAAACAACAAGCTTTGATGATTATAATGCTGGTGAATTTCTTATTGTCAGTTTGATGACTGTCACAAACGTCTAGAAGGTACAATCAATAGAGTGGTATTATTTGAAATATTTGATTTATAGTCAGTCATATAATTGGCTTTGGAAATGAGTAGGCTTTACCTATTCAGTTGTCTTGCTAGGGTGTAGATTTATATGGCTTGTTGGGCAGTATCTAGCTTCCCAGTCTTTGCAAGTGAAAAACTCGGAAAGGGAGATAATCATTAACTTTCCCCATCTTATCCCTGACTTGATGTATTCTATTTATTGTATTGAAACTATCTTTTTAAAATGGAAAAATGGAAGAAGTTGTGAGTATTCCATCTCAAACAAATTTTAATCTCGGAAAAAAAACCTAAGGGGGAGGGGTTGTTGCAAATGGATTTCACAAGTCTGCATGTTGCCTTAATAAGATACATGATTCTCCTTGCCATTTTAAGTTGGATCCACATTTGGGAGGGGGGGGGGTTAAGGTAATTTTTCGCTACCTTCCATACAAACTTGATAAATGAAAATTCCAGAGGGTTTCAGACACAATTACCACCATTTAGATCGGCACATGATCTGCAATGCTCTTGTTAAAACTACATATTGCAAGAAACTATTAAAAGTCAAGTTTTTACTTTCTCTCACATTCTTGACCTTTGTAGCATGTTTGCCTTGACATCAAAAAAGACATCTTATATGTATGTAAGTTCCTAAAGGGTTATAAAGAAGGAAAGAGTTTTCTTTTTTTCCCCCTCAAAACAAAGATGATCAGAAAGCTCTAAGTTCTATATCTGGTCCATTGATTCTACAACCTGTAAAATCTTACTCTAAGGGTATAAGCAAAGACAACAAAGCACTAGACTATATACATCAAAGATTACTCCGGTTATAAAGTGGATACAATACATTTGATCTAAAGTTCACTTCTGATAACTGGTAATGTGGTTTTCACATTTGGGGGGTAGACTAAGAAACAAGTATACTCCCAGGAGCTTGCCTCTGTATGAAAATGGCTCAAATTGTGAGACATTAGGGTAAATGTCTGTGGTAATGTAATTTTCTTCATTTTAAGTACAGGCAAATGGAAGCAAAGTGATTCATGGCATCTAAAACACTGGCAGATTTTTGTTCAGGAACTGTGAAATGAATATTTTCCTTTTGGTTTATTATTTCATGTAGGAAAAAAAAAAGAGAATCCCTGAGCAACTTTGATGAAAAGAGTTTTTGAAGTACCAGGTTTATCTGTAGGTTATTGGAATTCTTGATTAGAAATATTTGCAATAATAAATGATTGATTATGTTCTTAAAGCACATTTTTATGTGCATTTGAAGACCCAGGCAATTTATTTCTAAAGACAAGAGTCCTATTTACCAGACAGGCGAATATTAACATTTTACTGAGAGACCAGAAGCACAGTAATACCAAAGCATTAATATATCTGGCATGACAAAACCAAAGGAGAAAATGTTCTTGGCAAACTGTTGGGTATATTATCTTCTCTGTTACAATCATAAAGTGTGATGCAAAGTGCATTACCAGAAAACAGATGATACAATTAATTCTGAAATGGTACATGTCAAATGGCATATGTTCTGTCGTTTATAGAAGCGCGCCACTGCATAACCTTCTGGTTCTAAAAATTACTACCAAACAGAAGAGAAAAGCAGGTGTTTGGCTGTTTTTAAAAATAAGGGGGGATACAGAAGGAACCCATTTCCCCCTCAGTGCTGGGGGTGATACAAAGGAATTATCCTCCCACATCCTTCCTTAAGTTTTTGAAGACTGAATGAGTTTTTAAGGTCATGCCATTTGATAGACATTACATCTGGCAGAGATTTTCCTAAAAAATAAAATTAAGTTATAAATAATCCTTACCTGATGTTCATTTTTAATCCATCTTTGAATCGACTCTGGTGTTGTGTGTTCATGTCTCTTAGTTGTGCGATTCCCACATGCTGTAAGCTTTAGCAACACCACAAGCCCATTAGAAGCAATTAGGACCATCTAAACCATCACAGGTTATATCCATTAGCCAACCAATTGGAGATTTTGAAGTCCTGTATAATCCCTGACAAATAAATTGCATTTCTTCACCTGCTTTCTCATCCAGTAGGAACTAGTCAAGATAGGGACCAGCCAAGCTGACTGCCAGGGGAGATAATTCCAATCTGTAGGCAAAAAATATATTCCTCATCAAATTGATGTATTTTTATTTTTCCCAGAAAGAAATGCAAAGATAAGCTGGAGCATGTCATTTGCAGTATTCAATTATATCTGATTCGATAAGGTAATAGGGATATTTTGCAAGGTATTTCATATTTAATCCCTTATGGCACATTCCAACTCACTTCATATCCAGAGATAAAACGTTCGATTACGCTGGAATTCTCTGTTCAAAGGCTAGTTTGTTGACCAAATCTAAATGTAAATGTAAAACACACAAGGTTTTTGTCGGTTCTCACAAGTTTACTTTGACCATTGCATCTAAGTAAAAGACAAGGGCTTCACAAGATCCTAAGCCAAATTTTTTTCCAGGCGGTAGGAATGGAGTTTTTAACAGGGTATATCCATCACATAACAAGGCTCCGGGAACACAAACAAGCAATTACACAAGTTTATCTAAATGTAAATACCCTGTCTGCCACTGTATAACCGAGGCTAGAACTCTGTGTCAAAATTTAACATGAAAAAAAAGGCTTCTAATCAATTTTGCCACTTTGAGGAGAGCCTTTTTCCATGGAAGACAAAACTTGTCTTGCTCGCCTTCAATTACAGATTACACATTTCAGAGTTGAAAAAACATTATAACTGTATGTACTTGAAAAAATCTAATGTCTTTTCAGATGTAAACAAAGCAAAAAGCCTCCCCCTTAAAATCTTGGTTTCCAAATTATCCGGCACAACTAATTAATGTGTAGTATCTAAGCAAGGAAGAAATTGCCCTCTGATGGTGGCATTATGTACAAAGACAAGCTACACTTAAAGGCTTGGCTGTCAAAAGACATTCGGCTTTAATGACAAAAGATATACGATATGGCACAGAGAGCCCTCATTTACTGTAAATAGACCTCTCTTCATCAACTTTTAATTAATGGAACTTGCTTTTGTCAATAAAAAAAGCACATTTAGGATTTTTAGGTACATCAGACTGTCTTCGGAGATTTTAAAAGAAACAGAGAAATTAAGAATTTGATATTAGGGGTTCAGAGAGAATTTATGACAGTGTCATTTACATGGAGAGATTTTACCTGACGAGAGGTTTATGCCACTTACCTCAAACACACAGTGTCGTTTAATAACTCCGTACATATATATTTTCCCACCGAAAAAAGAGACCAGTAACTGCATTTAATCACACAATATTATCAATTAGAAGCACGTTAACAAATATAACAGGCAACGAAAATGTAAACACAGAATCGTAACATAGTGAGAGTCAATATTAAATCGGGGAGACAAGCAGTTGTTGTGAACTGGTATCCAACACCATACAGAGAATTATTTTTTTTTGTCCAACAGAACAATTCCAGCCTTCCTCCAATTTCATTATGACTTTGTGGAGATGGCATGCTGATCCCAGCTGATTAATTTCCTGCTAGGATAATAACAGAAAACGTTAAAGGTGCCCATTACTCTAACAACTTTGCATGCTTGTTACACTTTGCGTAAAAAATGGATTTTTTTTTTCTTCTTGTCAGAAACAAAATTGCCCATACCTTCTTATGAAGTCTATGAGGTCTTTTATATCAAGATGGTTATTGAGCAAACAGCGTTCTTTTTTATGAAAATGTGATTTATCTCACTGTTTAAGCCTTTTTACTTTTTTTTATGTTGGCAGTCTAATCACATTTTTATTTTTTGAATAGTACGAGGGAAATAGCAAGCTGTATATAATGACAGTGTTAGATATTGTAAGCAGGAGAGCAGATATAAAGAGTCTTGTATGCGTTTGAACCGAGGCAACAAATAATAAAGCCGAGTCCATTCCTCCACTTTGATGATTGCTGAAATTACTTCTGTCAATACCGGTCTCCTAAAAATTATAATATAAATTGATTGTCAATTGGGCTTTCAATGGAAATCCCTTGTTTGCTTCTGACAATTTATACTTGACAGACAAAAAATTTCTAAAGCAATTCTTCATTAAATTTTTTTTCTTTCATTTTGATTTTTTCAAATGGAGGTGCCGACAAAGTTTTTTCCAAGGTAATATCCATTAGGCTCTGGTTTTTATTCTCATTTGAATTCAATATTTATATCATAAAAATTGGATACTCACCTCCCCGAAAAACCGTTTTCCATTAGAGAGAAATACTTGTCACTGGCCTGGAATATTATTTCACCTTAATTTATTGACATCGGAATTCCAATGAAAAACATGGTATATATATCCAATAGATTGATCACCATTTTTCACAGGCGGAGAAATAGAAGAAGGTTTTATAGAAAAATACATGCATAAAACCAATATCCCTTTTTGTGTTATCTTGGGAGGTTTGTTTTAGCAGTCTTGAAAGCTTGAACACCTATGTGAGTTGATGACAAGTTGGTGGAATTGATGATTACAGAAGTATATCCATCCCCTGATGGACACCTGCCCCCCAATCTCCCACCGTGCCTACTGATGGCTGCTTGATAAATCACACACTTCAGAAAATTGCTCAGTTTCCAGAATGACTGTATTTTCTGCTTTGCTCTGGGGTTACTTTATCCCTGTGTAAACCATTGCTTACCTCCCATGTTTGTTTGTTTCTCCCGTACAGGCAGTTTGTTTCTTTACTGACAAATGCCAGGAGGATTCTGTTCTCCAGCATTGACAAAAAAAATGATTCCGATGTATCAGATACAATCTCTGTGAAGAACGTGGTTTATTTAGGGCTTGTATTGCTTATCATAAAGCCCACTTACCAAACACTCCATAATCATAAAAAATGAGAGAATGGGCAGGCTCATTAAAATTCTAGTCATCTGAGAAAAAGACTCTACAAAAGATTGAATCTATCGACATGAGAAGAGAACGTCACACAACATTTTTACGACTGAATGATCTATTATGTATTTACCAAGAATCGTTTGTTGTTTTTAATCTTTTTTTATATCTCCTTTCATGATACTTGAAATAGAAGAAACATGAGAGCTTATTAAACCTTGGTAACTAAGTGGCAATGTCGTTGCTGGGGGTAATGAAACGTTACCATTATATATCCCCCCTCTTCTCACGCCATTAGCAAGGAGACCTATCAATGGGAAGTTTTTGTTCTAGCTGAATTTCTCCAGGGCTATCCTATTCATCATCCCTTTTAATACTAATTAGCTACTGCGGATGACAAAACTTTTCCACATTTGATAGTATATCCTTCAGTTTGCTTCATCTATATACATGCCTAGTACCAAACAATTGATAACATAGTGTAAACGCAGATCATTTTACACTAATTGGATTTTATGTTGGTAGTTATTTTTACAAATCGGTGTACATAATTAAATTACATGAGCTTAATGATTGAAAAGGAATTAATTTGGGGGGAAAAAAATATACGACATATTTTTAACGAGGTCAAGGTCAAAGAAGTGAATTTTTAATTATTTAATATTTTTTTATTTTTTCAGGTCATCCGAGCATGGGTCCAATGGGACCTAGAATGGCACACGGTAGAATGCCAGGACCCATGAATCCAGTAAGTAGGCCAAATATAGCGGTGAGAAGTGTAAGCTCAACACATTAGGAGTGGATAAGAAACGGAATTATTAATCAAACATCCTTTAGAGAAGGATACTTACAGAAAGTAAAAAATCCATTTCTCAAGCAGATAAAGTTAAAACAGAAAAAAAAATGGAATAAAAGAACTCGGAAATTTTTATATGAAGTGTTTTTGTATGCTTTAAAACATTTTACTTTGATTTCAGTATGATTCATTAAGTTATGGTGGTATGAGAGGTCCACCACCAAATAACATGGGCCCTGGAGGAATGCCTCCCATGTCAATGTAAGTCAAATCAAATGTACAATACATTACAGAGAAAGGGAGATAATGAATACAAGACATTTTACTTCTGAAGACTGTGCTGAGATGTTTTACGTTTCATTGGTGAAATCCCATTTTCTAAATTTACAAACAATAACCTGTCAGCTAATTAATTTCCCTTTTATTTTGAATTTTTTATATCATAGAAATTTTCAGTTCTGTAAAAATAATTCAAATAAATATCGAACTTACTGAAGATGTGGAAGGATATTATTTCGTAGAATTACATGTACATACACACATTTATTTCCGTCCAGTTGTTTTTCGTCGCGTTGTATTGAAGATTTTGGGTGCACATGCACTCATCGTAATAGCATATAGGAAAGTCATTCGACGTTTAGAGTGAAGAACTTTTAATACCTGCACTTGTGTTAATTAATTGTTTATTAAAGCTAACAATTTTATATTAACATACCCTGTTGTTCGTAAAATAAAGACATGACGCTGATTAATGTCGTTTACATGTAGCTATGGTATGGAATCGGATCTAGACAGGGGAGGTAACTTTTATTATTATATACCTATTCCGTGAATTCAGGAAACCGCGATCGTGTCAGATGCGAGAAAAACGTGAAAATTAGAAACCGTGAAATTAATCCCCTATACAGTAATTAGCTCTGGTCAATTTCCCTACTCACAATAATTCTCCGTTATAAAATTGCTAAATTATTTTGAGCACAATCAAAATCTACTTGTAAATTAAGCATCAAATGTGATTGTTGAATACTCAAATTATATAATTACATAGTGCATGGCTTTCAATAATTGAAGTTCTGTAAGGTGATTTGAATAAATAAAATTGATGAAAAAAAACTTTTAGCTCACCATCTTGTATGGAATGAAATGTCTCAGCAGAAAAGGTCTTAAGGTGCAAATGATCTTAGCATGATTCATTTTTAGGTGCAAAATGTTTCATTATTGAAAAAACTTTCAGAATGCAAAAAAACATCACATTTATTCAGACAATGTGGTAATATTATAATTTTCTTTACAGGCCAGGGGGACAAGGTAGTCGACCTTGGGCACCAACCACATCATCAGTGAGTATTGAGAGGAGGGGGGGGGGGGGGAAGAAAAGGGAACATTGTTCAAATTAATTAATTCAGGATAAAGAAAGATCTATAATTCCAAAATTAAAATAAAAATAAAACGATATTTAACATACTATTTTTGAGTTGGCTTTCATACTCCAAATAAGATAGTTCTAGCAAAAAATGCTTTTGTTTGAGTGATTGTATAAACTTAAGAGAGGTAAAAACTGTATAAAATTTCATACTGTTACATTATTTATGTCTTCATGCTTTTAAAGATAAACTTAATATTTTATGGATATCTTAACTTTATTTTTTCACTAGATAAATTACTCATCAGCATCACCAGGCAGTTATAATGTAAGTATAAAAATGAAATAAGTAATGGTATTGGTAACTGTATGAAGCTGTAAAAGTTAATGTATATAGGGCTTTGTAATAAATGTTTCTGCAAGTAATGGTCAAATGTATAATTTTGAAATTGTGATGATTTAGACAAAAGTAATTGAAACTTGAATTGAGACAAACTTTAATGAATATTTCTCGGAGTAACAGTTCAAGAGTTTTATAATCATGTTGATTGCATATATTTAGAATTGAACATTTATCACTAACATTATATTAATTAAGAGTTTATTGATTAATTAACAAATGTTTCATCCTGTTGACAGGGACCTGGAGGAGGGGGGCCCCCTGGAACACCTATCATGCCAAGTCCACAAGGTAAGATCACCTGAAAAATAGGGTAATGTTTGGTAAGATTACACTAAAATAGGGAAATTACTGCTGAGGATCAAAAATATCTCTCGTACAAGATGTAAAAGAATGTATAAGTAACTCTGATTGTTTGAACTTACAGTAACATGAAGAAAAGCCCTGTAAGGAAAACTTAAAAATTTGAGAAAGTCAAGTTTTCTGTTGGCTGATGAATTCCTGATTTTTTTTACACTGTTAATAGATCAGCATAATGCACAGATATACATGTAGGTAGCAAACCATAGGTAGAATCTGCCCACTGTACCTGAAATCTGTCGATTTAGTGGTCAGAGAAGTTACTAAAACACCAATATTATTGAATGATATCAAGGAGCTTAATTTCGAAAGTACACACTAGTTATCAGTGTGAACAAATAATGAGGTAGGCATTATGAAAATTTATAAAATCAGTCTTCAGAAACAACTGCGATAATTTGATTTACTTATATTAGCGTGAATGCGTACAAAAACCAAGTTTCCTATTAGCACTCCTTAGGAATGAATTATAATGCTACAAAATTCAATTTTAAAAAATGCTGATTGACCAGTTTGGATAGAGTGTCACTCACTTTATAGCTTATTGATAAGTAAAGTTTTTGAGAGAATTTGATTTAATTAAAGTGGTCCAGGCATATAATTGTCTCTGCACAAAGTATAAAAATGTGGAGGACCCAAGACTCCATACGTTTTCAGTTGATGAAAGGGAAATAACTCCTACAATGGATAGTCTAGAATAGAAAAGAAAAAGCATGTGTTATATATATGCATGAACTTAACAAATGAATATATACTGTGATAAATAATGAGGGGGATATGGAATCTTCTTATTTTTAAAAATAATATGCAGATGAGAGTGGAATGAGAAAACTGGGTGGTTCATATTTATGTTAAATGATTTTTTAATCAGCAGTTGTGTAGGAAGTTTGTCTTTTTGTGTGTGAGGGAGAGAGAGGAGAATGATATTTTTGGATTGGACATTTAACAATGGCAGGAGCTATAGGGTGTTGACTGTTTATAACTTCTCTGTAGGATCTCAAGGGCCATTTTCTCCTGCCAGCCATCAACGAATCGGGTCAAGGCCAGGTGACTACATCTCCAACGACAACATGCCGGGTACTACATTGCTTTCAGATTGAATTTGTTGTGTTTTGGGTTTTTTTTTCTTCTAAAATGTGTCATTTTTTTGGTAGCTTATAGGATTTTCCCCCTTCATTTTCATTCATTCAAAATCATATCGAATCACCCTGTTTAGTTTTGTTTTATACCCAGATTTTTTAAGTTCATTTCATTTTTTTTTTATTTTCATGATGAGTTTTAAAAAAAATTGCAGAAATCCCTCTGAAAGCATGTAGTACATGCTTGATCTTGCAGCAACTGTAGAATATAGTGCCTGTATATCTGCCACTTAGATTTATACTCAATGGGCATTTGGCACTACATTATAGCAAAGTAACAAAAGAGCGTATATTTACATTAAGTGTCGTGAATGCCCAGTAACCCTTGACTCTGTGAGTCTCTTTCCTTTTAATGACCTTCTCCATTAATGTAACATTTTCTCTTCTATTGCCTTGAAAAATAATATTTTCTGAAAAATCCTGTGCTAGTTTATTCGACATCTTGAAAAGTACATGTAATTGATGCCCAAATTCTTGTTAAATCAGTGAAAGAGACCATTATGATTTTCTCAACATTCAAAGTCATATCTCATATCCTTCATTATGCACAAAATATTCATTGCGACAAGAAAAAAACTTCGATTTTGGAATGAAATACGCATTTTCTTATTGTAAGAAAAGTATCATGATTTACATTGCCTGCTTGTACTTTTGTGCATGGAATTAGATGGACTTCAAATAAAATTGCCAATAGGCCGTGAAAAAAGTTGATGAAAGACATCTTTCTATCATTAGAATGCAATGCCAATAAATAAAAATAAAACAATTAGAAAATCTTAAAAGCAAACTAACTTGACAAAGAGCGCCTGCATTGCTTGCTACATTTCTCTGATTGTGTTTCTACTTTCTTATTTCCGCTCTCAGATGATGTTGAACCACAAAAGATGCTTTGTTTAGGTAAGAAGGACCCCCGAGGCCATGATCGGTTTCTAGTGCTGTGGTTTATAATGGTTGTCCCAGGCTATTGGATGTTTTAGACTTCTACCAAATGCTTCTCAGTAGCTTTTGTGAATTTTTTTTTTCAAATTGTGAAATGTTTTTAGCAAATAAATTGGAAAAAAAAATTTAAAAGAAAAGATATATATTTTTAGTTTTTATCTTCTATATGCATTATTTTATATAATGCGATGTGAATTAATTTTTTTCCGTACTTATTTTCTGAAAAGAATGCCTCCCGCTTTGCACTCTGACACTTGTTGCTGAGGTTTGCATGGTTTACTTTGCAGAGGAATGACTTCTAGAATAACCCAGTTTCTTAACCAACATGTTGCATTCCATTTTATTGCTTTTAACCAGTTTTTCTTTTACAGTTAACCTAATTTCTTGCTGATTTCACAAAGTGTTTAAAAAAATATATCTGGAAATGTGTATATAAATGTATGAATATAATGTCTACTACCAAATTAAAACTCCAGCCAAAGTTTGCATGGTTGCATGCAAGATTGCATGTGATTGCATGTCACAAAGAGATAGATGTAACAGAATGTGATCCAGAATTTGGTTATTTAATCAACTTGGTTCCTACTTTTACCCCAGCTCACTGGAATATGGCAAATCAGGGATAAAAATTATTTTATATCCCTTACAACACAAGTTATAGGGTTTGAGTACTAGTAACTTTCTGGTACTTAAATGTTTACACTTAATTCACAAAGATTTATAGGGATTACACAATATCTTTCTAATCACAGTATTTCAACTCGCAATACTTCAGTACTTATGTACTTAATATTTCAAATGAAAAGGAATATAAAAATTATTTATCTTAATAAATTCTTTCTTGAAATTCTAAGCATGTCAAAGATTTATTTTTAAAGACGGTATAATTGCCACAAGAGCCAATGTCACTTAAGCTTCTTCTAAAAGTCTTGTTCAACATATTTTCTAACAATCCATTTTCCAAAAAGTGAATATAGTACAAGATATGTGTGCTTTCTTACAGATTCAACTAATTCAGGAGATGGAATGTATGGAATGATGAAACCAGGGGGGCCAGGATTACCGGGCATGCCAGGGGTAAGTCAAGGGGGCACCTTAAAACAGGGGAGGGGGCCAGGATTACCGGTACCGGGCATGCCAGGGGTAAGTCAAGGGGGCACCTTAAACCAGGGGAGGGCATTCAGGATTTCCAGGCATGCCAGGGGTAATTCTGGGGCACCTAAAACAAGGGGAGGGGGATGCAGGATTACTGAGCATGCCAGGGGTAAGTCAAGGGGGCACCTTAAACCAGGGAAGGGGGGTGCAGGATTACCAGGCATGCCAGGGGTAAGTCTGGGGCCAGGATTACTGGGCATGTTGTTGGGGGGAGAGGATTAACTGGCGTGCCAGGGGTAAGTCGGGGGGCACCTGCTACTTGTTTCTCTATGAGGAACAGTGACCTATAAATGCTTGTTAGAAGTTAGCTTTCATATTAACTTAGATAAGAGTCAGAGGAGTCACATATGCCAGTACACTGTACTTCAGTTCTATTACAAGTCACTTTTTTTTTCAACCAAGGTAAATAATACTACATTTATTGAATGACCAAGGGAGCAGACACAAGGGGGAAAATGCTGTTAGCAGAAATTTACTTTGTTCTACTTTGTACTACATTGTACAACAGTATTGTTAGCATTATATGTACATGTATGTTTTGTAATATGTGGAAGATCTTCTTGAAAAAATTAGTTGATAGCATTTAAATTGGAATTACAAATGTTTTCTCACATATCAAGCTGCTCCTGTTGCCAATAAAATGTTAAAGTGTGGATCATAAGAACTTTAATGGAGTAAGAAGAGGTTAAAAGAAGCCGATCTTTTGTGAATTCTTATGTTTTAACTGATCTGGTGTGATGTTTCAGCAGTTCCCAGGGATGCCAGGTGGGCCTGATGGAGCTATGGGCATGGGGCCAGACATCGGGCAAGTCATGAATGGTGGTGAGTACAGGACTGCTAAGTACAAACATTAAAATTTGTTGATGGTTAATATTACAAGGAAGACACTGTGAAATCTAAGCGAGTAGTGTTATTTCAAGTTGGAGTAAAATGAATTCCTTATAAATTGTATGAATGTTTTGTAGAGAAAATGCTGGTGAGGCTTTTAAAAATACTTTATCCAAGTTAATCGGGAGTTTGCTAGCCATTTGTTTATCATGTAGAAGATATAAATGGATACCTAATAAAATTCATATGTATCACAGTTGTGTTGTGCACAGATACATTTATTGAAAAAAGAAAAGGCTCTTTTGAAATCAGACTTATTTGTTTAGTCGGTACATATGAACATGATGAAAAACCTTGTTTTAATTTTTAGATATATTTAAGTCCAGATATTTGATATTAAAAACTTGTTTTCACCATTAATTCTGGGAAGTTAAGCTGCAGAGAAAATTCAGGTGTTAATGTTGTATTCATTGAATGTCTCTTATTTCAAGGTGACATAGATGGCATGAAGAATTCCCCCGCAAACGGCCCAGGGACGCCACCCGTTAGCATGGCGGGCTACGTGGGCGACGGCTTAGGTTACCAAGATAATGTAAGTCAGATGAATTTGTGAAAGGATTTCTACAACCTCTGAAAGATGCTCAATGGACTTTGACTGTTGCCCAAAGTATTTGGATGAGTCGTAGTTTCAATGTTTTGTAAAGGGGGAAAAATACTACACAAGGCAAACTGTGCTTCAGAGAATGTAGGAAAGACAACATGACATTGTTCATTTTTCACATGCAAAAAAATATCATGGGGAATCTTTATTGCACAAAAAATTTTTGAGACACATAATAAATATACAGATGTCAATTTGCATAAAAAACCTTTCACCCCCCTGAAATCATGCATACATTTTCCTTCATATTGGAAAAAATTGTTTTGAAAGTGCTTCAATGCAAAGGGATGAAAGGTTTATTTTTTGTATGTGCGTGTTAAGGCCCCCAAACTTAACAAAAAATAGTGCAACAAATTCTCATGTAACCTATCTTTTGTCAATGACGTAGAGACACTAGTAACAAATATCTCACTCTATAATGCTTACTGACACCATCTCTATCCTGTCTGCTCTGGGTCGATGGGACACTTTGCATGCCAATTTCTGAATGCCTTTAACGCTTTAATCTTTCTTTTATTTTGTGATGACTTGCTTTGAATAATTTTGATTTTTAATCCTCTCAGTTTTTTGTATTCACTGCATATTTTTTTTTTTTTTGCTTTGTAAATCTTTGTGACATGTTTTGCTACACAGAAAAATATCAAATTTACTGTCAAACAATCTTGATGGATGCAAAAAAAAATCATTTGTGGATATTCTCCTCTTTACTTCCACCAAAATTTCGGGAAATTGAGAAGAAAAAAAATTGAAAAATTTTTGAGGATCCAATTTGGGTGTGTGTTGATTGATTGCCTTCGAGTCTTGATTGCAAACATCTCTATCTTACGTATTCACTTTTCCATATCAACAACAGTTGGATGCCCAGATCTCTTGAATGTTTTTTTTCACATATTACTCCTCTGATCACAGCATGGCTGTCATGGGTGAATGAAATGCAATTTTTCAAAGTACTCTCCCATCTAAACAAAAGTGTATTGTAGAAAAATCAGTATGCTGCTATGCCATCTCATTTAAAATGTTAAGAAAATGGCTGCAAAAACAAAAATATTCTTGCTCTCTTTGCCATCATATAACCCTCGAAAAAGTTTTGAAAAGTCTATGAAATAAGGGTAGGTTTATTAGCCATAGGCTGCAACCTTTTTCCATAGTTTAGGGTAGTTTCTAAGCAACATTCTTTTGCATGTTTTTTCAAAATGACACAAAATAGCGATTAAGGACAGTTCATTTATCAAATATTCCATGGTGTGTGAAGTTTGTTACTAAACACTTGAAGGGACCAGTAACATAGAAATCAAATATCAAGTCTTAACAAACATATATAGATTACTTCATTGCTAGGTCGTAGAGAGTAACATTTATTAAAATACCTATTTATCTTGGAAGAAAGTCCACTAGCTAGAATTTTCAACCCTGTTACGTATTTCTATGAAAACATTTTTTGGTCACACATTCTGGAATTAGGAGGGGGATAGTCACCTTTGGGAATTTTCAATTGCATGACAATTTTTTCTATCTTTCTTCCTTTCCTGGAGTTTTTCAATTAAAAATTATTTTTAAAAAAAAAAAAAAAAAATTAAAAATGGGGGAAAAGTTTTGGAGGATTTTGAATGGATATTTCCAGTCACCAACTGACGGTTGATATTGTGTGATTTTGCAGGACCAAATCGAATCCGCGGCAATCCTCAAGATAAAAGAAAGCATGGCAGAGGAAGCTAAGCGGTTTGAAAAAGACTCCGATCAGCCTGACTATTTTATGTCACAATAATACATCATCCCATTCATTTTTTTTTGTTCAGAAACAAATCTCGTCTTTATTGTAAATTTTTTTGTTATTTATAAGTTATATTGACTTTGCTGTCTATAATAATGACCATCGCGAGAATGTTTTATTTACGATGGAAAGTGGTCATAATTATTAAAAAATGGTGCTTTGTTTTTATGTTAAACTGGGAATTTTTGGAAAACCAAAGGACTGGGGAATCAAAATCATAAAAACTCCCTCCCACCTTAAGTCAATTTGAGTTATGCTCCGTTCCTTTATGAATTTTTTAAAAAAAAATGTTGAAGTAGGTCAAATAGGGTTTGAAACTTGAATCATTTAAAATGTTGTTTTTGTCCGTTGTGGCTTTCCAAATCGTTTTCTTTGCATTTTTTGTTAACTGCCATGTTCAACATAATTAATTTCTAACGGAAACTTCATTTACACATATTTTGAAGGTGCTTTTAACACATCTACACAAGCTACATAAGATTTGGTGCAAATCAGTATTTTTATTCTCACACATGACAAAAAACCAACAGTTGGTTGTGACATAACCCATTAAAATAAAATCATCACCACCCATTTCCTGAATCCATTCTATCATGAATCCCCCCTTTGTTGCCCCTCTCCTTTGGTTGGTCCAGCCCAGTTTTTTATTTATATGTGCTGATCACATGTCTTTGACTGAAATGACACTTTTACACTAGACCAAAAGACACATCAGGATTGTTTGAGCAAGAAATAGTCTTTGAGCCACAAATGCCGCCTCTTAATTTTATATTGTTAGCTTTAAAAGTAGAAGCTAATTTGTCTATCGCTTTAGTATTAACATTTAACAGAATTACTCATTTTTTTTCTGCCTCTTACATTTACATTTAATTTATTTTTTGGGTTAATCTGCATGTCTGAACAGTGAATTGAATATATATTTGGAAGAAAAAAAATGTTTTGAAAGAAACTGGTTTTCGAGAAAAAAGAATATGTGAAAAACTGAAAAGAAATTCTAGCCAAAATGCATCAACTTTTTTCTGTTCTTTTTTGGTCATTATGTCGTGTTTTATGTGTTTTAACCCTCCTGTTTTTTTTCTCTTACACAGACAGGAAAAAAAGCGCTACATGTTTATATAATTGAAACATTGAAAAAAATATCAAATCTTCTGTCCCCTTCCCCTTTCCGTGTGGCTTTGTTTTTCTGGCTTGTCAGATTATTTCTGTACAACTCCTAGCACCCACCCACTTTTATGTCTCTATATATGCACTTTAGTATTGATATCACTACATAGCTGCAGCCTGGGTTAAGAGATTAAAAAAACTCAGAAAATAAAACAGTTAACAGGTGCATTTCCATAAAACTCTGACCCAGAGGTCATGGGGTATTTTTTGTTGGAATTTTTCAACTGTATATGATATATATGTATACAATTATCATGGTTTTTTTTTTCTATTTATTATTTGTCATTGTTCATTGTTCATTTCCCATATTTTTTCACATATGTCTCAAAAATTGTATGTTTAGTATGAAAAAAAGATAGATTTTGTTTATTCACCTTTGAGTTTATAATGATTACTGTTTTTGTAATGCATTTAATCCACAGTTTAAGGATTATAGATGACATACATTGATTCGCAATCTGGATCGGCAGAGTGAGTGACACTTTTAGCATAAACCGTAGCAAGAGGTCTACAATCATTTCAAAGGAGGTATATTTTTGAACTTTTTTTCTGTTTTTTGCAAATTCATTGACACTGTTTGAGTGTGTGTCATGGAAAAAGAGGGAATGGAAGTAAGATTCATCGAGAATTTTTATTCCACAAAAAAGTAAATTAGAGAATTTAGCAGTTAATCGTGTAGCAATTAGCAATCTCATTTACTTTGTGTTTTCTCTATGGAGATAGGTGGATGACAATTTTTTTTCAAATGACGAATACTTTACAAAAAAATAGGAATTGGCATCTCAGAACTTTGGTAATTGATGAAATATAGCCACTATTGTCTCAACCATTTGATTTATTTTTCTCACAATGAACACATAGTTTGGAATGATTGCATGTTAATTTCACTAGTTTGTAAGTCTTGCCTTCATACCAAAGAGCAGGTTATTTTTAGGGGGAGGGACTTTACCCGTAGGTTGTGATAATTAATTAGCTGTTTAATTTGTATATTTCATTCATAGCACCAGATTTCTTTCAAAAAATATGGTCAGTTTATTTTTCTTTTGTCTTAAGGGGATAGAAGACATCACTCTAGGGTTATTACAAATTGTTCTGAGAAGGCATTTTTATTAAAAAAAAAAATTGGCAATCATTGAGTGATTTTTTGAAGTGCATTTTTTCACATTTTTTTTCTCTCTGTACGGAATGGGAAGATTAATTTCCATGACAATATATACAATTATTAAAGTTGTGTTAAGCCATACATTTAACATGTTCATATTCCAAACTGAGTTTGTTATTGAGAAATTTTGACTTGTGTTCAGGACATTCAATGCATTTAAAAATTCTGCATCCATTTTAAGTGATTTTGTTGATTTCTCTGTTTTCTTAAGACATTAAGTTATATGTGCACTTGTGAATGACCATAAGAACTTTGATTATAGTGTGAACTGAGATTTTTTTTCTTTTTTAACTTGTTAACATTTGGCAAATGTGAATTATGTTCAAACTGTTTTGTTCTTTATTTATGTTGGTGTATTAGATTTATAAGGATCTGAAATGATGGATTATTGCAAACAGTTTTACGCAATATATAGATTTCCCATTGTCCTGGGTAATTTTTTTTTATCCAGCAGTATATATATTATATTTTGTATTGGGTGTTATTTTGAGGGGAAAACGACAGATTTTCAGCAAAATAACAGACTTTCTTTTTGTCGAATTTTCAGTTATTTTTAAGTCCAAAACCATTGTTGATGATTCGTTTTGATTTTGAAAGATAGCACAAACTCAGGTGACTTAACATTGGATCATTGTTGGGGAATAAGACTTCAGTTTTTGTCCACAATCTTGCCATTTCATACAATTTTAAAAATCTGGGTTGTGAATCATATCCTAAGTAAACCCCCTCTTAAGTTCTATTCTTGATGCTATGTAATGGTTAAAGATAGTACGCGGGTGGATTCCGGACAGAAACTAACGATTAAAAGCAGAGCCTGTTGTTTTGTTTTCAGTTATATCGGGATTTCAAGCCTCTCAGTTATGATCTGTGAATATATTTTTTCCTGAATTTTTTCTTGGTTTTAGTAACTTATAGATATATTGCCTTGTACATTTTTTTACTTTGCAAGAAATATGCATTTTTTATGTTTCTGTATAACTATCTCATTTCATTTATTAAATAATATGGCTGTAGTGTATGAAGGTTTTTTTCTCTTTTTATTTTCCCCAACATTGTTGATGTTCAAGCGATGAATTGTATGGTGTGAAAATGAATGATGTATAAGGTTGCAATCAAAAAAACAGTAAAATGACATGGCAATATATTCCCTCATATAAATATACAAACGTTGTTGTCGAACATTGTGTAAATACTTCATATCCCATTTTTCTGTATGGAAGTAAATGGTCTTAACATATATATATATTTTGTATTTCCTGTACAGCCCATACACATCGGTTGATCTGTCTTGATGTGTAGTAGCAATTATCAATGTTCCTGTTGTTACAATATCATCAGAAAACCTTTTTTTTTTTAAATAAAGGGAGATAATTGACTAAGGAGACCTCATTCTCATACAAATCCATGCATTATAATATATATGTGGACAGTAAAAAAAAATCTCATCTGAAAAAAAAAATCTTTGTCGAGGTTGTTTATATAATTTTTTACAGTATAGGTCAAAGGTCGACCGTCTCCTTGGTGACTTATCCCCGTGAACTACATTGATAGTTGCCCTTTAGTCATATGTCTGTTTAGTATCAGTATGTTGGCTGTATGTTTCTGTATTGTACAAGATCTTCTATAGTCATTATTGACTGGAAGCTCCATAAAGATGGAATAAATTATCAGTGAGAACATTCTAATTGTTGTCATCTTGTTTGTTATGAACAACCTTAGAGCTGCTTGGAACTGAACTGGATTTTACAATTCATATTTCACAAAAGAATTTTTGGCAAACATGTCTGTATGTAACCCTGTTCAAAAAGTAAATGTACAATGATGTACTTTAATAATTTTATATCCTTAACTTGCTTAAAAAATCTAAGGGTTCTGGTTTTTCTGAACCACCGTATATATTTTCTGTCTGGAGTGCATATAGAGAATTCTTCCAGACTATAAATTATTGTAATTGGAGTACTTTACTTCTTGGATTTCATCGAGTCTAATACATGTATTAAGATTTGGAATTTTTTCCCCTTAAAATTGTAAAATGGAAATCTGTTCACTATCTTGTGAACTAATATGGATGAGTCTGAACATCTCATAGTTAACATCATAACTATAGTGCTCTAGATAGCATGATGAGAACCTAGCAATGGTCAAATTGCCCAGCAAGTGGTGATATTCCAAAAATTGATATCTGCAAAAATTACTCATGTACAGCATGTATAGTTAAACCTTGGTATCTTGAACAGATATTTCGAACACATTGGAAATTTCACATTAATTTTGAAGTCATAATAGCTTGTTATAATCTCAGTATCTAAATCCTTGAATATCTCAGTAGTTTTTGCTTACTCCCATTTAGCAAGATTTAACAAAATTGGATGACTTTATTTGTATTATATATTTAATAACAATTGTAATTGTGGTTGATATTGAAAAATTTCAACATTAAAACCATCGTCAACTAAGATTGCACCTTGATTAACAATGGTTTTTGAGGGGTGAAAAAGTTCAATTTTACCTACTAAATTGCAATATTAATATACCAGGTAATAAAATGTCTAAAACTACATGTAATATTTCTTCATCTGTCCTTCAGTCTGATCCTAGTCTTTTGTATCCATATCGATTCAAATGCAGCATGTTATAACTGGAACATGCCTCTGATACAAGAATCCCACTGTGGGATGTGGAGACCAGTCCTTTGGATGAGACCATGTAAACTGAGGTCCTGTGTCGCAAATAGGTGCTGGTACAAAAAAAATCCCTCCCTGCTCAATGGCTCTGAGTGCCGAGTATAGGACAAAATTTGCAGCTCTCTACCGGCAAGTGAGTGAAAAATTCTTGAGAGGGACGTTAAACAACATACAATCAATCTCTGATACAAGGGGTCTAATTACCCATAAACAATCCAAACACATGATGTAAATAAACTATATTTATTAGTGAAACATTCATTCAACAAACTTTGCCTCCTAGAGACAGTTATCAACAATTGAAAAATAAATAGAGGTCTCTGTCAGGACTGTAGCTGTATGGACTATAGTCTTTGTAAAAAAAAAAAAATTTTTCTGTAAAATTCAAACATTTTAAAAACAAACAGCAGTATCACGATTTATGAATATCAAGATTATAATGTAGGTTTAATGCATTCTGAATTGTTTGTTTGCATAAGTTGGGTTGTGACTGCATTTTTTAACAATGCCCAAAATGATTGTGTATATAAATTTATACAAATTCAAAATTTAATATGTTGCTGAAAATTTTAAGCTGTATGTCTTTATTATCTCACTTTAATTCTAAATTAACAACTGGAGTACAATTATGCATCATTTTCCCTCCAAAGCGTGATACATTACTAAATACTAGTAAATTAGGTCTTAAATGTCCATTGTATATTTTTATAAATATGTATACTAGGTTACCTTCAAATCTGTCAACAGTCGTTAGAAAATTAACATTCTGAGATTACATAAACTTATGATAAATGATGGAGATATACAATTATTGATATCACATACACTAACATAGGAAAATTTGTGGCCCTATATTCTAACAAAAGAGAACAGAAATTATGATGTAAATTTTTAATTGAAAACCCTCAAAGAAACGTACGTAAACTATCAGCTTTAAGCCATATTTTTGCAATGTATGTTTTTCTGACCTTGCCCTTTGAACTTCTACATCAAAAAGATTTTCTTTAGAATTAAGAATATGAAAATATGGATTTGTGTAAAGTTTCATTGTAAATACTCAGATATCATTTGGTAAGGAAAGAGTTACACACAGACAGATAGACGGATAGATCCAAAAGGATAATGATAATAAATGTAAACTCCATGAAAAAAAAACCACTTGGACCATGGTTTGATGAAATGTCAACAAAATCATAATTTAAAATCTTCGCTTTGTGCATCAAAGTGGTTGAGCAATAAAAAAATGATAATCTTCACATTTCTGGTTTGGAGCACATCAATAAATATGGTTATGTATTCTTGGAGGGGGAAAAATCACAGAAACATATGATACATGGAACATAAAATAGATATAAGTTGTTTTGTTTGATGATTCGTAAATGAACATTTAATTAAGTTGATTCAAGTTTGATCACAAGTGAACTTGTTGAGAGAGTGTTGACATATTCAAGAAATTGGCACAACTTAAAAATGGTACATGTTTTGCTTGTCCTCAAATACAATAAATAAAACTATACATAGTGTAAAATAACAATGTCTATGGCCTTACACAAATGGGTAGCCATAAAATATATAAAATGACATAAATATATCACAGTCTAGTGTATTTCTATGATTTAGATAAAAAATCAACAGTTTACAACAAATTGTGGTTTTACAAAAATAACCTCATGATAATATGGTACATGTATTTCATTCAAAGTAGCTTTGTTGATGACAAAAAATTGTCAGAATGCATATCATTTTTATGCCCATAATTTAAAAAAATGCCATTATTCAAAATGATCAACAATGTGACTTGACATGCACAGCAATTTCCTCTACCTTTGAAATTCATTAAAAATCAGGTGATGATTGCATTGAATATGTAATACATTGCTACATTCTGAGTAGAATTGAACAGTTAATTAAGTCCATTAATTAACAGAGTATCAGTATCGTCGATTTTCCTTCAGTTGGAGACGGATGGATGAGGACGATTCTGAGAAAGCATTGCTGCTATTGATGCTAAAGTCTCTTTGGTAAGATCTGCGAATGCTACGTTCCTCAAATCTACAAAAGTAAAATATCATATGTTACATTCACATAAAGGAATGGTATTTTCTGTCAAATCAATTGAATAATCTCTGAATAAATGAAAAAGAAACATTTTTTTCAGCATCTTATATATCAAGGAAATTAATTTTCAACCATCACCACTCTGTGGTTTAGTGTGCTTCAACAAAACGGAGATAAATTTATTTTACTGGAAATGGTATAAATACCGGTAGACAGTTATTTGTATTCAAAATGTTATGTGTGAGCTATTACATACATATAATACAGTGCTCAAGTAAAAAATAAAATAAAAATCTAAAATATTGAAGAAATATAAAGATGGAAGTGAAGATTACCATACAAACTGCCCACTACTCACCAGACTTCTTCTAATATAGTCAAACAATTACGTAGGAATTAACCAAGAATAAAATTAATTTACACCTTCAGCACCTCGGTTCTGAAAGATTTTACATGGATAAGACAAAGTTTATAAAAATGTGCAATGTTTGAAGTATACTGTGGGATCATAATACATGTATTTCATGGTGGCTCAATTTTCGAGAAACTTGGTACCTCTCATCCAAATCTTTTCATCCGAAAGAATAGTGTCTACAAATTCCTTTTGAAAGGTATGCAAATACATGAAAATGCACCCCCATGGACCCATTTTACACAATCCATGAAAATTGGCTCCTAGGAATGTTAGTTTAATTAATAACAATTCTATAGGTGAACGAACAAACTTTGATCTGAAAGATGAGCATGCCAGAGAAAAAAAAAGGAAGAAAGAAGTGATGTTGCTACCAAAGTTTTTTATCACAGGTCTGAAGATTTCATAGACATGTTATAATTTTTAGTTAACAGGGATAAATATTGGTACATCATTATGTTTAACAGGAACTAAGAAAGAAAAGGCTACCCATACCAACAAAATACACCATTTTCAGGAAGAAAGGTATATGATCAACAAAATAGCTATATGGAGAGCTGACCTCCTGCTAGAATTTTACCTGTCAGTGTTTTGAGTAAGAGAACGTTGCTGGCTTAACCCTAGAAAACCTATATACAAGTATACAGATAAGTAGTCACAAATCTCAGTTGTCTCCCTTGAAAATGCATTCACTATACAAAATTATTTCTTCATAAGTTATGAGTAATAGTGTACATCATAATTAACCCATTAATGAAAAATTATGTATATTATCTGAATACCCGGTATATAATATAATATTTCTATCACCATCAGAACCCTTTATTCCAAGTACCAAAGAAAAATTCATAAATCCACATTCCAAACTAAAATTTAAAACCCAAACCTTAAGTTCAGAAGTGAATTTTTTCCCTTCCGACAGATTCCCAAAATACCGCGGGTACTATTTAATTATTGAATTAAGGTAGAGATTGATAGCTTGTCAACAAAAAAACTACCCATTGAATATTTCCGAATTTTTTATATGTTTGTGTTGAGTCCTTGTTCTAAATCATATAAAAAATTCAGGGCAGGTCATCGGGCTAGTTTTAGAGAAATTTGACAATTTTGATATAGCCTTATTCAACCACCAAAGAGCTAAAAAAGCAGGGTAAAATAATATAAGAATATGATATGAAAAGGGCTGTAAATTTTTTATTGGTATATCAATTATCATTTGTCTTACATGAATTCAAACATCTGTCTGTATCAATTAATATTTGACATCAATCTTAAATTTATCAAGCATTGTCAGCAAAAATCAGAGTTACATTTACCAAGATGCATGGTCAAATTAGGTTAAAATATTGCCTATTCCTTGCACATAGTCTCACACTTCTGCTTCCACTGTGAAAAAATTACCCATCAAATTTCTTTTTTTATTGCATATTATAGATAGCCTTTAAGTGTCTTAAATTTTAGAAAAAAATCATACTACATAATGGGGTTTAAATTCAACCTGGAACAAGTTTATTATCTTACACCCTACCCTACCCCCTTCCTTTAGAAGGTTGCAATTTTGAAGAATATGGTGACTAAGAGAGATTATCAAAAATTTATCAAAATATTTCACAGAAAAAGAGTAAATTCTTTGTAACATTCTTATAAATTACATGTTGTATCACAAAAAGAATTTGTACATGTACACCTCGACACATGTTGCCCTGGTTGACCTTTTTGCACTTATACTAAAAAAGATAGAAATTTTCCTTATATTGTTCAAATTGACTTTGATAGATAGAAATAATCAAAATAATATTTCATAGAAAATGAGTTAAATTCCAAGTAATATCCTTCTTAATTACATTCTATATCACAGAAAAACAATTTATACATGTACACCTAGACACATGTTGCCCTATTTGACCTTTTTGCACTAATATTAAAAAAGATAAGAACTTTCCTTGATATCATTCAAATTGACTTTGTAGATTTATTATACATATGATTCTGGGATGAATTATCAATGACAATATGTTTTGACCAATTCTGTGCATAAGTAATCTGGTTTTATTATATTCCTTTGACAACAATAGAATGATTAATTTCACTTTTCTTTAAACAATTCCTTTTTTATTCCAAATACATGTACAACATAAATAAGAAAACCCAGTGATAATGAAGTTTTTAACACAGAATCAATCCACAACATGTTATCCTTGTTTTAAAAATATTCAGATAAAAATGTGTTATGTATTACACTGTTAAATGAAGACTGCCTGGTCATCAGTTGTCAGATATAAGTACACTAAAGCATGGTAAAAAAAATGCCAAATACATGGTAAAAAGTGCGGGAAAATTGTGTGATTTGGTTATCATTACATAAATACAAAAATAGTGTAATAATTTACACACAAAAAAAAACATACATTGTAATTTGTAACTTTAAAGTATAAATTTTGCAAACAGATTCATGAAAGTTAGAGGAATCCCACCATAAATTGTATGTGATCATGGTGATACTGTACAATTTTTAAACTGATGATGTAGTTCAAAAAACAAAGTGAAAACATTCAGTACATGTACGGTAATAGGATAAACTTGCTATTTTGCTTTTTGTCTTATTGGCTAACAAAAAACAATGTAAACATGTATGCATTTTTAATTGCCATCATATGAAGCCAGTTGCGTCATGTTCAAGGATCCTGACAATTCAGTTGTTTTTATGTCAATACAACAAAGGTGTTCTTCCACAAGGATCAGCAGTAAGCAAAATTCACTCTATATATTCAGGTTTTGAAGCACGTCTTATGGTGTGATATGTCCGTTCCTCTTTACCGTCTCGTGGGGATCCAGGTTAGAATAGGTCCTCAGTTCCCCCTCGTTTGTCGTAAAAGGTGACGAAATGGGGCGGTCCTTCTGATAAGACCATATAAACCGAGGCCCCGTGTCACAGCAGGTGTGGCACGATAAAGATCCCTCCCTGCTCAATGGCCCTGAGTGCCAAACATAGGCCCAAATTTGCAGCCCTTCACTGGCAATGGTGACGTCTCCATATCCGTGAAATATTCTGGAGAGGGACGTTAAACAGTATACAATCAATCTTTACAGTCTCCATCTAGTAGTTCCTTTTCTGAAAAGATCAAAATATTTTAATACAATAAGAATGAAAATACATGTTTTACTTCTTTCTTACACTGCAAACATAGTATGACTATGTCTGTATGAATATAAGACACTTTTGGGATACCTTTTTTATATAATATCATGTATTTTTTAAATTAATTTGCATATAAAGTCAGCCTCATTATCTGGGCACTTTTGCTCCCAAGGAAATTATAAATGAATTGTCTTAATTAAACAAACTGGTATATAAGGATAAAGATCAAATATTTTAGTTTCTAAATATAGGCCACACTCTAAGGCCAAGACCATGGGGTTAAAGGAAAAAAATAAGCGTGAAATACAAAGACTCAGCACAAACTGTTCAAGAGTTAATACCAAAGGATCAAGTTTTTGTGGAAATAAAAAACTTTATTATATAGTCTATTTATAGTCCCTATATAATCTATACAAACGCAAACAGTTCATAACACTACATATTCACCGGATTTGAGGCCGTATTCACCGGAGGGTCAATGCGCGTGCAACGGCATTGTGACGTCACAATCAAAATATCAAACAACGTTGTAAACAATGGTTGCAACGGCCGCAGCGAGCTACGTATCTGAACAGAAAAACAATAATTTAAACCAATTTCAGGATTATTTTTAACATTTGGACATCTTACACATAGCAAAACTCGGAAAGGAAAACACGGATGTAACAAACAGTAATTTGGTGATTTTTTTATTCTCAGCACTGGAAGATCGCAAATGAAAATGGTGTCGTCATTCAGCCTTCAACGTCTTATTCCCGACTATATAATAAAACAATTATGGACTCTTTTGGTGTTGAATATGGTTTGTTATTCACCAGAAAAATATCCATATTGACCTCGGCTCCGCCTCGGTCAATATGAATATTTTTCTGGTGAATAACAAACCATATTCAACACCAAAAGAGTCCATAATTGTATAACATGTACCTATCAGTGACACATCAAAGCATATACAACTAGCAACCTAACTATTATATGTGGAATTAAAATACTTAATTAATTGAATTTACAACATGACTTTTTTATGTTTTTACACAAATATTAAACCATACATGTATTTTAGTCAATAGAACACCTACATGTAGCCGGTAAGTGGTGATGCAGGGATCCTCGGTTAGATTCTCAGTCCAACCATACATGTTCCTCGTTTCCTGACAAACAAATATGCCACTTTATGTTCAGTTTGCTGTAGCAGATCTGGCTTGAACTTTCCTGAAATATTATTATGATCTTTGAGAAATTATTGAGTTAAGAAAATGCTTCTAATCTATATGTATACAATAATACTGTATGTACATTATGGTGTTTAAATTAAAAATACAAGGACTAAAAATCATAAATTTCATATTTTTATACATGTATTATAAAACACCTCCTTTTTACCACCTCCTTGAATAAAAAACTCTGGATTTTCTCTGATACATGTGCAAGTGTAAATTGAAAGACAAAATACAAAGCAATTGCTATTTTGGAGTTAATGTAAAAGGCATCCTTGATATTCCTATTTCCAGGTGACACTTGATTTGGTCACATTATTTCAGCAAAGAAAGCTGAATACATTGTCTAGTTCATAGCTTGCTTCACCTGTAGCATAAAATATTTCTTTTATAATCTATGAATATGATATCTGTTTATAATCTGTTTAAAATCAGGGCCCTTTTGAGCATAAAACAAATATATACCTAAATTTATTACAGGTACATAAATATTACATGAGGCAAAACAAAAAAATAGTCTTGTTTCCTGCTACCGGACTGACCCTATTTTTTGTCACTTGATCCTGAAGTTGTTTCTTTTTTTTTTTCAATGCAACTTTTTACTATTTGCTTGTTATTTCAAAAAGACAAAAGATTTGCAAGTAAATATCCACTATCAATTATAAAAAGGGGTTATGATTATTAAAAAGCATCTGCCATCAAAAGCAGAGAAAGTTTATACATTTCTGCATTTGAACAATTTAAGCAAAATATTTTTTTCCATTTCTTGATCTGAGTAACTAAAACTACCTCGTGTGTTAGGCACAGATACATATGATTACTTTACATTATTTACCAATCCAGCCTTTATCATGTTCTGACACCCGAAATGTCCGGTTTTATTCTTCTATTCTAGAAGTTACAGTCTGGTCATGAAATAAGTTTTAATTTTTAGCTAAATAAAACTACTTTAGGAAGGAAAAAAGCTGTGAAGGTTATTGGTAATAGAAGCTTAATATACTGGTTTTACCAGACCTGTGCGTCAACAAACAAGCACCATAGTCATGATCGATATATTATATATTATAACACTGTTATAAACAGCTGATAAAGTCGTAAATATTTACCTATTATGTATCTGACATGGACACAGCATACAAAAAATCTGTTCTGCAAAAATTTTACTTCTTCCGTCATACCAATTAACATCTGTAGAGTCAAGGTCTTTTAAATGTCTATACAGAAAACAACATCAGGGATAGATCGATGCCGGTGTACCCACGTGGTGCTGCAGCGGACACTGGACAAGGAGTAGTTTCACCAAATTTAAGTTCATGTTCGGCTTCAGTCTCACTTCTATATTGATTCTCATGAAGATGCTTCAATTTCGAGAACCGTAAAGATTTAATACATTTGGTAACTTTGTCTTCTAAGTCGATGAAATTTCTCGATCGCTTCGTCGGCCATCTTGTAACATAGACAATAATGTGTAAATGGAGACTTTTATTTGACGGCGTTCCGGAATCCGGAAAAAAAGCACGTGCAAATATGCGAATTCTTTCTATCACGTGATTGCTATCGGTCTCTACCTTAATACCTCAAAAATAGTCATCAGATCTGGTTTTACTAAAAATTACAATCAGATTCTTTGATTGCTTTCAATACAATTGAGAGATTTTCTTTCATATCAAATTATACATCTGAAATTTTTCTGCTAATATATCAATCATTTGAACGCAAACTGGTTTTACAGTTGTATTTAGTTTCCGCAAATAATCTGTCACTTACCGATATCCTCCACCTTCATTAGGAGGGTCTGTGTTCGATCTTTCTGCCTGTCGGTCTCGGATGCTGAATCGCCCTGGCTTCGGTACTATACTACTGCTGGGTTTAGCACTGATTACATTAACTAACTTGTAGTAGTCTAGAAAAGTTCTCGCCAAATTCCTGCCAAGTTTCATATCTGTATGTCGGTTAAGGAATTGAAAGGAAACATCAAGGTTACTAATTAACAACTTTTGAGCAAAAAGGAAAAAAGTATGAAGATTTGGAAGAGGGATTACAAATTTCATTACCACAAACTTCATTGTTCCTCTCAAGGGGGTATAAAAGGAGGTCCATGGCCCACCTTGTTACAATTTACATGCGTAAATCATAGAAGGGTGGGGCTTCAATAGGAAATCAAAGTTTTGCACAGATAATTGGGAAATCTGCTGGGCTATTGTAATGCATGTTTGTTTGTTAATGTCTCTCTCAAAAATTTTCATTGTTATTGAGATGTGGTGCCACCACTTGCCAGTGAAGAACTGCAAATTTGATCTATACTGATCACTCAGAGCCATTGAGCAGTGAGGGATCTCTTTCGAGCCATCATCTACTCCTTCATCCAAAGAACTGGTCTCCACATCCCAAAGAGGAATTCTGATCAACACCTTACTCTGCAACTTTAGAGCAGATACTTTGCCCATGTGGCACAGTGGTAGATCATCTGTTATACAGTCACAGAGTAAGGTGTTGATCCATACATAGAGGGTTTGAATCCCATTGTGGGATGTGGAGACCAGTGCTACAGATGAGACTATATAAACTGTGGTCTCGTATTGCAGTTGATGCTCGCATGAAAATGATTCCAACTCACTGCTCAATTCTGAGTGTAGAGTGCCGAGTATAGATAAAAATTTACAGCTCTCCGTTTGAAATGTATACAGACAGGTGCAGAGGAAATCCTTTGATGAGAAAAGGCTCCCTTTCTACCTTGGCTCAGGTGAGCTTTAAACATGCACATCTAGTCTAGATCCATACTTTTGTTTACACAGATACCGTATAACGGGTTACTTTAGCAGGGTGCTAATTTTGGCTTATTTTGGGGGTTTTTATGGTAGCCCGCTAAAATTTTAATTGCTATAATACCGGGTATTCAGTACTCTTCATAGCGTTCATCTGCAAAGAGCTGAAACTCTGTGTCTGCTTAAATAAATTGAGCCAAAATTATTGGCATACCTTTGAAGAGACAAAACGCCAAATTTTACACTCACCAAGAAAAACCC
The DNA here is from genome assembly GCA_003671525.1 of Saccostrea glomerata. Classification (NCBI taxonomy): domain Eukaryota; kingdom Metazoa; phylum Mollusca; class Bivalvia; order Ostreida; family Ostreidae; genus Saccostrea; species Saccostrea glomerata. Next base: position 245,481 of record PRKT01000296.1, on the reverse strand, counting down.
ACTACATGTATACGGCATTGCCTAGATAAAGTGTGCTCTCAAATCACTTTGAATAAACTTTTTTTTATCTTTTTGGAGAAAACTTTAAATTCAACTTTTACAAGGCCTGGGTATTACTACTTTTTCCCAATGTATAATAGAGTTATCTTTCTTTGACTATGGCTTTTTAAGGATACATCCCTCCTCCGTGTATGGCAGAGCCTGGCTTGATGCATTGGTCTGATAGCTGAAGAAGGACACTTCTAATGTGTAGCAATGAGAATTCTCATCCAAACATCCACCCAGTGTTCTGCAATAGAATAAAATAAGAATTTAATCAAGTACTTAAAATATAATTTTATTTATATATGTATCATAGACATAGTGATATAGGTGTTGAATATTGTATAATTATGTTTACCAGGTACTTCATGGGTAAATAAATGTAGATACATATACTTAAACATTCTGAGGTTAGTACCCAAAAAATGTATTGATTGACTGGTTAACAGATGCATCACCAGTCAATATGAATTATCAATTGGTTCTCAAAATAGTTCAGTTTACTAAGGAGCTGAAACAGTATACATGTACCAGTGGTCCCTATCAAGTTCCAGTACTAGCAGAAACACGTTTTTACCAAATCGTGAACTTTAATGCGAAGTGCCTAAAACTGTTCCTCTTGCAATTCAAAAGGATTAACCTGTAACAATAATTTTTCCTGGATGCAGGATTTTCAATAGAAAAGATTCTTAGTAGAGCAGTAAGCTATAAACAAGAGGAGAAGTACCAAATGAGCATTTATTAGCTTTTTTAAAAAAAGAAGCTGCTGTTGATTGGACAGGACACCAAATTTCTACTTGTCTAAAAACTGAAACCAAATACTGGTAGTTGTCATCATACCTATTAACTTTGCTCCTAATAGGGATTACAATAACAATTGTAATTGTAATATAACAATATTATACTCTCAATACTTGTGACATTGAATTTGTCTAAATGACCTCAAGTCAGGGTCATGAAACATCTCTTATTGTAAAACAATTTTGTGCCAAGTAAGAGCAATACTGTAAACCAATCTTTATTTGCGTCCGAGAAATATTCGCGAGTTTCAAGTCCTACCGTACTTTAAGTCGCGAATATTAATCACTGCCAACCACTTATTTTGCATTGTTTTCGAAAAACCTGAAAATTAATTGTCGTGGATAGTGATTTCAAGCTGACAAATTGCTAATAAAAGATGACGCAAATAATAGTTGGCTTACAGTATACTATATTTTTCTGCAAAATTATAGAGTTAACTAGAAATTTATACTATAACAAGTCCTCTGATTCATACATACTTTTTTTTTTTTATTTTATGTCATATGAGCTCTGCTCCACAAACCAAAGGAGACAAAATAAACTGTCCTGGATATTCTCACAAAATAGGTTAGAGGTCAAGTGGGTTGTAACAATGGTCAATTTCATTTTGTTTTACTTCAAACTATCTATTCTAAGGTCAAATAATAATATGCTTTATATTGACACAATGAACTATTTTGAAAAGTAAAGGTCAAGTCCATCTCAAGGTAAGTAATCATGGTATTTTACAAGTTAATCCAAATATGCATCTGCAAATACCAAATCCATTGTAGCCTCATAAGATAGAGGTTGTGAGTGAGGGATAGATTGACAGACATCTTAAAACAGACAGATAGCTAGACAGACACACAGACCAGGGTTCAGTGGACATTAAGTTTCAGAAGCACAAAAATGTTAATTTATTGAATGAACCAGAATTGTAAATATGCATGAATTCATTCAAAACTAGAAATTAAAAATAACACCAACAGACAGACAGACAGGAAGAAAAACATAAATTATGACAAAGCTTATTCAGTAAAAAAGGTCATGAAAAAATTCAAAAAGCTCAAAAAATATTTACTTTTAAAAGTGAAGCTGCACATTTTTTTTAGGAAATAAAAACTAATCATGATTGACAGTGTCAAATTATTTACATCCTCAACAGATTACATGAGAAACAAACATGTCTGCATGAAAGTACTCAATGACCTGGGATGAAGATGCATAGTAGACCACGGGAAACTAACGTCATACTGACGTCACATCCTTACTATGACATCACATTTCATTCATGAATGTAGATGATTGTAGGCAATTAACAAGGGATGCTAGTGTACATAAGGAAGTCTTGGCACAGTTTGTAACCTGCATTTTTTGGCATGTGAATGCAGCCATATGAATAATTCTGGGATGCTGTTTCTAGGTGTGGTTCATAAAGAAATAGCTATATACCTGTTCCTCACTAATGTTTAAAAAAATTGGATAGATTTCCACCCTAATTTCTCTAGATATTTACAGGAAAACTTTCATCAAGTACATGTATATTAAATTTTTTTTAAAATCTAATACATTTTCTGGACATAAGCATCCACACCCTCCCTTAAAAGGAGTACAGTCAGGTACCTCAAATTAGCTAGGAACTAGAGGTATTGTGAGCAATGAGCTCACTATAAATAATACCCCCTGCCTCCCATATGGTTATAATGGCAAAGACCATGTTTTGCTGTGGCCAAGAAACCCAAAATATGTGTCGGATCAAAAAGTAACCAGAAGTCTCTGTCGAGACTGTAGCTCTACTGGTTTATACTTAAAACAAAGGAAGAGAAAAGTAGCAGTTGGGACTTGAGACTTTAAATCAGCAATAAATAGAAAAATGATCCTTGCCACTCATCAAAATAAAAACCAATGCACAGAATTATGTATCTTAGTATAGTCTACTTGTGTGCCAAGTTATACTGAAATCAGACCAAAACTGCAGGAGGAGTAGCATTTTGAAAGAATTTCACAGAAATTTCTATTTTTAGTAACCATGGCAACATTGTTCATTGAAATCAAAAACCGATGCACAGAATTATGTATCTTAGTGTAGTCTACTTGTATGCCAAGTTATATCAAAATCAGACCAAAACTGTAGGAGGAGTAGCATTTTGAAAGAATTTCACAGAAATTTATATTTTTAGTAACCACGGCAACACCGTTCATCGAAATCAAAAACCGATGCACAAAATTATGTATCTTAGTCTAGTCTACTTGTGTGCCAAGTTATATTGAAATCGGACCAAAACTGTAGGAGGAGTAGCATTTTGAAAAATTGTTTACAGACAGACAGACAGACAGACAGACGGACGGATGGACGACGGACGCATTACTATCGCATAGGCTCTTCTGGTCTCTGACCAGTAGAGCTAAAAATTGGAGGTGCACGATGGCAATATATAATAAAGGTTCTGTGAAAGTTTCATTGAATTTCACTCAGTGGACTGTGGTATAAGAGGATTTGCAGATAAGAGATGGGTACCCCAAAGCGAAACAGACTGACGGACGTACGGACGGATATACCGATTACTATATACCCTCCCGCTTTTCAAGTGGGGGATATAATTAGATGAAACAGAGATGGCAAAAGTTTATGCAATTCAGCAAAAAAAAATCCAATAATACAAATGTATTTAGACAAACAGAACCTAATCAACAGTGTAAACTTCCTAATGGGTTAACAGAACAACTTTATGCATTTCAATATTTTAACTATGGTCAGACAGTGCAGACACAATTTATCTGTTTTGCTCAATTTTCTTTTCCTCTTTTTCAGTAATAAAAGGATGGTCTACACTTCAACACTCCCCTGTATTTGTATAATAATCTCTCCTAACCAAAAAAAAAAAATGGACGTTTAAACTAATCAAGTTGCATGAACAATTTCCAATAAAAAATTGCTTTTAGCATGTATGCAAACTTGTAAATCGATGTTGCCATTTCAAATATTGGTTTAGCCACAGTGCCTGACAAAAGCATATTGATCAAATCTATGAAAAATCACATTTAAACAGTTTAATAACAGCAATTAAAGCGGAAACTGCAGGAATTTCTGTCCTATTATGTGATATTGTCCATCCTGTGTTACAGTGTGGGTTTATTGGCTAATCAATATTCGATATTAAACCACTGCTTAGTTAGCCCCGTTTTTTGCTTGACACGAAGCACAGCAAAAAGCAACAATAATTGACAAAAGCTCAGCAAAAAGTAACTATAATTGACACCAAACAATGGTCATAAAGACACCTGTAATTGAGGAATTATAATTTCTACAAATAGAGGTCTTATTTGTATTCAAACACCGTCATTTTATGCCCATATGTTGCTGACCTTTGCTTGCTTTACCATTGATTATTCCGTTTATAGAACACAGAAGATTTCTGTGTGTCCTGGCTAGGTAGTAATTCTACAGGATACAAACTAACCCACTCAAACTGTAGGACTGGCACTCTTGTTCTATACTTCTAGACTTAATACATTTGATTCTTGCAACATGCATAATGCAAAATAAAGAAAATACAGTTGAACTTTTACATCTCAAGCACTGATATATCTCGAATACCATGGATATGTCGAAGTGAATTTGAAGTCCCAACCACTTATTCTTTAAGTACCCGGTATTTAATCTTGATATCTTTTTCTAAGAGTTATTGAGTTCAAGATAATAAGGTTTAACTGTAAATTATTTGAGAAAGGGATTGAAGTGATTTAACAAAACGGTAAAGCAGTAATTTGCTTTCTCTTCTTAATGTTGATGAAAAAGACCAAGGGATTGTCAAACATTTATATGCCCTTGGAGTTCCAATCTGTGTACCTTTGACCTTTTACTAAGATCTTAGCCTACACCAAGTACTGTCCTTGACCTGTGCCCAAATTTGATGTTTCTATATTAAATTATGTTTGATAGCTATCACCAAGGTTTAACCTGTGTTAACAGACAGAATGTTCAATATCAGTACTTAAAGCAACTGATTTTGTGTAAAAAGGTTTACATCTTATCCGAGTCCCCATTGCTCAAATATGATTTACGCCTGATGAATACCATTCCAAGAAACTGTTCAATATGATCCATCATTATACAATGCCTTAAGGATAAAACAAAATAGAGACAAACACATTCGACTATCATGCCAGACCATATCATAAATTATTAAATCTAAGGGAGAACACTCACAGGATAAAAAAGACCAAATCATTACTCTTGTCTCGTAAAATCAAAGGACTCTCAGTATCTGATGTTCTGGCATCAATTAATGATTACGGGAAAAACATAAAAGTCAATTAGCTAGCTAAAGTTGTTGTAGAAATTGCATCACTATATACAACCAATTTCTGTCTCTGTTTCCTTCACCAGTGACGTCAATGCCATGCTTTCCGTGGGCTTTTTCTCATTATTTATTTATTGTTCTATCAAAAATGGCATAGTATATCAACTTTGGGCTTGCACCTTTTTTTCTATTATTCTTTTAGCAAAATTGACCAAATGTGATTTTATTTTTCTACCAAGGATAAATGAAATCAAGTCACAGACCTCATTTTTATTGTTTACATTCTGATAAATGACTCTTAACCTTCTTAATGCATACAATATTAACCTTTCACTATCACCCTGATGTTAAGGTAATTTCATAAAAAAACCTAAGATTTGGCTTCAAATTTTATGGATGCAGTAACTGATACTTAGGAAAACTGAAGGGTATCGCATGGCTTTTTAGCTAATTACACTTTATGGTCAAAACACATAAAAGGATATTGATTTCTGGTTCCTGAATACCATCACATCATGGGAATTATCCGTGGCCGAACAACGTTATGAATATATGAAATATTGACAAGATCTGTGTACTCAGATTACCTCCCGAGTTTCTCGTCGGGGGTTCCTAAAATTCAAAGACATGATTTGGTCCATTTATAGGAAAAAATGGAACCATCTGTAGAACTAATGGATTTTTCTCCAAAGTACACTAAAACCAGAAGAAAAAAAAAAATCAGAATTAGAGACTTTCTAGTCCAACTGATAGAGAGTTGAAGTAACTTTTTTTAGGAGATGTATTCAGACATCTGCAATTTCAATCTCCATGGCAATCTGTTTCATTTCCTTAGCCACTCATTGAAAATGATCACAGAGAAAAAAAATTCCAATACATATGGAATAAAGATTGTTTGTCTGTATCAGAAAAATATTAGCACTTTGTCCAATTGTATGACTTGACATAAATGGTAATCTATGTTCACAACCTCCATCAAATCTAAAGATATTTGAAGGATATTAAGATCACAATTTGATACCCCAGCTGCTCTTATATGCATATAATAGCAAAGTCCATGCTTTGCAATGGGAAACCCATAATATCTGTCCATCAAAGTGTACCAGAAGTCTCTGTTGAGACTGTAGCTCTACTGGGTTGTACTTATAACAAATGAAGAGAAAAGTAACAGCTGGACATGAAATTTTGCAACAGCAATAAATTCATGATCCTTGATTTAGTCTCTTTTTGTTACAATATTTGCAATCAGACTAAAAGTCTAAAACTGTTGAAGGAGTAGCCTTTTTAAAAAGATTACAGAAATTTATATTTTAGTAACCATGGAAACATGGAAAAACCATTCAAGAAAGCAAAAACTGATTAAAGAACAATGTATCTGAATGTAGTCTACTTGTGTGCCAAGTACTATTGAAATCTAACCAAAACTGTAGGAAGAGTAGCATTTTGAAATTTCTAATTTAGTTACACTTGCAACATCATTCATCCAAATCAAAAACTGATATTTTGAATTATGTATCTTAGTGAATTCTACTTCTGTGACAAGTTATATTAAAATCAGAACTAAAGGAGGAGTAGCATTCTGAAAAATTGTTTACAGACAGATAGACAGACGGACAATGGACATATTCCTATCGTATGAAGTCTTTTAGTCTCTGACCAGTAGATATAAAAAAAAGTGCACAATAACACACGGTAATAAAGATTCTGTGAAAGTCTCATTAATTTTTACTGAGTGTTATAGGAGAATTTGCGGCGAAATGTCTATCCCCCCTCTCCCAATGCATCAGATGAACAATATCCTCATCACTATATACTGTATACAGGGAAATTTTCGCCCCCGTTTTATTTTCTCCCTTTTTGCCCTCGCCGGTGTGGCAATGGGCAAATTTAAATTCAAAGTAAACAGTATTATATCTTAAACGAAACATAATTCTGAGCGAATTTAAAATGAAGCAAACTTTATAAAAGGGCGAAAATTACAAGGGGCGAAAATAACCCTGTATACAGTACCCCTTCCCCTTTCAAGCAAAGGGTTTCATTAAGAGACACCAAATACAGGAGTAACAAGACAAGTAATCAGAATTCTGTTCATCACATTCACTGTATCTTTATGTTTGAACTCTGTTGAATCCATTATGGAAGCCATCTTATGACCACCTGATTGTTCAGCGAGTCATACCAATTTGACTTCAATATGTTATGTACAGACCATAAAACATGGCTGACTCAATATATGATCCACTCTGCTTATCCTATTCCTTGAGGTATAACCCTAAATTCATCCTGACAACCAGACTTAAATGGTTGCATGACTAACCACTCCAAAATTGGAGCAAGGGGGATTGAACCCTGTAATGGGGTTAAATTCTTACCTCCTCCCAGTTCCTGCTTTGACAGCGTCCCTGTTAAAATTGGTGTTTGCCAGTGAGAAATCTTCAGCATTGGTACACAGAAGTCGTGGAAACACAGAGTGTCTCTCCACCCTCTCTAAATCGTCGTAGGTGTTGCCATACATAAAACCATTCATTAATGTCGAGTGTGCATGTAAGTCTATGAAAAAGTCTATTGTATGTTTCTGAAAGCAATTTAAATACAACAAAATTAATTTTAGCATCCATTACATTTTATACATGACATCAAAAGACATGTGCTTTAGTATACATGTATGTAAAGCAGTGTTTGCTGTGCAGATTTAATATATACTATTATTATACTTTCATGTTAAATACTAAAATCTGATTGGTTTAGACGCAGTTAACAATCCGTTCGATTACCCTGAGCCTTAGCAACACACGTGACAACGGGTAACACAACGGTAATGCCACATGCGTGGAAATTATGCGCGTACGGTTCACCGTAGAATTCTCAAAACATCAGTTGCGCGTTTGAAAGAACCGGAATTAACTTGACGTCTGAGTGAATGAAAGCTTGCGTCCGATATAGCTAACTTGAAAACAACAAACGACAGACGATACATGCTTGCGAGTGTAGGAAACATGCTTGCGAGCCAGAAATAACGAAACTTTATATGATAAATGACTCTAATTCGAGTATTAAACAAACAATAAGGAGATTAGTGAACCGGTGAGTGTGAAAGATTTCTATACATGAACGTAAAGACGATCGACGTTTTTTTTTTTTTTGCTGACGTCCTAAATCAATAAGACATTCAGTATAATAAAATAAATGGTGCCTGTTTTGGAGGGTAACATTTGAAATTGACACCCCTCGGAAAACCATTGTCAACCTCCGCTGACGCGTCGGTTGACAATGGTTTTCCTTGGGGTGTCAATTTCAAATGTTACCCTCCAAAACAGGCACCATTTATATAGTATGCAACTTTCCATCACTTTACCCTTTAATATCATGTTTATATATGATATAATACTGATAATTTGAATTTTTTTAAAGAGAGATAAACTGGTCTTACACTGCGATCTAGTTCCATCAGGAGATTTTTGGTGGCGTATAATGTAGGATGTGCCCAGGGTGAAGGTTCGCTCCAATGACGATTCAAATCAAAGCCCATTAATGAACATCTGAAATCAGATTAATATACAGCTGAACATCAATATCTCAAACAATGATAACTCAGATACCAAGGATTACTGAACACTTTTCTTGTCCCATGGAGTTTGCATGAGAAAAAGGAACGTTGACTGTAAATCTGACTGTGAACTGGATTTGGAGTTATTTTTGTTCTTCCAAAAATATCAATCCTGAACACAGTTGCAAGAAAAGCCATGGTTTCATGGCTTGATCCTCTTGTAATTAAAAATGACATCAAATTTTCATTTTTAAATCACATAAGTATGACACACATAAAACATACCTGTAATTTCCTAAGTATACACCATCTGGATTTAGCATTGGGACTATTTTGAATACTATGTGTTCTCGGAGGATTTTTGCTATTGGGTGATTGCTGATAAGAAAATCTATGAATCCTACAAAAAAAATTAAAATCATCTACCAATTTGATTCATAAAATATGATATTTTTCTTGGCTGCAAACAGTTATTGTAATTTCTGACAAAACTCCCCATGGGTTGAATAAAGAAAACAGTGCACCATATAAAAAGTAAAATTTCTGCTTTTTTCAAAATTAAATAAGATCCATGTTTTAAAAAAGTAGAAAAAAGATTTTTTATAATTTTCTTTTCGAAAATAAGAAAGATATGAGCTGTTGACATGATATCCTGACCTTGACAGCAGTAGGAGGCTGGGGTTTCCCCGGGATGAACACGAGCTGATATAAACACAATGCGGTTGGTTTCCTCAGGTTCCAAGTTGTCTGGATGTGTGATTGTTATCAAATCAAGTCGTCTTTGTTGCTGTTCAAAGAAACGATTACAAAATCTTACTATTGTCCTCTAAAGGCTAAATAATTTGTTTCCACTTCAATCTTGAAATATATATTTGCAGCAGATGATCTTACCACAGTTAAACACAGCAGCTCTCGCTGGAAGAAATCCATCCCTTTCTTTTCAAGGTTATCCAGATAATTCTGTAATCGGGTGTAGGAGTAAGGGTAGCAGTAGGCAAACTGGTAAACATCGTCCTCGCGGTCGAAGCAGAATGAAAATGACATGACATAATTCTTTCTGTGGTCTGGACATCTGTAGTAATATACATGCTTTGCAGGTATCCTTGTCCTATTCCAAGTAACATCGTATTAAAATTCAGCCAATAAAACAGAAACTCTTTAGTCAACTTGTGTAACAATAACAAATGACATTTTTTCTGTACCCATTTTAAATGGAAATGTGGCAAAATGGAAGAGTACTGAATTTAAGAGCTGAATTCACTGAAAATACTTTTTTTCAATGTTTGCTAACTTGCTCGTCTTATGCTCCTCCTATATAAATATCTTTTAAATTATTAACTATCACATATACATAATTATATATAAATATAATTACACATGTAAAATCTATGATGAAAATCACTTAATCAATCCGCTTGTCAATCTGGATTTTTTTTTTTCTAATGACTAGTTTTCAATCAGGACTTGGTCCTTTTACTATAGACCCACAAAAGCCCTGTGATATTCTATAGACTAAATCAAAAACAGACTAATATTTTCGATGGTCTTAAAAGAAAATATAAATTTTATGCTATCTACTACTAACCATTTCTGTCTGCTTGTGGATTTCAGCAAGGGTGACATCCCCTCTCTGTATAAGGATTTAGTTTTACTAAAGTTGACAATATTGAATATAACTCTCTGAAAAAGAATGAAAAAGAATCAAGTTCTGAAAAAAGCCCAATTTTTTGCAAATGAAGCCATACTCTTTGTGATTCACAAAGAGCAGTTTTTAAAACAGCTACCTGCAATGCAACTGACATGGCATTTCATCAAATGCAGCTGATTAATAAATGAAGAGATATGTTACTGCAGAGACAAGTGACACTTAAGTCATTCCACTCAATATTAAAATGGGTATTGTGTACCAAGAATCATAATTATTGTATGCAGGCAACATACAAATTCTAAAAAGTGCTTAAAAATGTCCCCAAATCAAATTGAAACAGCACCTAATCTGTCAGAGATTGTTATTTTTAACTTTTTTTCTGGCATTGTTTTGGGATAACAAGATGAATACTTACCAGGAACATCAGACAACATAATCATATATATTTACAATAGCTCTACATAAATTGTCATAAAAATATATATTATGAATGCCCAGTCTATTTGCACATAACATTGTTCAGGTAATAATATACCGTATATCAGGATTTTTCCACGTGTATCCAATTTCCGCTTTGTTCGCGACGAGTTCTGAATCGCGGAAAATAAAACAGCGTAAATTTAATACAAAGTTTTCTTCTTGTAGTAGATTTATTTCTTAATGATTATATCGTAGAGGGTAGAATTAGCGGGATCAGAGGACAAGCGCAAAATACCGGTAATAGTTATAAGCCCTTATTGTTTGTTTACTAATTGACAAGCTAGCTAATTATATGGGTCACGTTCCTTGCAAGAAGCTATTAAACTAATTATACCTGAGCTGCTAGTCAGTTTGGAACAATAAATGACCTATGATTGTTTAAATCTTTTAAAAGTAATTTCTTTGGTTTTAATAGTTAGTATGCAACACAGGTGTGTAATCAGCTGAGTGGGTCTTCCGAAATTGACGAGGTGAAGGTCGATCAATCTATTTCTCACCCGTCTAAAGTAACTCAAGCTTAATCAATTTACATTTTATATCCATTTCCTTCATAGGCTTAAACAATTGTTAATAATATAATCACTGGGACTTTGAAATAGTGAAAATTTGATTCGCGTTAATTTAATATACTGATTTAAGTTCTGATTCGCGGAAAAAACATGACTCAGAAAAAACCTGATATACGGTATGTCTGTACTGTGGCTGCATCTACCTGACTGAACTGGCAACAATATTTTCCATTAGATCAATGATTAGAAGCAACAGTAAACCCCTTGGCCAGATTGCTCACCTGAGCCACCATGGTCCTTTGGTACAGGTGAGCTAAAAAGCTGAGAACATGAGAAAAAATGGAGGAATACATAGCTAACCTGGTCCTGTTTAACATTCTCCACTGTAAAATTGAACCACACTCTGAAGCGTGGATTGCAAGTGTCCGGTCTGATAAAAAGGTCGTATTCATATTCTGTAATATAGTCCACCCTTCCAAGATTCCCTGTAAAAAAAAAAAAATTAAATTAACTGTTTGATGGAAAAAGATCTATAATTGTATTTAAAATCTGTTAGTGTTATTTTATTTTTCCAAGATAAAAAAAGCCCCTAAAGCCTAACATAATTTTGGAAAATTCAATGCAGAATATGATAAAATCATAGGCATATGTAACTGGAGATTTTATTATTCTTATTCAAAAAAGAAAGAAGAAAAAGAAAAGGAAAAAATGATTCTCAATTAAAATTTCCATAAAATACACATGTATTGCCTTTGTCTAAATCCCTGTACAGTTCCTTGACTTTACAGATAGTTGAGTTGACCATTTGGTGCATGTTGAATTTTGATATTGAAGCCTTGTACATAGCATTTACCAAAAAATTTAAAGATACCATGATATCTGATTTGGTGGCATTATCGAATAGCATGGGAATAAAAACAATAACTCCTTTTTTCACTTACCACATTCAAAACAAGCGTCAAAAATCAGATGTCCTTTCTTGGGTCTGCCTGTGTATCCTGGTGGAACTACAGCAAATTTGTTGACATTCCCAACTACGGGTTCATCTGTACTGTCTGTTTCACTGCCTGTATAATTCAAGATAAAAAAATCTTAATTAATGCAAACATCGCTTCCCACTTCTAAGAAAGGAAATGATTTTACTGCCGCATGGAGGGCAGAGATGAGAGTATATGTACAAGTACTACAATAGGATAAAAGGATCAGACTTTTTGATAGACAAATCAATAGTTCATATTCTGTTAATTAATATATTTGATTATTAATCATAGTTCATTTCTGCTCGAATTAAGGTTGTATTTATTTGGGAATGGAACATATAAATCATTTCAATTGAATTCAGCAAGCAAAAAGAGAATTAAGTTGTATGTAGTCTTGCAGAGTAAATTAAGTTTCAACATCTCAGTCATCTGATTAAAATTACTTCTCACTGTATAAATACATTTATTGTTAAATTATTTAATTCTAAATGCAACTTGTTTTTAAAAATATACACTTAATGACTTATATCATATAAAAATTTTTGATTCCCCTAAAAATTACATTTCTTTAAGGACACTATTTGAGAAAAGCATTGGATTGAAATTCTTTTACAGATGATAATAAAACTTCTGTCTTCTCTTCAGATTCTGTTTTAAGTCACATACTTTCAATAAGTTCATATTTTATGAGTATTTCAATCATTCAATAGGCCAACATGATAGCTAGTACTAGTCTCTGGCCTAACTTGTGCTGACCAGAATGAAGAGGACTAATTAAACTAAAGTAAAATTAGTTTCAATCTTTATTTTTTCCCCCTTACAAATATTAATTATGTTTCAAAGTTATCAACAATGTAATATTTTGAATGCTGTTTTTTCTAAAGCATTTTTGAACTCTTATATATCATAATCAAATATTAAGTTTGATCTCCAGTCATAAAAACGTAACCGCCGGAAATTTTTTTGTCAGACTGGGACTCGAAAAGGGGCCTCCCGATAACTGTGGGACTGTGCTACCAGGCCAACATACCTAATGCCCGTTACACTCTTCCCCCCTTTTTCTTGAGGTTTAATTAACATCCTGAAAATCTTACCAAGACTCTTCTAAACCACCTATGGGTTTTATTGTTGGGCATCAAATGTAACAGGTGGGGAAAAATATCCGCCAGATTGGGACTTCAACTTGGGACCTCCCGCTAACTGTGCGACTGAGCTACCGGGCTGATGTATACCCATGCAATCCCCGTTACAAAAATAATGCCAGCTCATGAGGAGATGCCACCAATTTAGGGAAACAGCTGATTTTCAACCCTATACGCACTATACAAATGCATATCTTGCTGGGTCCATTTCATATAAACTTAAATTCTAGTGATTTAAATTTTACACTGATGTATAGGATACATAGAAAGTCAGATCCTGAACATTCTTTTGGGGTTCTTTTTTTTTGGGGGGGGGGGGGTTAAAATATGTTTAAGCAATACAGATTAACTATAATGCAACAGTTACTAAGAAATTTCAGCTTCAGAATTAGCCTGACCGTATTGTTGCAATCGGACAATATCTGCATCATGCAGAGCATGCATGGAGCAAGGACACATAAATATTGAGTATAAATGCTGCATGTGCCATGAACCCAATTCGCAAAAATTTTCATGGAGTTATTTATTATACAAATTCCAGTTAGACAACTATACAACTTAGCATCTAAAATGATAAGATTCAGCAGTATCATGCAACTAAGCAACTGTAAACAAACCAGAGTCGCCTTTCTTGTCCGCCATGTTCCCAAGATCCTACAGAAAATTTATTCATAGGTCAAAGGTGAAACATAGAAAATTTTATACAGCTTTTGATATAACTCGCATGTATTCGTAGGGAAATGGTTTATTTTTTGTGACAGATAAAAAGTAACTTTTAAAAATAAACTTCCATTCAAAATGCAACGTATTAACTAATAAAATACCACATAAAACGTGCAATTTATTTATTTCAAAGCATGCATCAGACCTAATTCACCTGATTTGCATAAAAAGAATCCGACCAAAAAAATAGTTTTTATTTATTTTGTTAAACAACTGTTTAATGTGACCATATTTCGACTCATTCCTTCTCAATTAAAAACAAGTAGATTAATTCACTAAAATTTTCATTCTGCATATAACATTACACAAAATATATGATAATTATTTTGTGACGTATCACTTAATTAACTATATATTCCTACGTTTATTTTCTTTCTCATCAATATAGTAGGATTCAGTTTGTGTGGAAGCAGCGTTCCCAAATTCCTTTACTATATTTATTTCATTTAAACATTATTTTGTAATAAGTTCCATTCTAATCGCCAGGAAAATTCAAACGTGTAGGAATAAACGTTTTACATCAGGCTTCGCCATATTTACGAACAGACTGTGTTCAACATCATCAACATTGATCTTGATGGATTTTGTGCGAGCTGTGTTTTAGTGGTTCTTGTGGATATTGTTTGAATTAACAAGAAAATATTTTAAGGTAAGATTAATGCAATATCAAGATTAAATAAGTGTTTTCACATGTAAAAAGAAAGAAAGAACAGGTTTCTCAATCTTACGGCTTATTGAAAATGGATGGATGAGGTAGACTTTTTGATGATCATGGATGCTCTTTCGGAGGTTCATTTTGGAATGTGTCTGGAATTCCACGATATCGATACCGCTGAGTTTTTGAAGGTCAGATAAAATTCTTTAAAAAGTGCAGTTTATATTTTTTGGGAAAGAAATGAATATTTAACTGGGTTAGCTACCTGATCATTGTCGATACATGTGCACACTTGGGTGATGCCATACACACGACAGTGAAAACCGGCACGTGCCCAAAATATTCAAGATTTAAGATAGGTCTAGATCTATTCAAATGTCCCAAAAATTAGCAAAGAACTGTGATGAAGTATTAGTTCATTGATAACATGTTCATGTATATTTAAATACTCTGTGTTTGAATTAAAATATCACCTTTCCTGTAAGCTACTGTCTGTAGTAACATCGTCACGGTGACATGTCGCTCGTGCCGTAAGCCTCGTCTAGCAATCTGATTGGCTAACGGGACCATCTGGAGGTGTTGACAAAGAATTTCCTCTGGGACACTATCGATCTTTACTGTTTAGACTCCTTTCAATATAAATTCTTTGTGCTTCCGAAACAAATTCACTAGTGTCGGTTGTCACAAAGAATGCTGGAAAACAGTTTGTGGAAAAGGTTGCCAATATTTTTTACTTACTTTTTCCTGTTTTTATTTTTTACATATACAGAACAATTTTTATTGGGTTATAAAATCTGGTTAATTTTATTTTTCAAATGATTTTATTTTTATCTGTTTGATTTTGTTTTCAGTTTCAACTAAAGTTAGAGCAGGAAAATTCAAACAGAATGATTTCATTTCCAAACTTGATGACTTTGCCCCAGCAACAAAAACTAGTAAGTTTTGAAAAATATATTTTTATAATTTGATTATTTTAATTTTACACTTTGATATATTATTCTTTTATTCTTTGTTTGTATCAAAATAATTTGATTACAATCTTACAGGTATTAATTTTTTAAAGTGTTGTCTTTTTAAAAGACATGTGAAATAAATATTGAAATAATTTTACACACAATAATAATGGGATAATGAAAAATAGTTATCCAAGTGAAAAAAATCCTGTCTTTGAAGTAGAAGAAATTTTAGGTCAGCAAAACATTTGTTGTATATTTTATGTATATTTTTTACCAGTCAGTGTTGATAAGATTTGCTAGTTCAGCATCCACAGCACAGACTGTAAAATGTTTGTGGGTTTAGTACAAGATATGGATATCAGATAATATGTCTATCAGTTCATTATATTCTGTGCTGAAAGAAAATCATCTTGCATAGTTGAATGGAACAGCTGTTGTGCTGGGGAGTGGGTGTTGTAGGGCAAATTAAATTCATGTTTTTGTTCCCAGCCTGCAGAGCTGTAAAATTTTATTTGACAATTGACACAGTGATACTATCCTCAATCTTTCAAAAAAGTTTTGAAAGAAAAAAGAAGTTGTTATTGATTCAATACTTTAATTTGATGTTTTTATGAATTTATTTAGTAAAATTGCATTGCAAAGAAGATATCTTTTTTCCCCCTAAAATATGGATTTTCTTTTCAAAGTCTCTTTATCCAAATTTGTGTAAATTAATATATTAAATATCTAATATGCCATAAATTCATGATTTTTTTTTTTAGATTCACTCTTTTTCAAAGATGTTTTCTTAAGATTCATTATTTTTTCAAGGTCAATAAAATGACAGGGAGAAAAGAGTTTTATTAATAAAAAAGAATGACATTTAAGATAATGTGAGATTAATGAGATTCAAATGATTTAATATGAAAAAATTTAACTTTAATATGGTTTCAAAGGTTTGTGTCGGTCTATTGAAATATACTTTTGAAACCAACCAAAAGATTTTATATGATTTGTTTGACCACAGGTAAGGGCTAATTTTACTTGCAAGAATTCCTAACTACAATAAATTTTTAACTATAGAAGTTTAAAAGGAGAATTTAAGACAGTTAAGGTAGATCGCGGGTTTGCTGACGTCACAATAGGATTTGACGTAAAAAGATTACCGCGTTCAGATTAGCAATCAAAAAATATCTTCAGCAGTACTTCATGTAGCTGCAGATCTGTAGCTATCCGGAAAAATATATATTGATAGACCGGATAGCTACAGTGCCACCCATTGAAAAAACTGTATATTTATTGCGCACAAAAAAGTGCGCTCGGTTCTTGATTATTTCTTCCAAATTCTTACCTCAATTGCAAAAAAGGGAAGATTTTAAAAAGTTTCCCTCTCCTTTATCAACTACATTCGTAGTTGACATCTGAACGAAGCATATTGGACCGAATTATCTTTGAAACCAAAATGGCAGTATATATAATCGAAATGTTTGATGATGACAATATCAGGGTCAGGAGGACTATTAACAACAGTTATGAAGAATGTTTTGTTGTGGAAAGAGTCAAAGAATATGTTAGGAACACACGGTTAGTAATATTTTGAGATTACAGTTTTA